>JASUUF010000116.1:0-569069 GCA_030449835.1 Clausena lansium | reverse complement strand
CTCCATTAACATGATGAAAAGATCTGCTATAATCCCTATTCCAACACCTACAATCCGGGATGGAGAGATCACCCCAACTTTTTATGGTCACAAGATTTTCAGCAGAATTAGACAACAGCTCAAGTTCCTCAAGCTCCTCAACCTAGCTTTAGACAATTTAACCAGAACTTCTCACAAACCCTAAACCATGGGAAGAAGCAATCCAAATGCTATCTAAATCTACAGAGGATGCTATAGCAGAATTAAGAAATGAGGTAAAGACTAACCAGAATTCTCAAGCGCAATCCATGTCTAACCTTGAGAGTATGATGGGACAACTAGCTTCATCGGCAAAATATAGCAGCACCATAGAAAAAGAAAATTCCCAAGTACGGCAGTTCCTGTCACAAAGGAGTACATTAAGTTGGGTGAGTTCAGTGTCCCAGCACATGAAGGGCGATAGTGTCTATTATATGACTTTGAGAAGGAAAATTATTTGACAACAAAAGTGGAGGTTATTATAAGAAAAACATCTGAACACAACTTCAAAGATCTACTTCCATCAAACGACTCATCACCCCGAATAGTCCAGAAGAAAGCAACCCCACCGGCTTACATCCTTGAGGCCTCTTTTCTCATCGGTTAGCAAAGGTAAAGAAAGAAAGGGTCTTCAACGAGGTGAGATTATAAGTCTTCAAGTAGATGAAGTATAAACATCCCTTTACTTGAAAGCGATTAAGCGAAGTTCCCTCATTATGTTAAGCTTTTCAAGGATTTATGCACTAAAAAGAGAAATTTGCATGTTACCAAGAAGGTATTTCTAACTAAAACAAACAAACAATTTATTGATGTAAAATGCCACGTAAAATTTAAGGATCTAGGTTCCTACTATATCATGTGTTATAGGGACCCAATTATTTGATAAAGCAATGTTGGATTTAAGAGCTAGTGTTAATATTTTTACATATTAGATTTTATAAGCAACTTAGGCTAGGTCAATTACATCCAACTTTTATTATTTTGTAACTTGCCGATAGGTCAATGAAAATGCCTCGTGGTATTATTTAGGATGTGTTGATACGTATTGATAAATTTTATTATCCTGTTGATTTTATTGTTATTGATACTCAGCCAATGCAAGATCCTAAGAAACACACCCCAGTTATTTTAGGTCGTCCTTTCTTGGTGATAACTGATGCTCATATTAGTTATAGGACTGGAAAAATGCAATTATCTTTTGGTAACATGACTATGGAATTGAATATTTTTAATGTTCCCAAGCAGGCACATGTGGATGATGAAGTTGCTAAAGTAGATATGATAGAAACACAAGTTGATGATTCATTTATTTCTAACCATTGTGATGATCTACAAACGATATGCTTAACTCACTTTGGTTTCTCTTATGATGTTGATAGTGCTATTTCAAAAGTTAATGCTTTTCTTGATTACACTTTTTATCACGGATCTAACTAAGTGGAAGGAAAAGATTGATCCACTTCCTCACAGATAGAAAATTGAACAATTCCAATTGGGTGCTTCTCGAAAGAAGTACGATATAGGTCGCATTATGACGTGAAAAAGGTGGTAAGATCCAGAAGTGCTTAAATTGTTAAAATTTTATAGTATTTTAGATAGTTCTCAAATAAGCTTAAACCAGATGAGACCAAAGCAGTATGATATTAATGAGTATTACTAGATAAAATGCTCAAGAGCTTGACCAGTCATGCTTTCTATTATTTTCTTTATAATTGCTTTGATTATCACCACATTCTTATTAATCCTGGTTAATTTGTATTTTATATTAATTAGTTAGTTTAGTAGGATTTTATGTATTTTTCTTTATTTTATTTTATTATTTATATTTATTTTAACGTTTTCCCTAGATTTTTTTTCTCTAGAATATTTTACAGCCAGTTCAGGTGCTATCCCTCCTACTTATTTCTCTTACTATGGTATTTATGTTTTCCTTATATTTTCGCACATTGACATGCACATCTTTAGAATAGGGAACATTGAGGACAATGTTTAGAATAGGTTTGGGGGTGAGATATCTTAATAAAAAAATTAAAAAAATTAAAACTTTTAAGGCATTTTGTGTGATCTTTTGATATTAGATGACATGATGACTTTTAAATTTTAGTATTCGTATTATCTTTGGCTTTGAGTTATGTTACACCATGTTTGTTATTTTGCATGTTGATTTTGGTGATAAGTGTAAATTGAGAGATTTGATGAGTGAAATTAATTGAGTTATTTGAAGGAATGAGCATGTCATAATAAGATCCGAGTTTTTAAGCCTATTATTTTTCTTGAAGAGTAAACCTTTTTGTCCATTTTTTATTTATGTGGCTTAATAGTTTATTATTTTATACATGATCTCCATATTTTCTTTGAGTCGACCATTGATTAAATTAAAAAATTTATGTGTTGTTGCATCGAAGTCCATTGAACTAATAGATATGAAAGACTATTTAGTACTCTAAAAGATGGCGAGAGAGGCCATCTTTGATCTGTTTGAGCCTTTTATAGCCATCCCTTTATTGTAAAGTATCCATAGTTAGCCCTTTTGAAAGCCTATTTGAAAAAAAAAACTTTTTTCTTTGTTAACTTATTATCTTATCCCACTCCAATATTTGGAGTATTACCCTATGTTTTATATTTTCCATCATCGATTCATGTTTGAGAAAAATACAGATGATTATGTTATTCATAAAAGTGGTCACAATGAATCAAAGAAAAAAAAAGAAAAATATAAGAAAAGAAGAAGAAAAGTGTATGATTGGAAAAAAAGAAAAGACAAGAAAAGTACAAAAGCAAGAAAAGCAATATAAAAAGCACCTTGACTTTATTTTTTTTAAAAAAAATCTCTATTTTTTTCTCAAGCATATATTTTATTTTTTCTATTATTCTTTACTTTGTTAGTATATCTCTAGCCTACGTTAAATCCTAGTAAAAGTCCTTCTTGATTTAGGGAACTATAGTATGAAGTAGTGGTGATATGGATTTGAAAGATGTGGTGATATATGAAAAAGAAGAAAAGAAAAATAATATTATTGGTTTGACTAGTAATTTATTTAACTTGAGATCATTATTTTTATTTCTAAGCTATGGGCATTATTCTTTCATCTTGGTGAGAGTGAGATATTATTTTCTATTATTTTCTCCCAATTTATGATTCTTTGGAGTGATTGTTTTTATTGGGCTTATTTTCTTTTAAATTGTCATTCCTAACCTATGAGATTTTTGGAGTTTGACGTGTCATTCTCGAAAGTGGCTTGATTAATGTAGCTTTGATGATTGATCATTATGCATGAGTTTTCTTGACTGATTCTATGAGTGGTTGATGTGAATGTGATATCTCTTTAGGGAGTGGAGATAATGCTTATACTTTTATTTGATTGTTGTTATTAATCCGATTGAAAAAATGAATGCAAATGCCTTGAAAAAAAAAGAGAGTCGGTGTTTTTAGTATTTATTTATTATCTTCATGTTAATTTCAAAGATGTTTGTGGGCATCATTCTTGAAACCCTCACGACACTATAACTCGTCCACTAGGACCGCCTAGGGTTTAAAGGCTTGTTGCATACGCTAAATGCAATCGCAATTACCTGCAAAGTGGTCTAATTATATTTTTATTTCTTTATTTTTAGTTTTTAATTTTGCTCATGTGGATTAGCAAAATTTAGGTTTGAGGGTATTTGATGGGCATAATTTATCTACATATTTTACCCTTTATTATATAATTACTAGTTATTTTTATTTATTATTTTAATTAATTAAATTATCTTATTGAACAGAGTAACAAATTGAAGATTGAGAATAAACCGTGCTTAAAAGAATTAAATTGGTGAAAAGCTTAAGATTATTTGGATTTATTATTGGTGGACTTATGGCTGAATTATAAATTAAATTAATTGGCCAAATTTGCAAGACAAGCACGTGACGAGCATTAGCAATTAAATGGTTTGATTGTGGAGACCCCACGTGCAAGAGCAACAAGCTTGGAAAGCCAAGCCTTTTGGCTTTAGGATATGCAAGGTCAGTGGCTTAGGTTAGCGTTATAAAAGGGAAACTTTGGCTTTTGCACAAGGGCCAGCCGCGAGAAGGAGAACAAGCAGAAAAGAGACGGAAGCCAAAATTGAAGAATTAGAGCAGCATCCGCATGTGGGTTCTATTAATTCTATTTTTTTTAATCTCTCTATGTCTAACTAAATCTTTTATACTGGGGTTAAGGATGAAGTCCTGTTCAATGAAATAAATTATCTTTTATTCAGTTAATTTCCTACTTGTGCTTTAATGTTTATGGTTTTTATTTCACATGTTTGGTTGAATATTATTAAATCATTTCACCAATTCTGTCATGCATTATTGATTGTTAGGATAAATATTTGACTAAAACTATGCTTGGATTTATAAAGTTTATATATGATTATCTTTGATTACATATCTTTCATTAAATTATTTACACAAAGTACTTAGAAAACTTTGACTATTTGTTATTCAATATGTTTACAAGGGATGCTTAGATATCACACTATTAAGCAGAAAAAGAACCTACATAAGATTAATTTTAATTTGGCTTAATTATTATATCCATGAGTAGACATAGATTGATTTTGAGTTATCACTCTAAAATTGGGAATTAATTGATAATTTATAATTGTTAAGTTGAGCAGTGGTGGATTCCGAAATCTTAATAGTTTCAATCTCTTGAATTCTTACTTTAAATTACTCGTTTTAATTTTAGTTGCATCTTTAGTTTTAATTTCTTCAAACAAAATATTTTCTTTTTAATTAGGGTAGAATCTTAATTAGCTTAGATTAGATTTAACTTTTCTAGAAATTGACATGGTCCCCGTGGTTCGACCTCGTTAATCTTAATTTATATTACAGTAGATTCGTGCGCTTGCGAGTACATTAAAATTTGCACAACATGAGCTTTCAGGGCAAGAAGAGCATCTTGGTCTGTGGTAATAGAACTTGTGTTGGCTGCTGCAGCTGCGATAAATAAGAAAATAAAAGTCAAACAATAAGTAAGAGAAATCTGCCATCATACTGGGAGAATGAACTCTTTCCATAAGATGAGAGTATTTAGATTGTAAGTGCGTGCTTTATTGGATTGTTAATGCTACCAATTATCTATAATGAAAGCGAAATTTCTATGAAAATAGAGGAGAAAAGGATCCGCATGCGTTAAGCCAAACCTTCGATCACCACTAGCCTATACTTATAATCGTAATGACTTGAGAATTTATTTAATTATTGGCAAATGGAAAGTAAATTTTTTTAAGACAATTAGCCCGCAAGTTTTGTTTTCCTTTATAATCATTTTTGGATTAGGTAGGGATTTATTAATTTCCTATAATCAAACTTCTATTCTCATAGCTTTTATACAAATTTCCAGTAATGCATTTCATAATTCTATTTGAAATTTTGTTCTCATGAGTTTTGGAGTAAATATGTTAGAAATTTCTAATATATATATATATATAACATAAATTTTTGGATAAACTCAAATAATATTTTCGTATCTTTTTCTTTTAAATTTGATATAATTTACTAGTCCTGAAAATTATACAAACGAACCAAATCAATATTTTTGGATCAAAACAGAGGAGGAAAAAAAATAGTGCAATCTCGCTGCAAAAGTTACGTTTTAAGAAGAAGAAATTATGGTGTAACACCAAACCGATTAATTAATTATGCATGCTTTATGTATTATAACATTTTTGTCAATCCTCAACCCGAGTCAGAAAATCACGGGTTGCAAAGGCAATGAAAGTGGAGACAATTGGACAATGACTAATTAATAATACGGTGTGACACTAAAGTCATTTATTAATGTCGCAATTGTCTTATTTTATTTCATAAGTTATTTTGCGAGTGTGATTAAACCACCCTTGCAAATTTGATAAAAAACTGAGATGATAAAATGGGTTGCAGTGAGTGTCTCAATGAACAGTAAATTAGTCCGACCGATTGACTTGGCTTGAATTTGAAATGCAAACTTTAGCATCTGAATTCATATTTTTGTGTTTTTTTTTAAGTAAATGTTTTTTAATCTCTACAATTTGAATAAACAACAGTACAATTTATATCGCACAGGCAAAAATAATCTAAGAAAAAAATAATATAAAATATAAGACAATTAATGATAAAATATGCTTATATTAGTTTGTATGAGAAAAATATTTTTGTGTAAAAATTCCAATCTCATGCAATTTATACCACAGAAGGCAAAAATATATAATTAATTCAATCCAATTTATTTTTATTATTATAATTTGATTGAAAAGTAAAATAATTATTAACGTGTCTAATGGGTGCTTTCCACTTTAGTGAAGGAAGGAATGCTCTTTAATTAGCATCGAAATGAGGAGACCACCGGTCAAATTACATTGTTTCTTACTCTAGAAAATCAAGGGTTCGTTTGATTTGGGAAAATGGAATAGAAAGTAAAAGAAAAAAGGACAAAGAAAATCTTTATTAGAAAGTAACAAAAACGAAAAATATAAGTTATAGGCTCTAAGCTCAAATGAGCTATTTATAGATAGAAGAAATCAAAACACTCTAGACTAATGAGAAGCTATCAAGTGAGCCTAGCAGTAGCTTTTCACTGCACGAGTTGTGCAACGGAACTATTGTTTTTCCAATGAGAGGCTGCCGCACGGCGCGTCGCACATCATAAGCTGCCGCGCTTATCTGAACAGAACCCCTAGAATTATTACTAATTAAACTAATTACTAATTGATAATTTAATATACAATCTTTGGTGCCAACTCAGCAATCTGTTATAGCACACTTGCCAGCATGGCATACAGCTACATAGCAACGGCGTTGCATCTTGAACAACCTTCGTACAGCCTTGACTCTTGAATCCAAATATCCTGCTACGCTTGAGTGCAGCCAATAAACCGTGGTCCTTCCTCAGCTATAATATGATCCCCTGATGAACTTGACACTCCAACATATGCAACTTTTATAAATGAGAGACAAGATGAATCTAAGTGAAGTGAAAGTATTAAAAAAAATAAAAAAATAACTACATAAATGAATCCCTTCACGATGTATTCAGAACAGAGTTTTAAACTATTAATTTTAGGGATATTATCAATTTACCACTTAAGTTTATCTCGACATATCATATCAATACCATAGTTTGGAGAAAAGTATATCTTACTACCAAACGTTTATGATATTATTAATTTACCACCATTCCGTCGGTTCAGGTTAAAATTTACTGATGTGGCATTTAAAACATTCTCCATAGAACCCAAAATGCTGCATTTGACAAGGAATTAAACAAGAAAATTTGCTGTTGTTACGAGGGCATTTAAGACATTTACTTGAAATGGCATGCATCCACTTCACTAAATTTCTTCATTAACCATGAGAGATTATCACGGACATGTCAAAAGAGTTGCAGAGCACCAACTAATGAAGTAATAACATTCATAAAGTTAACATGTCAAACAACCCACTTCACAAAATCGAGTAATAATAACAAAAACAAAGAGAGTAAAGGCGTAAAATTTAACACACAAGAAGCAAAATGAACTGTGAAGTAGCTAAGAAACAGTTAAAATTCAGATAGTTAGTAGCTATAATAAAATACATACAGAAATGACAGAACAACAAAGTAATTAAAAATGACAAAAATAATTAAAAACAAACTGCGACAGGATGAATTGATGATGATGATGAACTCGAGATAATGATGCTTGGGGATTAATTGAATATTGACGATGATGATGACAAATTGAAGATGGTGAATTTGGGCTTTGTGGAATTGATGATGATGATGAACTCGAGATGATGATGCTTGTGGATTAATTGAATTTTGACGATGATTATGACAAATTGAAGATGCTGAATTTGGGCTTTGTGGGATGAAGATTGAAGAAGGTGAGGGATGAGGAGAAACGGCGGCTGCAGTATGATCAGGCTTTTAGGGTTTCTTTTTTTTTTTTTATTTTTTGCTTTTATATTTAAAATTAATAACTTAAAATTAATTATTTTATAATTATTTCTTTATTTTTCAAGGGTAAAATCATCTTTTATGATCTAGAGGTAAAATTGACTTACAATACATTTTCTGTTAAATATTAATGTTTTCTTAATGGAATGGTGGTAAATTGATAAAATCATAAATATTTGATAATAAAAAGTACTTTTCTCCAAACAATGGTATTGATAATGATATATGTCAGAATAACTTAGGTGGTAAATTGATAATATCCCTTGATTTTATATAAGAACTTGTGTTAGTGAATTTATAAACACATTACAACCAGAGATAGATTTTCAATATTAATCAAGTTTTGAAAGACTAATTTATTAGTTAGTGTAATAAATTAGGTGTAAGATTTATCTATGTACTTCTGGTAAATGACAGCTTTGTGGATCAATAATCCTCTTTTTCTTTTTTAATTTTAGGGAAAAAGACACCCACACCTCCAAAGTTTGCTTAAATGATCACACAAACCCTCTTGATTTCATAAATAGTCACACATACCCCTTTTTGACTATTTTACCCTTAATTACAATAACTCAATGCAATTGATTTTAAATAAAGTTCTAGAATAAATATAAATATAAATTAAAATAATATAATATAATAAATAAAATAAAATTTATAAATTATTTTGAATATTAGAAAAGTTATTTTTAATATTATTAATCTATCATATTCTTCTAATAATAATAAAATATATTTGACATATTAATAATATTAAAAAAATTATACCTAACATTCAAATAATTTATCAAATTTATATTATCTTATTTACAATGTATTTTTTAATTATCTCTACATTAGTATAAATCTTAAAGTCAATTTTTGGATTAATAGATTTTAGTATTAATAACTTAATAATAACTTTACTATTAAAAATAATAAATTAATATTAAAAATAATTTTCATTATATATGTTATTTTATTAATTATAGTTATTGTAATATTTTATTTGTATCATATGATATTTATTTATTATTTTTATCTTATTATTATATTTATATTTATTTGGGTTGTTATAATCAAAGGATATAATAGTCATTTATAAAATTAAAGGGGTTTGTGTGACCATTTATGAAACCAAGGGAGTTTGTGTAACCATTTAAACAAACCTTGGGGGGTGTAGGTGGCTTTTTCCCCTTAATTTTATTGCAAGTAAAAGTCGTTTTAAAAGAAGCTGTAAATGCTTGCCTAGCTATTTAGGCCATTTTGACATGTAGTAAGGTCCATTTCTCAATCTACCAGCTGTGGTATTCATAAATTGCATTATATAGATGAACTGATGGGTAGAAAACTAAACGCACCGAAACATTCAATCTTTTAAAATCCTACGAAGTATTCATAATTTTCCCGACATAAAGCAAAAGAATACTAATTAAATCATATTGACTTGATTATAGTAAATGGAAGTCTAGATTTTCCCTATAGAAAAATCTAATAAATTAATTAAACCTAAACAAGTCGGCATAATTCTCCATAGAAAATTAAAGGGACTAAAATTGCACAAAAGAACAAATCACCTTAGAAATTGAATAAGATACGACAAATTGACCAAGTAGCAATTCCGTTCCAATCCGAACCATGGCTAATTTAGAATGAATATTTGGAAGTGAGAGAAGGCGGGATCACATGAGGGCAAAATCAAGGAAAACAGAATTATAGCATTGAGGCGAGGAATTGAAAGTTAGATAATACTCTCATACACTGTTATTGAGGGTGTTCATTGCAAAGATTACAATTTGATTGTCTCATACTCTACCCCCTAACATTTTTACGCAACTAGTCTCTAATTTTTAAGAGTCTTGTTAGTCTAGGGATGGTAATTTTAGGATCCGGATCCGGATTTAGGTACATCCGGATTCGGAGCCGGATTAATAATTTTATATCCGGATTCAGATCTGCAAAATAATATGCAGATCCGAATGCGGATAATATCCGTCGGATTGCGGGCGGATATTCCGGATATTCGGATCCGTAATTTTAAAACTAAATAATTTAAAAATTCAATATTTTAATTAATAATAATAAATAAAATCCAATCATAAATTTATAATTCAACAATTAACAATTAACAATTTAACATAACAGACAACATCATAAATCTACAATTAAAAATACTACAACATAAATTAAAAATAAAAAAATCAACATAAATTCAATAATTTACCTAATAATATTAAATAAAATCGAAATATAAATTCATAATTCAAGAATTAACAATTTAACATGAATGACATACAATAATATCATAAATCCATAATACCACAATATAAGTAATATATTTTTTAATTTAATATACATATTATATAATTTATAGTAATATATATTTTTTAATTTAATATATATATTATATAATTTATCCAGATCCGGATATCCGATTTTCCAGATGCCATTGCATCCGAATCTGGATCTTTTTGGATGTGGGCTGGATCCGGATTATATTGCCATCTCTACCTGTTACAATACACTTCATATCCAAATTGAAGACAAATGACACGCATTACTCTTTGGTCAAAACATGTTTGTCCTCCCGGCTTAATAGATTTGCATCAACAACTTCCATAACTGAAATGGGTAGCAAATCATTAACCCTATACTTTAATGTCATTTCTTCAGTAAAAATTTCCTCTGTGGGTTTGTTCCCAGTAAATAAGTTACAGTGAGTGTATCGATAAACACTGAATTAGTCCGATCAATTGACTTCACTGGACTGGGATACAAACATTAGCATGTGGATTCATACTTTTGTGTTTTTTTCAAGTAAATGTTTTTCAATCTCTACAATTTGAGTAAACAACATTACAATTTATATCACACAGGCAAAAATAATCTAAGAAAAAATTAATATAAAATATAAGACAATTAATGATAAAATATGGTCAAATTAGTTTGACTGAGAAAAATATTTTTGAGTAAAAATGTCAATCTTATGCAATTTATAACACAGGACAAAAATATATAATTAACTCAATCCAACTATTCTGATTATTATAATCTTGATTGAAAAGTAAAATAATTATAAACGTGTCTAATGGGTACTTTCCAATTTCATAAAGGAATGTGTTAGGCAGTCTTGGGCCTTTCTTAACCCCAAAAGCTAGTTCAAGTGGTGAGGCTTTCCCTCACACTTATAAAGTCACCTTTAGCCCCTTTCACAACCAATGTTGAATAGCCTAAACAAACTCCCATCACACATTAGTGCCTTGGGTCATAAGTATAGACACTTGTTCTCCTTACTAGGCCATTAGGGCTAAGATTGTTCATGAACATGAGTTACGATACCGGTGTTATGGGGGTTAGGCCTAGGATTTCTACATATATCTAACTCAAAAGACTAGAATATTAGGTGGAATGACCTATCCTACTTATAAACCCAAGTAACTCCCTATTACTAGTCAATATGGGTCACGACTGAATAATCCTCCCGCCTTGGGATGAAACCATTGTTAGTTTCTAGTCCTTTTGTCGGACACACGTGGGTTGTTTTACCACCACATTCTAGTTATGAGGGGTCTAGTTGTCGTACCACTTGTTAGATGAGTTAGGCCTCTCTCAAATCCAAAAACTAGCTCAAGAGATAAGGCTTTCACTCACACTTATAAAGTCACTCCTTACCCCTTCAACAATGATGTGGGATAACCTCAACAAAATAAATGCCCTTTAATTAGCAAAGAAATGATGAGAGGCTAGGACATAGTACATTGTTTCTTACTCTAGAAAATTAATCATTTGATTTAGGAAAAAGGAAGAGAAAGTGAAAGAAAAAAGGACAAAAAAATCTTAATTAGAATGTAACAGAAAAGTAAAATATAAGTTATATGTTCTAAGCTCAAATGAGATATTTATAGATAGAAGAAATCAAAACACTCTAGACTAATGAGAAGCTATCAAGTGAGCCTAATAGTACGTAGCTTCTCATTGGACAAGATGTGCAACGAAACCCATAGTTTTGCCAATGAGAGATTGCCACGTGGCATGTCGCTCACTAGTAGTGAGTGCGCTTACCTGAACAAACCCCCTAAACTAATTACTAATCAAACTAATTACATATTGATAATTTAATATATAATCTTCAGTGCCAGCTCAACAAACTGTTATAGTACACTTGCTAGCATGGCATATAGCTATACAGCAATGGCCTTGTATCTTGAACAACCTTCAGACAGCCTTGACTCTTGAATCCAAATATTCTACTGCACTTGAGTGCAGCCAATAAACTATGGTACTTCCTTAGCTATATGATCCTTGTGATGAACATGATACTCCAACGTATATAACTTTATAGAAGAGAGAGAAGTTGAATCAAGTGAAGCGAAAGCATAAAAAAACATAACTAGATAAATAAATGTTGAGAATTTTGCGTTTGATTGCTCAAGATTTAGAGAAACATCGAAATAGAAAATATTTACACATACAACAGAGATATGGATTCAACGAAGTTGTTCGTGATGATGCAAGTTATGAAGATAATGTTATTGAGGAAATAATGACTTTGCTTCCCTTTTTAATGTTTCTCCATCAAAGGAGAATATTGATTGGCCATTCACATCACCTTGATGTCTCAAGATCCTCTAATTGATTTAGATAAACCATCAAAATTTGATGATTATGTCGTTATTGTTCAGCAAGTAGAGGTAACTATTGATACATCATTTGATCTTGTGTAGCAAAGAGAGCTACTTATTGATCCAAGCTCTCTTGATTTGCTTAAAGAAGACAAAGAAGGTTGTGTGCTATTTTCCAATGGTTAACAGATTATGAGAAGAAAACAATTTTCTTCAATTATTTCCAAATTCGACATGAATTTGGAGTGATTGGATGGAAGAATAATGTTAGAGAAATTGTTGATGGAAGAATTTATTTTATGCTATTGGAGTGATTGGATGGACATTATTACAAAAATTAGAAAATTCAAAGTTCATTGTCTATATCGAAGCTCTACTTTAAATATTACTCCTTATACTAGCGAAGATGTCTTGGAGACTACAACGAGCAAAATTCGAGAAACGAATTTTCTACTACCTTAGCTGAAATGATGCGAGAACAAGAAATTGAAGCAATCCTAATTAGATTGAGATTTGTATAAAATTTAGGAATATTTTAATTAATTTTTATTCAGTTTACTTTGGTTTCCTATTTAGAGTTTCATTATTTAGGTATAGCTTATTTGATTTGTATTCTTATTTTAGGTATAGCCTTATTAAAATAGGTTTTTTAGTTAATTAGAACAAGTCATAATTAGTATAAGTAAGTGTCTTTTGTAGTTTTTACAAGCAGATGCCTTCATTAATTGTTATTGATTATTTACTGGAATAAACTCTTGGTTAGAGTTCTATTCTTATTATTTCTTAGTGTTATGTGAAATTAATAAGTTTTAACACTTAGATTTGCAAGTATTCTTAGAATCAATATGGATTTAGCTTATTTCTTTATTCCAGTATTCTCAAGAATCAATAGAGTATTGAAAATATCCTTATTTATCATTCATCTTGCATATTTTATCCTCTGCTGCATCAGTTTCACTACAGAGCATTATTTTGTTGAACTACAATGCATCAATTTGTCAATCTACCAGCACTAGTATTCATAAAATGCGATATACGAATAAACTGATGGGCATAAAACTATATGAATTGAAACTTACAATCGTTCTAAATCCTACAAAGTATTCATAATTTTCCAGATATCAAACAAAAAATAATAATAAATCAGACTGACCTAAATATAGTAATTGAAAGTCTAGATTTCCCTGTAGAAAAAAAAATTAACTAAACTTAAACAATTTGACAGAATTTTGTATAGAAAATTAAAGGGACTCAAATTGCGCAGTAAAAAATCATCTTAGAAATAGAATAAGATGCAGTAAATTAACAAAGTGACAAATTTGTTCCCATCCGAACCAAAGCACATTTAGAATAAATATTTAAAAGTGAGAAAAGGCAAGATCACATGAGGGCACAACCAAGGAAAACAAACCTAACAGTGAAAAGTTAGATAATACTCTTACACACTATTATCGAAGGTATGCATTGCAAAGATTATAATTCATAACCAGTGAAAAAAAAGAAAATCAATCTGATTGTCTCATACATCCAGCTCCTTTAACATTTTTAAGCAACGAGTCTCTAATTTTTAAGAGTCTCGTTACAATTTCCTTTGCATTGATTCTCTGCTCTGGTGATTCTACACTACACTCCATAGCCAAATTGAAGGCAAATGACATGCATTGCTCTTTGTTCATAAAATGTTGGTCATCCCGTCTTAGTAGATTTGCATCAACAACTTCCATAACTGAAATGGGTAGCAAATCATTAACCCAACGCCTTAGTGTCATTTCTCCGACAAAAATGTTGTCTGTGGGTTTTGTCCCAGTAAATATTTCCATTATCATAATCCCAAAGCTGTAAACATCCCCATTTGTGGATGCTCGTCCTTCTCTTCCATACTCTATGGATTGCAACAATTACATAGTAAGATAAAATAATTTACAATAATATGCTCAAATGAAGATCATAAGAAATGTATTAAAGAAATAAAAAATATTTAATAGATATCTAGAACAAACCTGGTGCCATATAGCCTATGGTGGCAAGTGTTTGTGTTTGAGTGAAAGATCGATCTTCTCCGAGTAAGAGCTTTGCCATGCCAAAATCACTCAAATGAGCAACCATATTATCGTCTAGCAATACATTGCTAGGCTTTAAGTCACTGATGAGTTATAGGTCTTTGAATAACCAAAGTGCAAATATTCCAAAGTGATGCAACATCTATCATTATGTTCAATCTTTGAAAAATATCCAAAATGTAGCTGCTGGAATACAAACACCTCTCTAGACTTCCAAGAGGCATGTATTCTAATACCAATGCTTTAAAATCATCATTTGAACAACTACTAATGATTTTGATGAGGTTTCGGTGGCGAATACTTTTCATCATGTCACATTCAACATCAAAACTCTTAAATGCTCCTTCATATTGTAGGTCAAAAACCTTTACTGCAACCTCCATCCCATCATGAATTCTTGCCTTATAAATAGAGCTAAAACAACCTCTGCCAATTAGATTGTTTTCATTAAATCCGTTTGTAGCTCGAAAAAGTTCTAGGTATGAAAACCTTCTCCAAGTTGCTATTGGTGGCATATTAGCATCATTTGGTAGCTCTTTTCCTCTCTTTCGATATCTTAAGATCAACAAAATGACTACTATCATAACTATAATACTCAATGGCAAGACAATCCTTAGGAAAAGATCATTTTTCCTTAAAGTGTGGTGGATCCTATTTCTACATGGTGGGACTTGCAAATTGAGTGTACCACACAATAATTCATTTCCCTCAAATGATTCAGCTAGGAAATTTCTAAAAGGTCCTCCTCTAGGAATCTCTCCTTCTAGCTTATTGAAAGAAAGATTTATTTCTTTGAGATCTAACAGCTTCTCTAAAGATGCAGGAATAGTCCCAGAGAGATTATTATTGGATAATTTCAAGGATTTCAAGCTTATCAAATCACCAATGGAATCAGGAATTGAACCTTGCAATCTATTATATTGTAAAAAGAGATATTGTAGAAATTTTAGACCTCCAATTGTAGTAGGGATAACACCTGAAAAATTATTCATGGACAAATCTATTCCTACCGAAACCTTCAAGTTTCCAATCTCTAATGGCAGTGGGCCAGAGAAAAAATTTGAAGACAAGTTAAGGTTTAAGATGTCTTTAAGGTTCCATAAAGCTGAAGGAATAGAAGTTAACTCATTGGAGCCCAAATAGAGGATCCTTATAGTAGAGAGATTGCCAAGGCATGGAGGGATGGATCCAGAAAGCTTATTGCCACGTAAGCCCAGCTGAAATAATGCAGTCAAACGACAAAGAATGTCTGGGATTGATCCTTCCAATTTATTATCTTGAAAACTCAATGACTGAAGCTTTTGTAATTTTCCGAGAGTAGTCGGAATTGATCCATTCAATTTATTACCTCCCAAATAAATTGTTATCAAGCTTGTCAAGTTGCCGATCTCTTCAGGAATTCTGCCACTAATATTGCAATTGAACATCCAAAATTCTTCCAAAGACTGAGAAAGATTGCCAATAGCGCTTGGAAGAATGCCATCTAGTGGATTATTGGAGAGGCTAAAAGAATCTAAATACTCGCAATTTGACAACGAGGATAGAAAGCTCAATTCTGGAGTTGATGATGTCAAATAATTATCATCTAAAGTAAGCCACTTGAGGTTTCTTAAGTTTCCAAATGTGTTGGGAATAAAACCGAAGAAGGAGTTCATTTCCAACGCTAGTATGCAAAGCTTAGAAGCATTGAAGATGAAACTAGGAATTGTGTCACTAAAATTATTACTCCACAAGAGAAGCTCCTCAAGATTTGGATGTTGGACATCCGTGCTTGATGGAAGTCTTCCCGAGAGAGAATTATTTTGAAGCCTTAGTATTACGAGTGTTGACACATTGAAGATTGTTTGGGACATCACCAACTAATTTGTTATGAGAAAGCAACAGCCACTCCAGTTACGAAGATTACCGACTTCATGTGCTATCTTACCTGTGTTTTGAAAGAATTATATTTAAATTTATTTTAGATAAAAAATAATGCACAAAAAGAAACACACTTTTGTTGATAAAAAGTCACCAATACAGTACACAATTACAAGTACTAACATACAAGAAAACCAGTCGTGAAATGCTTCAAACCATCAATGCTTTACTAGTTAAACAAATCATGAGGTCTATGTATCCTTTTCCCTTTCAATTTATCACCCACCTCTGAAGAGGCGAAGAGGGGAAGAATATTTAAGAATTTCACTGACACAATGTAAAAGTGAAATAGATGCTTTAGTTATAAAAGTGAAGGTCTACGCACCGTCAATGCTTTAGTTATGTATATACATATTGCTAGTATTTGTAGTAAAATATATCTGACTAATAGCTGTAAAAATTAAAAAGGAATAGGACGAGTAAGCATTAGGTAGTAGATAGATTGTATGTGTGGTTAAAACTAAAAGATGAAATGTGTAGTATGCTGGATTACAGGAAGAATGCAAGAGATTCACATTTGGTATGTTGGATTAAACTAAATATATGATTAGATAACATTGTGTTAGACTAAATTAGATAGGATTGGACTAAGTTATTTATAGAGCAGTGGATTGGACTAATTGATAATTTATAAATAAAATTAGATAATTGAAAATATTAATATAAATTTAATTATTTATCTCGAAACATTTTATTAACAATTGTAAATTAGTATAGATATACACTTTTACATCATGAAAATTCATAATTAAAAATAATAAATATGAATTTAAGATTAATTATTATACATAGATAAATTATTAATAAAGTAATAAATTTTTATTCATATTAATTAAATATAAATATTAATAATCCCGGTATTCACGTCATTAATTATTAGATAAAATAACATATTGAAAGAAACTACTTATTTTAATATTAATTTGAATTAGTAATGTAATATTTATATGAACATAAGAATTTATTTTCAAACTAGATTTTTTAGTTTATTTTTATATGTGCCGCTACGGTGAATATATGAATTTATATCATGGTAGAAGAATATTGATTTCATGAGGTATCTCACTTGTATTTTGAAATAATTATATTTAGATTTGTTTGAGAGAATAAATAATACATAAAACAAAACCACTTTTGTCACCACTCATCCTTCTATGCATTAGTTTGTTTGAAGGCTTATTTGGTATTAAGATTGGGCAGCTGTAATTTTTAAGTTATAATACTAAAATGTTAAATAAACACTAACGTATGCTAATTGCGAAGGTTGTGTACACTTCGACAAATTATGAGAGAAAATGTTCTTGAAAGATCAAATGTGTGGTACTAGAAAGTAAAAGGCTAATTCCGGAACGCTATTATTAATTATAGGCGTAATAATAATGTGTAATGTACTTCTCCATTTTTAACTATTATTTCAAGTAAAATAACTTCATCTATCCTACTTTTCATATTTATCCATTAAAATACTAAAGAGGGCCAGTTCTCAAAATTTAGTTCAAGTTATTCGGTTGAGATGCTTAAACTAAATTAACTTTTTAGCAAATACAAAAATTTCTAATTTTCCTAGCTACGAGGTTCAAGATTCGATAAAATACCACACCTGTCGATATACAATAAACCATAATAAGACGCACCTTGAAGTCTGTTAGAGTGAAGATGTAACTCCTTAAGCTTCGTCAAGTTACCGATTTCTTTTGGTATGGCCCCCGAAAAATCATTGAACCCAAAATATAAAATTCGCAAATATTTGCAATTTGATAGAGTGGAGGGTATTTTGCCGTAAAACAAGTTTTGGGTCAAATAAAATTCTTCCAAAAATGAAAGATTGTTGCAAAAATTTGCAGGGAGTTCAGCAGATAGTCTATTGACGCTGAAATCAAGAACTTGTAAAGAAGACATCTCGAATTTGAAAGAAGACAAAGAACCGGAGAGTTGGTTATCACTGAGATCAAGTTGTTGTAGTTGAAATAGATGTCCAACGTGAGGAATGGTGCCTGTTTAGGAAATTGTTCGTTAATAGACTATCTGCTATAGTATAATTTACAAAGTTTTGCATAATCTCACAAATTTCTAGCAAATAACAGGATAATGTTAAATAGTGGAAACAATACATCCCCATAAGAGAATTTATAATGGGAGATGTAAAATTACCAAGAAGAGGAAGATTTCACATATATACGTCGTTAGGAGCTTACCTATCAAGTTATTACGTGACAAATCCAAATTCAGTAGAGAAGAGTGTTTTAAGATAGATGAAGGAATGGTTCCAGTTAAGAAATTATCGTATAGTATCAACATCTCCAATTCTCCAAGATTCCCCAACTCCTCTGGAATTTCTCTTAAAAATTATGAAATTATTATGCGTAAACATTTTAAAGTTATTACCTGACTTTGAAGAATTAAAAAAGATGAAATAAATAAAATTATTGTCTGAAAAGAGAAAAAAAAAACAATTTACTCTCAGAATTAATGAATTATAGGCTGACAGGATTAGTTAAAGTGAGACAAATTTTCATCAGTTAATTAAACGTTTTGAAAAGAGTTTATAGAGTTAAATAAGTACTTTTGACTATTAGATAAGTCATACCAAACATGTAGTAAGGCTAGATTTAATTTATTTTAGACTTTTCCTTCTAAAATCAAAACACATGTTTTCATGCCTAAATAAGCGTCTAAATTTAACCAACGTTGTCACAAACTATTGCGTCTTTCTGGCTTCTTCTCTCTACTACTTGTTATATCTAGGGGCAGGCATAAAACCTATAACCTATGGTTCAACTCAAACTCAAATTAAATTAAATGATTTTGGGTTGGGTAAATAGTCAAATGGATTGGTTTGGGTTTTGTTATATTTTAAACCATCTAAATATGGTTTGGTTTGGTTAATCCATTTGAAATTTATTAATTTTTTAATGGTGCGGCTATTTGAAACCACAAAATTTATTTTTACACCCACTTTCTTAATGAACCCATATTAAAATTTAGTATTAATTATTTTTGTTCTATACACCTCTCAAAATACCAAAATTGCCCTAATATTTCATATTCAATATAAATTTTCATCTATTCTTCTTCGTTCTCATTTTCTTCTCCAACACTAATTATTTGAAATGACAAATTCATATATAGCATTATTAATATTCAAAATGCCATTAACTTGGCGTTGCAAAATGAATACTATGAAATGAAGGAAATTATGGTATATATGATCTCTTCAAAATAAATGACCCTTCTTTGGTGGTGTTCTCTACAATTGGTTGCTTTAGTTAAGAATAAGTAAGTTTTATGTCAATGTTTATATATATATATAATCTTGATATTTCATAAATTTTGCTACATACTTGATGATTCATGAAATAAGATAAAATTTTTAATATTAATAAATTTGGATATCAACATAAATCATGCTTCAAAAGATGTTTAAATTTGATATAGAAAAGAAAGAGGAACAAAGAATTAGCAGATTGATTCAACGTGTAAATTATTTTTTAATTTATTAAAATTATAATAATATTGTACTTTTTACATATTAGTAATTTTTCTTTATGGGTCTTTTTGTAATATTAAATTTACAAATAAATGGGTATAAAAAGTATTTTTTTGTGTTTAAATATCCCCACCCCTATTTTAAACTCCAAAAATCCTAACATAAAACTATATATTTCCCAAAATACTCTTATAACAAATTTATTTAAAATTAAGATTTTATAAATTAAATAATTAAATTAGATTATTTCTTTTCTGTTTTCAACAACGGCCCCCTTGTAGCTATCGCTACCACCGCCGCTAATGGAGATGTGGTCTTATATCGACAAGTTACATATTATCAGATTTTAAATTTATTGATTTATTCAAATATAGTACCATTATCAAAAATGAGACCTTGTAGATATAGAGGTGGTGGCACCATGACTTTGCCAAATTTTTCAACTTTTTCGATCATTTTTTTCTACAAATGTCTTACCATAGCATAGACTGGAAATTTCTAATAATGATGATCCCAAACTTACCTTGGTCATGGTTCATTCGTCGTTGCCGGTAATAGTGATGACTCTATTGATGGTGGAGGAATAGTGGCACCGGTGGATTAAAATTTGAAATAAAATTTAAGTGTTATTTATTTAAGAAAGAAATATAAAAATCATTTTTTATCATTTCCGTATACATCACAATTAGATGAGTAATTATGAACTATATCTTAAAAGCCTATTATTTGATTTTATTATATTATTTGATTTAGGATGAAGTTTTTGTAAAATTTATTATTTAAAATTTTTATCCATTACATTTTTTTAAAAAAATATTTTTTGATATTCTAATATTTATTTAATAATTAATATGTATTTAGTAAATAATATACATAATAATTAATAATTATTATAATTTTGTTATAATTGAATTTACTAAAATAAAAGATATTTGGATCATGAAACTCAAACCAACAAAAATGAGTTGCTTTGGGTTGTGTTAAAAATCGTTCGGGTTAAGATCCAACTTTTTTTGGTTTGGTTTGAGTTAACCTAAAACCCAATTCAAACCAACCCATGCCCATTCTAATTATATTATTAACTTTAAACTTTCGGTATAAACTTGAGCAAAGAAGTAACATTGCCAATTAATTCTTATTTCTTTTACGAATTTATGTCATGGATTTAGATTAAAATTGAATGCATTACTGTTATTAGTATTCTGCAATAACATGTGACACTTGAAGTGGACAAAATCAATTGAACACAATTTCTATTTGCAATCGTCTGCAATAAATTTAACTTTACATATATAAATATTGTTCTACCTTTCTAATTCTCCATTTAATTTTGGATTCTAGAAAGACAATTTAAAAAAAAAGAACAAAAAGAAAGAAAAGAAAAACATCTACTTTGCTTGATTGATTATCAAAGCTTTGTTGGGTGAACACGAAATAGAAGAAAATGCGATAGGAACGAGAAAGAGGAAAAAGAACAAAGTGAAATAAATAGAAGGTTAACACTTGTTAGAAATCCGTTAAACTTAGTGCCGTTAATCTTAGATTTTTAATTAGGCAATAAAACGATGTGTTTTAATTTTAATAAGAAAAGTCTAAAAGTAAATTAAATCTTAGCCTTAGAAAGACATAAATGACATGTGTAATGATCTTATACAAAATTTAAGAAAGATTAGATTAGAAGAGGATCCAAATCCTTCTAAAAAAAAAATGAAAAGGATCCAAATCCCTTTATCTATTATATTTATAAGGAGATTCAAAGTTACTGTAACATTTATTTCAAGGTTTCCAATTGAAATGCTTAAACACAATTAATTTTCGAGCAAAAAACATTTTCTAGTTTTTGTATCAACCTTCCTGTTATTCTAGGAATGAGCACATTGGTCAAGGTAAAATACTACGAGCGATGATTAAAAAAATGACATAAATTTAAAGTCTGTTATCATACACACCTTGGAGTCTGTTTTGGTCAAGATATAATTCCTTAAGCTTGATCAAATTACTAATTTCCTTTGGTATGGCTCCTGAGAAATCGTTGACCGACAAAGATATTGTTTGTAGGAAAGGAAAGTTGTTGCAAATATTTGCTGGAAGTTCACCTGGGAGTTCACCAAATAAGCTATTATATTCAAAATGAAGATTAGCTAGTAAAGAAGGCTTCTTAAGATGAAGGAAGGGAAAGAACCGGAGAGCTGGTTATAGCTAAGATAAAGTTTTTGAAGTTTTTGAAGTGAAGATAGATTCTCAAGTTGAGACGGAATGATGCCTGTTAAAACAATTATTTGTTAGCGGTGGTAGCTTCAATTATATAAAGAAGTGATTACTTGTCAAATATTTTATGTAGGTATCACACATGCATGTTGTCAGTGAAGGCTACCTGTCAAGTTATTAAGTGACAAATCCAAATTCAATAGAGAGGAAAGATTGAAGATTGATGAAGGAATGGTTCCGGTCAAGAATTTATTTTGTAGCCATAACATCTCCAATTTTGCAAGATTCCCCAACTCCTCTGGAATTTCTCCTAAAAATTATGAGTAACATCTGCGTAAGCCTTTTTAATTTATTACCCAGCTTTCAAAAAGAAAAAAAGAAATAAAAAAATTATTCCTTGTAGAGAGATAAAAAAATAATTTACTCATAGAATTAAAGAATTCTAGGTAGACATGATTAATAAAAGTGAGACTTTATTAACTTTCATCAATTAATTAAACTCTTCGATCATACCTTGGAGTTTGTTGTGTAGAAGATATAACCTCGTAAGCTTTGTCACGTTACCAATTTCTTTTGGTATGGTCCCAAAAAAATCATTAAACGATAAAGATAGCTCTCGCAGCTGTTTGCAATTTGATAAAGTGGATGGTATTTTGCCTTGAAACATGTTATTTTTAAGAAATAGAGATTCCAAATTGGAAATGTGATTGCAAAAATTTGGTGGGAGTTCGCCAGATAATGAATTGTTTGTAAAATAAATAGAAAGTAAAGAAGACATGTTGAAGATAGTGGAGGGAAGGGAACCAGAGAACCAGTTAAAACTGAGATTAAGTGTTTGAAGAGAAGAAAGATTCCCAAGTTCAGAAGGGATTGTGCCTATGAGATTTAACCCAGAAATATTCAAGGCTATGACTTTATGACTACGGGCATCACAAGTGACCCCCATCCAATTACAGATAGAGCTACTTGTGTTCCAATTTTTGGCTAGGAAATTAGTTGGATCATCAGTTATATGAGCTTTCAGGGCAAGAAGGGCTTGTCGGTCTGTGGTAATACTAATAGCATTGGCTGATGTAATCATGAAGGAAAGAATCAAGCAATGAAGTAAGAGAAATTTGATCATCATTCGGAGAGAAGGAATTCTTTCCATGAGACGAGAGATTTAGATTGTAAGTGTGTGCTTAATTGGATTGATAATGCAAGAACACTCATAAGTGCTTCTAAGTATTTATAATGAACCCGAAATTTCGAAGAAGCTGCCAAAAAAAAATAGAGAGGAGTGAAAAGGCTACTCATAACTTATAAGTGTTCTCATTCTTGAAAGAAAAAAAAAAAACGAAGAGGAGTGAAAGACTACTGGTGACTTTATCGAAAGGTGCAATAATTTTACGTGGGCTCCCTTTCTTTTTATCTGAATCCAGCTACAGGTGATGGTACCTAAACTTTGTCCTTTTGTGGTTAAGCCATCCGATTTAGTGAAAAAACTGTTCAATTGCAAGAGATGTGTTTAATTGGTTTTTATCATTGTCCATTTGTTTGATAAAAAATCATAAAAGTTGAGAATTCCAAAATTTTGACACCCAAGACTTATCTATCAAAGGAGGTCATGAGAATAAAAACTTCGGTGAAATAATTCCACAACATCATCTCATCATCATCATCATACGGACATGATGAGATTTTCTGATTTTCAAGTTAAAATTTGATAAGCATGACTGCATGAGAGATAATGATGGTGGAACTGACCACTTGAAATTTAAATTTAATTGGATTCGCCCATCCCTCTGTTGCATTTGTCAAAATTTAATTGAACACTTTAACGTAAATTTTTCTCAACAACAGGATTGTGTTTGCTTTAATGTAAAGTGAATGTGTCAAGTCAAAAAGGGGAAGGGAAATTAGTGGCCTATTAATTAATCAATTATTTGCTTTACGAGTTAGACTATTGGCACCTTTCAATATCCTCATAAAACCCCCTTTTCTAATTATTTTTGTTTAATTTTAAAAACGTCCTTTTTTTTCTTTTAAATACTCTTTTATTTTTTAATTTAATTTTTTTATTATTAAAACTCAAAGTAATAGTATATTAATTTTCTTTTTTTTTTACAATTTTGTTGTTATTGAACAAATAAATTAAATTTTTTTTTAGTGATACATTTTTAAATGTCAATCATTAAGTTAAAATAATCATATTTTAAATTATATTTTGAAAACAATCTTAGGTATAAAAATTCTCTATTAGTAAGAAATAATAAAAAAATAAATTATTCTAAATTTTTATAATTTGTATTAGTTAGATAGGAGTGACAAGCTGAAAATAAAAAGAAAAAATACTATGAATGTAAGTAATTTACTGTATAAATCCTTAAGTGTGTTTAATTTTTATTTATTTTTAAATATAATTTTATTTAAAATGGAATTTTATAAGGATAACGAAGATGTGCCAATAGCTTCGCTCTTGCTTTAATGCAAAAGTTTTAAGTCGAAAAGAGAAAGGAGAAATTAGTGGCCCATTCATTAATCAATTCTCTTTCAAAAGGAAGAAATTAGTGGCCCACTAATCAATCAATTATGCGTGCTTCATGGGTTAAACATTTTTGTCAATCCTTGACCTGACTTAGAAATTACAGGCTTCAAAGTTAATGAAGGAGGAGACAATCGGATAGACTATTAATAATTGTGACGCTAAACCGATTTATTAATGTGGCAATAATCTTATTTTATTTAATAAATTATTTTGCGAGTGTGATTAAATCGATTAAATTGGTTCAGTTTAATTTAATTTAGTTTAACGCGCGCGCGCACACACACACACATATATATATATATATTGATAATATATTTTTAGATTGATCGGCCAGACTCTTGCAAATTTGTTCAAAAACTAAAGTGGTAGAACTGGTTTTAGTGAGTGTCTCAATAAAGAATGAATTAGTCCGATCCATTGACTTAACTGGCCGGAATGCAAACATTAGCATCTGGATTCATATTCTTGTGTTTCTTGTTTTTATGGTTTTTTAATCTCTACAATTTGAGTAAACAACAGTACAATTTATACAGCACAGGCAAAAATTATCTAAGAAAATAAGTAATCCAAAATATAAGACAATTAATGATAAAGTATGGTCATATTAGTTTGAATGGGAAAAATATTTTTGTGTCAAAATTCCAATCTTATGCAATTTATTCCAGTGAAAATAGGGTTGTTCAAAATTCATTCAAATCTACTCAAATCTGTCTGATCTACAAAAATTCGATCCGTAAAAATCGCATCTGTGGATTGATGAATCGGATTAGATTGAAATTTTGAAAATCCGCATTTAGTTGATTGGATATGGATTTACTTCTGTAAATCCTAAAAAATCCACAAATCTGCAGAAAATAAAACTTCTAAATGTGGCATTACTACTTACTAATAAATAAATAAGTTAAACTGTAGATACATTAACACCACATTATATCTTATCCGATGATAATATAAAATAAAAAATAATTAATAATTGAATAATTAAAAAATAGATATAGCTTCCTAAATAGTTAATTTTAATAATTTTACGTATTGATCTAAATAAATGATTTGTTTTTCTCAGTGTGCTATATTTTGAAACTTTGAATGCATTATTCTAGTTTTATTTAAACAATTAATTTATTTAAATCATACTCAATTTTGAATTTAATCAGTAGTAAATTTTTTTATTGTATTAAAATTTTTTATTTAATTAGTTCTAGAATTGGACATAATTAAAAATTTTTAAACCTCAAATCAATCCGTGAAATGGTAGATTAGATTAAATCCGCATCCGATCAGCAAACTTATGGATTAGATTTGGATTAAATTTCACCAATCTATAGATTGGATTAGATTAAAAATTTATAATATGCAAAATTATGGATCGAATATGGATTGATGTCCAGTCTACAAAATCTAATCCGAGAACACCCCTAGTGAAAAGTAAAATAATTCTTACCGTGTGTAATGGATAATACTTTCACTTTCATGAAGGAAGGAATGTGCCTTATTTAGCAAAGAAATGAAGAGACCACATGATAGAGTACGTTGTTTCTTACTCTACAAAACCAAGGATTGGTGGTGTTTGGGAGTCGGGAAAATGGAAGAGAAAGTGAAAGAAAAAAAAAAAAGAAAATCTTTATTAGAAAGTAAAAGAAAACTAAAATACAAGTTTTAGGTTCTAAGCTCAAATAAGCGATTTATTGATAGAAGAAATTACAACGCTCTAAGACTAATGATAAACCATCAGGTGAGTCATGTGGCAGTTTATCACTGGACAAGTTGTGAAATAGGATCCCTAATGAGTGACTACCATGTGGCGCATCGCTCCCCAACAAACCCTCTTAGACTAATTCTTTCCCCAAGCATTACTCTTACTAATTAATAATTTAATACGCAGTCTTGGTGCCAGCTCAGCAATCTGTTGTAGCATACTTGCCAGCATGGCATACAGTTATAAAGCAACAGCCTTACATCTTCAACAAGCTTCGAACAATCTTGACTATTGAATCCAAATCGGGTTTAGCTAATGCTTTTTTTTTTTAACTTTTTATAATAATAATAATAAATATAACTTTTTAATTTAATATAATATAATATTATATAATATCAATTTTAATTTTCTTTTATTTTTACATTAAATTGTTAATATAAATTAATGATTTATAATTTATTATTCAATAATGTTATATTATATTTTAATTTTTATTATAATTAAAAATATAACTAAATAATGCATTATTTAATTATATTATAATAATTTATATGCAAAATTGATTGATATTTTATAATTTAATATAACTAATAATAAATACTTAAATAGTATATAAAAATAAAAATATAACATAATATTACATTATTTAATTATATTATAGAAATTAATATATAAAAATTGATTATTATATAACAATTTAATGAAGCTGATAATAAATACTTAAATAATATTTAATATAGCTAATAATAAATATTTAAATATGAATAAATATGAATAATATTAATTTAAAATTAATAGTAATATAAATAATGATATAAAATATTGTTACAAATACTATAAAACTCTTACTTAGATTATTTAGCACAATTCATTTTGTTAGTGAATATGTTACAACTATTGTATTACTTTACTATTTTGTGATTATCTTGTGGGTATTTATAATTTTATATTCTATCATCCTACAATGACTTTTGAACTAATCTTATAGGTTTTAACTATTTATTTATGTTCCGATATTATTTAGAGATTATTTGATTAAATTTTTACTTTGATCTTTATTTCACAGGTAATATATTTGGAAAATATTAAAAAATAAATGTTATGCTGCCAAAAATATAAGGCCATAAGCTTCGGTCTTTATGAAAAATTATGATATTTTTTACAATTACACTAAAAAAAAAAACTTTTTTTAAATTAAAAACCATCCCAAGGATGAGGGCTAGGCAGGAGCTCCTTACTTGTAGATTAAATAAATAAAAGAAATCATATTTAGAGGGGAGCATAGACCAAAACCTCCAACCAAAGGAATAAGCACAACCAACAAAATGATAATTAACAAAAGCATTAAAAGAACGAATAAGAAACTAAAGGGAACAAATTAAGACATACGCCTAGAGAACCATTTACGATACTTGTGACTAGTGATTAATTTGAAACCTTTCCTCGAACTAGAGGTATGCAAGCCAGCAATACTGAAGTTGGGGTCAAAATCACCCCCCCGCCCAATACTCTTGTGCTCAGACACAAAATATTCATCAGCCATAGAATTCCCCTTAGAGCAAAACTCCTCTTCAGATATTGAAAAGGGATATCTGTAGAAAGGGAACGGAGAACCATAACTATGGAGCAAATGTCATCCATTGTAGCTTAGAAAAAAGTAGAGCCAATGGAAATGCTCTGGACACTCGGGTCATCCAAAACAAAAGAAAGATTAGTGACCAATGCGCATTTATTAGTATCTCTCAGAGCAGCAGAATCCCTTAAACCAGAACTCTCAAAGCAAAAAACGAATTAGACCCATCATACACATTATCTTGAGAAAAAAGAGTAGCCGGCCTAGCAATTAAGGAAGTGCCCTCACTACCACCAAGCTGCAAAGGCCAAACTCCCTCACCCGATAAAGTCTATAAAGCCAAACCCAAACCCAAAGATTGACCCTAGTCCAGAACAGCCCCCTGAGGTCGATTTTCTACAGCCACCACAGACTGAGTAGCACGACCCTCCGTAGGCTGCACATTAGCATCAGACATAGGCATCATTCCTTTATCTCTAACAATAGTATCCTGCACCTGGACAACAGGCTACTAAGGCTTCCGAAGCCTAAGATTGGTAACAAAACAAGCGTCAACGACGTGCTGAAGATGCTTACATGTAGTACAGTACAAAGAAACATGCTCAAAGATGATATCTTGGTAAAAACCATCATGACCCTCACCAATCCAAAGTTTTGGCAACAATGGCCTCAAAATAATAGCATGGTCTACCCACAAAGGTTTATCAATAGCATTATCAATAGAAAATAAGGCATCTTTGCAATGAATAAAATGCATAGGTAAATAAGGCAAAAAAACTTAGATAGGAACAACAGGAGACTTTTCATAGCACCGAAAAGATTTAGACCACTTAAAAATAGGCATGGATCTACAACTAATATACCAGGTCTACCTAACCCAATTACGAGAGTATTCTTCTTCGAGCTAAAGCTTGATCAAAACATGTCTATTATCTAGCAAAGAAACCAGTGTACTACCTTTCAAACCCAAAGAAACGGAGAATTTGCAAATCGCATCCACAGTAAGGCGACTAAATGAAAAATTACCAACAAGAGATAGTTTCAATAGTTCATCATTGGACTGTATTTTCGCGGCAGAAAAATGAACAGTGGGTTTCCCCCGAGACAAAGACATAGGCTTTATCAAAACTAAAGAGGGTGGAGAGCTAGAAATAGCATCATTAAAAGACTTTGGAGGCCAAGAGGCAACATTGAGGTTGCGGATAGCTGCAGGATTAGTAACAGCTACATAGGAGGCTTTAGTGGATGAGATGGGAATATGTCCAATAGGAATGGAGGAGAAAGGCTCACGGGCTTGGGCTGGGTTATGAGTTCAATTTTGGGCTTGAAAAGGCAAGTTTGGGCTAGTGTAACATGTGCTTTGGCTAGGGTTAAGTAGAGGTGGCTGCTGGTTTCAGTTTAGACCAGCAGCAGCTATGTTGTGATGGCTTGAAGACTTTGGTGGCAAAGGGTGAGGTGGGTTAGTCAAAGGTGGCTGTAGAGTGGTCGTTGTAGAGTGCTGGCTGGCAATTTAGTGGCACCGCTAGCAGCTGCTAAAAGCGATGTAGCAAGTGGCTGGCGAGAAATATGAGAGTGATAGCTAGGGTTTTAAGAGATCACGGCCTAATGATGGTGATGGGCATGTGGTGGCTCATTGATAATGCTAAGAGTTTCCAGCGACAGAGAAAAACTCCCCAAAGAAGTTGATACAGTGGCGACTGCAGGTGAGCAGGGGTTCAAGGCCAAGACCGAGCTTGGGGCTTTATGTCAATGAAGGGGAGGATCAGGGTGGGTCTTTGAAAGTTGTAGTGGGCGGCTAGATGGTATCAATAGTGGCTGAAATACCAGCGACAACGTGAGATGCGTTTTGAGTAACAGGCCACGATCTAGGGCTAAGATTATGTGGTTGTTGAGAGGTAAAAGCCCACGGAATAGCATGGGGTTGGGTTGAAGAGATGATCAGTGGCAGCAAGGGTTTCTCACCAATAGTGGCAGGTGTGGTGGTTGTGTTTGGCGAGATTTGAGTTTTGGATCGCACGTTTGGCCTCTATTTTGGACTTAAAGGCGGCTGTGATGGTGGTTGTCGGCTGGGGCTTGCGCCGGCATGAAGGGGAGGTGCCGTTGGTGACAAATCACCACTACCGGCCACCGATGGGGCCATGGCAGCTGGTCAAGTTTTGATCGTATATAATTTTATATTTTTATTTTTTTGATGAATGACATTCACTTTTGGTGCTTAGCTTGATGAGTACTAAAAAAATAATGTTAAAATTCTATATTTAGGGCATATTTGGGTTAGTTTTTGTTTTTGCTTTTACTTAAAAGTAAAAGATAAGTAAAAGCTCCAGTTTATTTTTACTGTTTGGATGACCATAGTAATAGATCTTTTTTTTTTTAATGAGAAATTTTTTTTGAAGTGTTTGGATGACTATTTAAAAAAGATCTTTTAATCATTATAAAGTCATTAATACCCTTAAATATTTGAGTCTAACAAATACTTCTTAAATTTAAAAATCAATGACAAACAAAATAATCAAATTAACAAATACATGAATAAATAAACAAAAACTTTATAAATTAACAATACAAAATTAATTAAATTTAATTCGGCAACTTAACTTGTACTTCATATTCCACCAATTCGCAAAACATTATTCTTCATTCCAAGTCAACTTTATAAATTTACTTCAAAAATAATTAAATAAAGCATAACTGAATGGACAAAGAATCATAGCATGAGATTTCCGTATAATTTCGCATAATCAAAGCATGAGATTTCTGTATATATATATATATATATACACACATTAAAAAATTAAAAATAAGATGCAAATTAAAGAATGAGATTACAAAAAAAATTCTTACTTGAAAGAAGATTGGTGTGGTGATTATGATCCTTCTGTTGTTTTTTTTTTTTATTTGGTTGAACAATGAAGAGGCAAAACAAGAAAAATACGTAAGAAATAGGTTTAAGAGTTTGGACATGAATTTAATATTTTTTTGTTCCCTTGTTAATTTAAGGTTAGTTTAGGAATTATGAAAAGTGTAATAAATGAGAAAATAGCTTCTCAAAAAGTCTTTTGGGAAAAGCTAAAAATCGTGGCTGCTCCCAAAAGACCTTTTTTATTAGAAAAATGACTTTTGGTTTGGCATCCAAATAGCCCCAAACGACTTTTTTTAATTCTAAAAGCCAAAAATGAGCTTAATTAATCTAACCTAAACAGACACAGTATTTTTCTAAGTACTAACAAAATTATTTTCTAAATATATAATTTAAATAATCACAAAAAAATAATACAATACAGTGTAGCACCAAACAATAGACAATATTATTATAATACAATGCTAATGTAATACAGCATTATGCAATACACCTGCATTAAAATAATGCAATACAACACAATACAATATAGTGTGCCAAATGCACCCTAAATGCACTGAAACTTTCCATCCTTCTAAATCCTGTAAAGTATTCATAATTTTCCAAACATCAAGCAAAAGAACAATAATTAAATCACACTGACCTGATTATAGTAAATGGAAGTCCAAATTTTCTCTATAGAACAAAATAAATTAATTTAACCTAAACAAGTTGGCAGAATTCTCTATAGAAAATTAAAAGGACTCAAATTGCACAGTAACAAATCACCTTAGAAATTGAATAAGATGTAGTAAGTTGACCAAGTGACAAATCTGTTCCCATCTGAACCATTGTTAATTTAGAATGAATATTTGAAAGAGATAGAAGTTAGGATCACACGAGGACACAACTAAGGAAAACAGACCTAGCATTCAAGCATGAATTAAAAGTTAGATAATACTCTTGCAAACTATTATTGAAGGTATTCATTCCAAAGATTACAATTCATTACCAGTGAAAGAAAAGAAAATCTATTTGATTGTCTCATACATCTAGCTTCTTTAAAATTTTTTAGCAACGAGTCTCTATTTTTTAAGAGTCTAGTCACAGATTCCTTTGCATTGATTCTCTGCTCTGGTGATTCTATAGTACACTTTATAGCCAAATTGAAGACAAATGACACACATTGCTCTTTCGTCATAAAATGTTTGTCCTCCCGATTAAATAGATTTGCATCAATAGCTTCCATAATTGAAATAGGTAGCAATAATTAACCCGACACTTTAATGTCATTTCTCTGGCAAAGATTTTGTCTGTGGGTTTCTTTCTTGTAAATATTTTTATTAACATTATCCCAAAGTTGTAAATATCCCTAGTTATGCATACTCGTCCCTCTCTTCCTTACCTTATCGATTGCCACAATTACATAGTAAGATAAAATAATTTAAAATAATATGCTCAAGTGAAGATCATAAGAAATAAATAACATATAAAAAGTATTATAGAAATAAAAACTGTTTAATAAGGAACAAACTTGGTACCATATAGCCTATGGTGGCAAGTGTTTGTGTTTGAGTCAAAGTTTGATCTTCTCCGAGCAAGAGCTTTGCCATGCCAAAATCACTCAAATGAACAACCATATTATTGTCTAATAGTACATTGTTGGGCTTTAAGTCATTGTAAATTACAAGTGCTGAATGACCAAAGTGCAGATATTCCAAAGCTGATTCAACTTCTATAATTATTTTCAATCTTTGAAAATATCTAAAATGTAGTTATTGGAATACAAACACTTATCCAGACTTCCATGAGGCATTTATTGCTTTAAAATCATCACTTGAACAACTGATAATGATTTTGATAAGGTTTTGATGGCGAATACTTTTCATCATGTCACATTCAACATCAAAACCCTTAAATACTCCTCCATATTGCAGGTCAAAAACCTTCACTGCAACCTCCATCCCATCCTGAATTCTTACCTTGTAAACAAAGCAAAAATCTACTCTGCCAATTAGATTGTTTTCACTAAATTCGTTTGTTGCTCGAAAAATTTCTAGGTATGAAAACCTTTTCCAAGTTGCTATTGTTGGCATATTAGCATCATTTGTTAGCCATTTTCCTCTCTTTCGATATCTTAAATCAACAAAATGACTATTATCATAAATATAATACTCAATGGCAAGATGATCCTTAGTAGAAGATCATTTTTCCTTCATATGAGCTGGATTCTAGTTCTACACAGTGGGACTTGCAAATTGGATACCACATAATAATTCATTTCCCTTAAATGATTCAGTTGGGAAATTTCTAAAAGGTCCTCTAGGAATTTCTCCTTCTCGCTTGTTGAAAGAAAGATTTATATATTTGAGATCTAACAGTTTCTCTAAGGATACAAGAATAGCCCGAAAAGGGATTATTATTGGACAAATTCAAGCACTAGAAGAAAAATCCTTCTCTAGTACTATTTTGGTATCAGTAACGTTCTTTTCTGATGTGATCCAGAGTGCTCAGAGCATTAAAGATTCGTTGCTTGTTCCAGAAGGGCCAATTACGAGAGCACGAGCTACGAAAATCAAGGAAGCCATGCAAGGATTTATTCAAGCTACTTTGGATGAGTTCAATTCAAGTTTAATTTGCAAGAGTCCAATATTCAAGATGGGCTTGAATGAGGAGGAACCAGCCTTGGTACACTTGATTCAGGCTAACGAGGTGGCGAGCATCGGAGAGGATAGTTTTTGAAATATAATAAGGGCCAGAAGAGTAATTCTAAATCTGTAGATACATTCCTTACGTCGAGAGCTTCGAAACGGTATATTGTGGGTTAAAATCCGACATCATATGATCAAGTTATGGCCCGTTTAAAATAAGAGGCTTTGCAGGCCAAGGCCCTGCGGGTCATGCGGGTCATGCGGGTCCAGGTTTTTAATTTTAGGGTTTTCTCTTATTTTTAAGTTAGATTAGGATTAGCCGCCTTATATAAACACTCCTTTATGTTATTTTGGAGGGACTTTTGACATTATTGAGTTTAATATCATTGAGAGGATTTTCTCAACTTGTTCTTGAAAGAACTTGTGACTTATCAAAGGATTTGCTAACCTTTGTGGCGTCTTATTCCGGGTTCTTGAGACTTAGCTTCTCAAGGGTTTGGATCTTTTATCCGAATTCTGATCATATTGGCTTTCTTGGGTTCTTGTCAATTTAGTTGGGGGTTTTTCTAGCTTGATCTAGAAGGATTCTCATCATTTTCTAACATTGAGTTTAGTGTTATTAATAACGGTGCAACAAATTTACTGACATATATTTTTTTGTGTCAACGATTCTAGGGCACCTTAATATCAAAGAAATGCCGACCATTAAACATGTAGATTTTGATTTCACGATGTCAAACAATTTGTGATTCCTTAATACCAAAATAATTGTGATTCTATACAATACCGCAGATAGTGAATCTGTGTTCTGAAGCAAGTTTTGATGCTCTAGTATCATTTATGTTATAATTCAAGAATATTAATATTTACAGATGTTAAATTGGTGTCAATAGTTTTTAGAAAATTTTAAAAAATAATAAAATTTTCATTATTACAATTACTAATAGCCTGAAATTAAAACCCAATAAACAAAAATTTTCAACAATAGTTATGAAACAAATGTTGGAAACAACACCCTATAATCCCATTTATTTATTTGCCATTAGGCTCCATGCAACATTCAATAACCAAATAGGTTAAATAACCAAATTCATCAACCATAGTTTCAATAGCACAATAGTAGCAAAAATCACATCTAATTTCCAAACTAAAAAGAGTACAAACTTGTTTATCACAACAATAGCCTAGCAGTTAGTAAGGCAAATGGATAATAAGAAGCAGCAGCAGCACTTCTATCTTCAATGGCTTGATTAGTTGTAAGTAATAAAGGCAAATGCAGCAGAAGAAAATGCAAAAGCAGCATTGCTATCTTCAATGGCCTGAGTAACTGTAGCCATAAGAAGCAATCAGACTTATCATCAATTCCAACAAAATCAAACCAACAAAGGTACATTCCTAAAATTAATAAAGGAATAGCAAACACATCACACATCATATGCAAATGCAGCTCACTCATCATGAACCTTTAATTATAAAACAAAAATAAACAAGTGATAGTTACCTATTTTCTTAAACTGGTGATTAAGTTACCCATATACGCAGCCCACTCATCGCGAACTTTTAAAATATCCTCATCCAAGTACTCAGTTATCCCTTTAAACTTTGATTACAAAAAATGAGAAAGAAAATTATGTTATAAACAAAATGTTCATAATTAAAATAACTAACAAAGTAGAGGTTTGAAACTTACATTTTGCTTCAATATGTTTGGATTTTGCACAATTTCTTGCATGTACTTCATAACAAAGTACCCATATTCAAAATCATTTAATTGCTGAGGACACTAGATATTTATGAAATTAGTGTCAGTATCAATTACTATACCAAAAGCTACAAATTTAGGCAAAATGAACATATCACTTTTATCCTTGCTTGGACTAACATCCACTTCAAATTCCGCTTAGCTTGTTTTACTGTGTTGCATGATACATCCTAACTCCTCCGAATATGAAAGCATACGATGAATATAAAGATCAATATACTAAAATTCATTACCCAGCTATATAAAACACCGAAATATAAGTATGGAAATACATAACTGCTCTATTATTCACTCCAAATGACAATTCACGTTATGTGTAAATATTGAATCCGTATAATACATAGTGAAGGCTAGCATATCTTTTGCAACCAGCACCCAATGATGGCTATAACAGCAAGAATAAAACCATAAAATAGTAATACTAATATATGAAAGAACTACATATTCTATAATTTCTGAAATGTAGATGTTAATTATTGAACATATGAAGGTAGAAGTCCTTACACTGGGTTTTATGAGATTAATATCAACTGTCCAATTAATGCAGCTTGTAATAGTTAAAAAACTTAGTGAGACTTTATAGTTATAGCCTCTTTTGTTGGATTGAGTGAACTGATATAACTTGACTAAATCCTATAGGAAACAGCTCATTATCATTCTCCATGACCTCATGTAAGTGCCTATGTGATAATACATCCAAGATCAATAAAATTGTTATTAATGTTCTAAATAGTGACTTACTTAAAAAGTTTAAATAAAACATATATTATTTAAAAATAATTACTTACGTTTCCCATAGCTTAATCACCTCGTTTTTCTGACAACTAAAATCAATGACCAATTGATAAACAGTCTTGTTCAATAGTGTTTTTGATGCATAACCAAAATCTAATTCATCATGTTGGATAATAACTCTTCATCAAGAAAACTGTCAACTATTAGGGAAAATATATTAATGGTTTGACTAGTATTCTTTCTCTCATGTGCAGCTAACCTATTGTTCTTCCTCAACACCAGCTTTCTATTGACATTTGGTTTCATCAACTTTGCTTTCATTGGAGGAAGAGTCTTAACTCCAACATGGATAATACAAAGGTATGCTGGTTTGCTTTGTTGGGCTGTAGTCTTTTCCAGTCTAGTAGACTGTCAGGACCCAACCAAGACTTGGCAAGATATTGCCCGCTTTGGGCCTTAACAAGACTAGTACGATTTTTTTTCTTAGGCGCTCATAAATCCCAAAACGCATCTTGCTAGTTAAGGTGTGGATCACCACTTATAAACCTAGCATCTCTCTCGTGCTTTACTGATGTGGGATTCACCCAGGGTGTTACAAAGCTCCCTTTAGAGACTCAGCGTCCTCGCTGAAGTTTGGCCCACCATCACTTAAGAGGACACGCGGAGCTGCTCTGATACCATCTGTCATGACCTAACCCAGATCTGGCAAGATATTGTCCGCTTTGGGACTTAAAAATGCCTGATGGTTTTGTATCTGGGCGCCTATACACCCCAAAACCCGTTTGGCCAATTAAGGTATGAATTACCCTTTATAAACCCAACATCTCTCCCGTGCTTTGTCGATGTGGGATTCACCTAGGATGTTATAGAAACCTTCTTGGAGTATTTATTGGAAACTTCTTTGGTGTCTTTTTCACTTGTTGTACCTTATTTTCAATTGGAATTGGAGGAATTAGTGTGCTACCACCATTATTCTCCATGATCAACTTCTTCAATGATGTTAATTTTGGAGATGGTTCATTTACAAAATCCGAAACCTATTCAATAAGTGAACATGACACTTCAATTAGTTAAATGAATTGAATATTCAATGAAAATTATAATTTACAAAGACAATAACCTTTCTCTTTGGCTTTGATCAAGCCTTCAAGTTAGCATGTAACGAATAATGGGCTACTTGGTATTGACTGTGCTACAACTACCAACCTATGTTCAACTATAAACATTTAATTTAGCATCGATCATATCTAGCCGAGAAATCAATATCTGATAACTTTCATAAAAAACCTTTCTTTCTATAGCCAAGATTGAAGCAGTTGGTAATACATAGTTGGGGTTATTGATTGCCCTAGACCTTAGACTCTACTACCATTTGGCTACTTTTCAAGAGTTGTAGTTAAAATGTCGTTAACCCCATAAAATTGAAAGGAGCCTTGATCTAATTGACTATTTAAATCCTCCTATAATAACATGGATAATAATGTAACTCAATAAGCTACAAGGCCATTTTAAAAAAAAAAAGCATTGCAAACCATGTAACAAAAAGTAACACTTAAATCTTCTCTGCCACTTCTTGTACTTCAGGTTCATAACCACTACTACTGTTATTTCAAGCCATCAACCACAACTGACTGCGGTCAATCTCATTGACAGAAACCCCAAGCTCATCCTTTGATTTTGTGCTAACAATAACACAATATAACTGAAGTTTCCTTAAATATGACAAAAAATAAATTTTATGCACATCTTAAGTGCATATATTCAAATTAGAAGCGGTTATGATAAGATTCCTTTTGATATAGCAAGCCACTGAATCCTGAACTACCTAAGAGATAGTTGTATTTAATCTTTGCACGTAATTGCTTCCCTTTTTGTCTTTTTTCCTTAAAGAAAACATTTGAAATTAATTAATCATTTCCATTCATAAAATAAGTGTAACAAAATAACTAAGCATTGTTGTAATACAACTTACCTTAAATTTAACCCCAAGCATCCAATCAATATACTCTTTCCACTCCGACTTTGTATCTCGGTGGCAACTTTAACTGACTATAGTCATCCTTGTTTGGTTGGATCAATTCAGTGTTTAAGGCTGATCTAAAGTTCTTTAAAGAAGTTATCATTGACCGCAACACATATTTTTTGCTTCTCATGTCCAATATGAACATGGTTTGTTCCACCATATGAATAAAAAACAAAATAAATTTATTTCCAAAAACCAAATGTATAAAATTACTAAAATAAATAAGAAATTATATATTACCAGTATGTGGTCCCAAAGTTTTTCTTTAATCTCCAGAGGAACACATCGCCAATCATCATACAAGATTGAAACATTATCTCTAACCACAATATCAATGTAAGATCTTAGTTCATTTGCTTTTCACCAACAAAAATTCCATAGTCATTATACTTGACTATGATTTTGTTGTCATGTGTTAATTTCGTCAAATGCTTCTTTTTTTTTGGTCCCTCCTCATCGGTCTTCTATCACAATTAGGCACGCTCATCTCTTCATTTTCTTCTTTGTCAGACATGTCACTGAAATTTCAAAGCAACACACAAATTATTAATCAAAACAGATTTCAGAAAACAAAACAAGTCAAAGCAAACATATGTGTCAAAAACAAAACAATGTTAAGAAACTTACAACATAAGCTACCTTTCATTCCTTTACTAAGTCATTATCAACAGGGACATCAACACAATCAGGTCTATCATAGATTTTAACCTCATATTCATCCATATCTATGTTTGGAGATGGATATTGTAATACCCCACACCCATATATAATAATAAAAAAATACAGAAACTGTTTCTATTTAAAGAGAAAGAAAAGAAGAGAGAAATGAGAAGAAAGAGAGAGAGAGAGAAATGAAATAGAATCACCCAAAACTCGACCTGTGCCCGCAACCCGACTCGACATAATCTCCCATTTCCGACCACCTCACTGGCCGTGCAAGGTACCAAATCAAAGCTTGTGGACTGGCCATCTTATCCCCACCATCCTCGTCGCCTGAAACTGGTCAGAACATCAATGATCGAGTCCGAAAGGTCGCAGCCAAAACCCATTTTTATCGCCGTCGATTTCACCGAAATTAGACCACGCCACCGGCTGGCATTTGTTCCCCACCTCGCCATCTTCCATTTTTGACCAACTACTGCCACTGGGGAGGTCGTTTTGTCGTTGATCGGCCATGGGAGCATTTTTAGCTTTGAGAGCTCGATCTGGTGTCATCGTCTTGTGTAGGAAGTCACCGCTGGCACCATTGAACTCATCTCGGCCAGAAGTGTCTAACCCGAGCTTTTCGATCACCACTGGTTAAATTTCGGTCACTGTTGACTAACAAGAGAATTTCAGTTCCCGGTCACCACTGGTTGAATTTCGGTCATTGTTGACCGGCAAGAGAATTTCAGTGATTTTGTATTCCGAGGATAATTACATAAATTCTAACTTTGTTGATATTTTGGTAATTTCTAAATTAATGGATAAATTGGTAACGTGTAATTGTGGGATTTCGAGTACGTTTTAGTAATTTGTGACTTCGAGGATATGTCGGTAGTAATGATTATGATTGGATTATTTCTCATTAGGGTGTCCTTATTGATTTTAGGCTGATGATATCGATATGCATACATTACATGTGGATGCGAAGAGGTAAGTAATCTAGACTTCTAAAACGAATCACAATAAACAATATTTTATGTTGTCATGTCTGAAAAGCCTATTTTGATATTTATGGATAAGGATTTATATGATTTTGCCCATGTGTTTATGTGATGTATTGTTATGTATTGTTTGTGATTATGTACATGGGCATATGTATAAGTGAATGTTTTATTGGCATGAGCACGAATACGCATTATGTTTTCTATAAAATGAAGAAGTGGATTTTGGCAAACGAAATTTCTGTTTTATGAGGTTTGCATTAGGGGCCACCTCTTGAAGCTGTATGGGGGGCCACTTCTTGAGACTATGTGGGGACCACCTCTCAAAAGCCGACGTGCCACGAAGTGCCACGGTGCAAGATATGTGTTTTGTTGAACGGAAATGTGAAAGTTTGAAAGTGGCAAAAAAAGATTTTGATGATTTGTTTTACAATGTTTCCAAAAGATCATGACACATCATCTATTTGCATTATATATAAGTCTGTATGTATTTTGGTATATGAAAAACTAGTTTGTTTACTGAGTTTTGTACTCATTGTAGTTTATTGTGATTCAGTTCCTAGAAATTAGGATTTGGTTCATGATGAATGACGACAAGGACATGAATTGAGGACTGTAGATGGTTTGGTAAGATTTTTTTAGTTATTCCACTGCAGTTTAATGTTGTATTTAAGGCATAAATTATTATTGATTGTACATGAGAATAGATTGTACATGAATTGTCATGTTCATAATCACAATCAATAGATAACAATACATCACATAAACACATGGCCAAAAGCATATAAATCCACATCCATAAATATCAAAATAGGCTTTTTAGACATAACAACATATAATATTGTTTATTGTGATTCATTTTAGAAATCTAGTTTATTACTTCTTCACATCCACATGTAACGTATGCATATCGATATCATTAGCCTAAAATCAATAAGGACACCCTCATGAGAAATAATTCAATCATAATCATTAATACTGATATATCCTCGAAGTCACAAATTACTAAAACATCCTTGAAATCCTACAATCACACATTACCAACTTATCCATCAATTTAGAAATTACCAAAATATCCACAAAGTCAGAATTTACGAAATTACCCTCAAAGTGCAAAATTATCGAAATGCCCTTACTGATCAACGGTGATCGAAATTCAACCAACGGTGATAGGGAAGCTCGAATTAGACACTTCTGGCCGAGATGAGTTCAATGGTGTTGGCGATGACTTCCCACACAGGGCGACGACACCGGATCGAGCCCCCAAAGCCGAGAGTGCTCCCATGGCCGATCGACGGCAAAATAACCTCCCCGATGGCAGTGGTTGGTCAGAAATGGAAGATGGCGAGGTAGGGAACAAATCCCAGCTAGTGGCGTGGCCTAATTCCTGCGTAATCGACGGCAATAAAATGGGGTTTTTACCGCCACCTTTCGAGCTTGACCGTTGACGTTTTGACTAGTTTCAGGCGACGAGGATGGTGGGGATAAGACGACTAGTTCACAAGCTTTGATTTGCTACTTTGCATGGCCGGTGAGGTGGCTGAAAATGAGAGATCCGATCGAGTTAGGCTGCAGGCACGGGTCGGGATTTGGGTGATTGGATTTTATTTCTCTCTCTCTCCCCCTGTTTCTCTCTTCTTTTCTTTCTCTTTAAATAGAAATAGTTTCCCATTTTTATTATTATTATGCATGGGTGTGGGGTATTATAGATTTTCTTTAGATAAATGTTCATGTATCACCATGTCAATACTCTTACTATAACTTATTGATTTATTGACTCTTTTACCCCCTAAACAAACAATTGAATTTTTGGGATCTACTTGATCTTTCACATAAAATACTTACTCTGCATGTGAAGCTAAAACGGAGTAATCAGACTTATGACCAACCCAATTAAGATCAACTACAGTGAAACCTAAATCATCAATCCTAATCCACCTACTATCTACCTAGTTACACTTAAAACAACTCTCTTAGTCATTAGATATTGAAGGTCACAAATCTCAACAAGGACCCCATAACACTCCATCACACCGGTGTGTAGATTTTTATCTTTTGAGCTTGAAACTTGTAACGATGTTGTTGAAACATTGACTCCACTATTTTGTGTAACAGGGTTACTCTCTCTATCTTTTGTTGCAAATTTGAAACCATTGATTAAGTACCCTGAATATGCAATGAAAGTAGAGCTATGTTTGTTAGCCAACTACCTTAATGTTTCTGGTACATTTATACCAATTGTCGTATCATTTGCTACCTACAATTAAAAAAACACTTATAAGTTTTAAAAATAAATAAAATAATGTTAGTTCAAACTAATTAGATAATCAAACCTTATTTTCCAACCAATCAATAAAGGTACGAGTGTGCCCAATTTCTAACCAAAGATCACGTTTCGATAGCTTGGGGTATTTTGTTTGCAAGTACAATTTATGCTTCTTACAATATTATTATGAAAAAAAGTCAGTAGTTTTGAACATGCTATAGGTTAAATTGGTTTTCAACAATAACAATCAATGATTACAATATAGGTTAAATTGGTTTTCAATAATAACAATCAATGATTACAATAAACTTACTTGATATAAGTTTCAAACTCAATGGTGTTTTCCAAAATTAAAAATAAAAGCCTCTACTTTGGCATTTCCTTGTCTATCCTTCACTCCTTTCAACTAACCTGATCTGAACATTATTCAATTGCCATTTGGTTTTTATTAGGACAAGAATATAGATGGTCTAGTAAATGTGTAGTCCATTAAACAAATAAAATCTCTAAGTAAATGTCTAGCACAACATTATATTAAATGGTCATTTCAATTAGTAAGCTGCTAAGTGTTAATATTTATGTTTTAGAGTTTTAATTTTTTACTTTAATATTTATTTGATTTAGCTATTAATTTTAAATTTGAAAATATTAAAAATAAATAAATAGCCAATAGTCAAATAGGTTTAGTGAGTGGATACGGGTATTAGTGTTTTGTATCTGTACTCGATATGCACAATCAATGGGTATAAAAAGTTATACTCATATTTGATTTTTTATAAAACAGAGATAAAATTTATCCGATTCTAACATAACAAGCTCCCGTACTCGTAGGAGCTTTTTGTTATTCCTATATGAGACCAGATAAAATCCGACAGGCCTGTCGAATTAGACTAGACCATAATTTTATCTAACAGATCTTGGGCCTGCATCGCCCCGGTCGCTCTCCCTTGTCCATCCTTCACTCCTTTCAACTAAACCTGATTTGAAAATTATTCTATTGTCATTTGTTCTTTATTAGAATAAGATTAAAGATGGTCTAGTAAATGTCAAGTCCATTAAACAACTAAAATCTCTAAGTAAATGTCTAGCACCATATTATAATAGATAGTCATTTCAATTACTATGCTGCTAAGTGCTAATGCTTATGTTTTAGAGTTTTAACTTTAATTTTTATTTAATTTAGCTATTAATTTTAATTTTTAAAATATTAAAAATTAATTAATAGCCAATAGTCAAACAAGTTTAGTGAGAGGGTACGGATATTAATATTGTATCCATACTCGATCCGCCCAATCAATAGTTTAAATTTTTTTTTTATAAAACAGAGATAAAATTAAATTCGATACCCGATTCTAACATAACAGGCCTCCGTACTTATGGATGGCAAAATCCGGATCCAGATCTGGATGTAGCTGCATCCGGATCCGGATTAATATTTTGGGATCCGGATCCGAATGCGAATAATATCCATGCGGATTGCGGACGGATTTTCTTGATATCCGGATCCACAAATGTTAAATTTAAAATTTTAAATATAATTTAAAATTTAACAAATTTACCAAATAAAATCAATTAAAATCCAATCATACTTAAATAATCATCAATTCAATGCCTAGAATAAATACAACAACACTATAAATCCACAAAATTAAAATACCATAATAGAAATAAAACATAAAAAATAACATAAATCCAAGTCTACCACCACAAATTCACAAATAAAACTATAAAAACACTACAAATCCACATAAAATAATGTGAATCCAAATATATTTTTTAATTTATTCAACTTATATAATTTTTTAATTAATCATATTATTTTTTTATTTAACTTATATATTTTTTAATTTAATAAATTATGTAATTAAAAATAATGCGGATCCAGATATCCGATTTTCCGGATGCATACGGATCCAGATCCAGATCCGCACGGATCTTAATTTCTTGCATCCGGATCCGTATTTTTTAACATGCGGATCCGGATTTTTCCCGATCCAAATCTTTTGGATCTTTGCGGATCCGGGCCGGACCCGAATATATTTGCCATCCCTATCCGTACTTGCAGGGGCCTTTTGTTATTTACTCAACTTTTGCCAGCCCTACCGATAGTGACGAGTTTCATACCCACACCATGTTAGTAAATAATAATTATTATAATTTTGACAATAATCATAATAAATTAAACATTAACAACCAATGTTGAATTGACTGTTAGGACCCTGAGGAAACAAATTTATTATATATATATATACACCTTTTCCAAAGAATTTACTACCTAAATTCTTTTCTTTTAACTTCTGACATACACCATGCTGTCATACTTGGAACTCCTTTCATAAACCTTATTACCCCATATACTGTCGACTATGATGGTATAACTTTTAAAATAAAAAACAAGAAGCTAAAATTCCCTTTCGTTGAAAGACCTAAAACTCGAAATCTAAACATTGTAAAAGCTTGTTCTATTTACCAGAATCAAATCAGTTTTTTATTAAAGAAAAAACAAAAAGATTTATTCTATCTACAAAAAGACTTAAGTGCACAAAGAATTGAAAACCAATTACAAACTAGTTTTATAAAAAAGAAAATTTCTGATTTTAAAGATTTGATAGAAACAAAAATATGTGCTGATTTACCATCTGCTTTCTGGAACAGAAAACAACACATGGTAGATTTGCCATATGAAAATTCTTTTGATGAAAGACAAATTCCCACAAAAGCTCGTCCTATCCAAATGAATATGGAATTAGAACAGCATTGTAGAACTGAAATTAAAGATTTGGAAAGTAAAGGTTTAATTGTAAAATCAAGATCCCCTTGGTCATATGCTGCTTTCTATGTTAATAAAAACTCTGAAATTGAAAGGGGCACTCCAAGACTTGTAATAAATTACAAACCTTTAAATAAAGCATTAAAATGGATTAGGTATCCTATACCTAATAAAAAAGATTTACTTCAAAAATTACACTCTGCTTTTATCTTTTCAAAATTTGACATGAAATCAGGATTTTGGCAGATTCAAATTGACCCTAAAGACCGATACAAAACTGCTTTTACTGTACCTTTCGGCCAGTATGAATGGACAGTCATGCCATTCGGATTAAAAAATGCAACTTCAGAATTCCAAAGGATAATGAATGATATTTATAATCCTTTTTCTGAATTTTATATTGTTTATATTGATAATGTGTTGATTTTTTCTCAAACAATTGATCAACATTTAAAAACTTTTTATTTAGCAACCAGAAAAGCTGGCTTAGCTGTTTCTAGTTCTAAAATTTCCTTATTTCAAACTAAAGTCAGGTTCCTTGGTCATTATATTTCCAAAGGAACAATAACTCCCATCGAAAGATCTCTTGCATTTGCTGATAAATTCCCAGATAAAATTCTTGATAAAACTCAATTGCAAAGGTTTCTTGGAAGTCTAAATTATGTACTTGATTTCTGTCCAAATGTTAACAAAATTTCAAAACCATTACATGATCGTTTAAAGAAAAATCCTGTTCCTTGGACCGATGAACATACAAAGGTTGTTAGACAAATAAAAAATCTTGTTAAAGAAATTCCTTGGTTGTTTCTTGCAAACCCAACCTTAACCAAAGTCGTTGAAACCGATGCATCTGACATAGGCTATGGCAGTTTATTAAAGCAAAAGGACAATAATAAAGAACAAATTGTACAGTATATTTCTGCTCACCGGAATGAATGCCAGAAGAATTACTCTACAATTAAAAAAGAAATTCTTTCTATCGTATTATGTATTTCTAAATTTCAAAGTGACTTATTAAACCAAAAATTTTTACTTAGAATCGATTGTAAAGCTGCAAAACATGTTTTAGAAAAAGATGTTCAAAACCTTGCATCTAAACAGATTTTTGCACGCTGGCAGGCTATTTTAAGTGTTTTTGATTTCGATATTGAATTCATTAAAGGAGATACAAATTCTATTCCTGATTTTCTAACCAGAGAATTTTTCCAAAACAGATGATGGCCCCTAAAAGAAGTAAAAGAAAAGCCATTTTTAAAGACACTGAGAGCCAAACAAGCCTAAAGACACACTAACCACCCCTTCTAAAGACAAATTATTATCCTCTGCCATGCCAATTAAATCCTGGATTGACATGGTTGAAGAACATGAAGCTCAGCCTAAAGCCACAACCTCGGAGTTATAGGTAAAAGAATAGATAGATTCCATTTCTAGCTCCCCAGAACTTTTATTAGCTTCACAAAGTTTTTCTCAAAATCTAGAACTTGTTAAAGGAGTTGAAAAGATTGTCTCTAAAGATACTCCAAAAACCCCTTCTAAAATCATTGTATCTAGTGAAAGCTCTGGTTCTCAAATTGTTGTTTCACAGCCAAAGCCTTCACAAAAGACTTCGGATTGGTACAATAAAACCCATCATCAAAATCTTTTAACTATGGAAGATGGATTTTATCATACTGATCCATTTCAAGCTATTACAAAGATTTTTCCGAAAGGCTGGTTTTTCAAACCATGGGATTTGTCAAAACCCCAGTCTTTCTACCAAAGTATTTTGGAATATACTGAGTCAATAAAATTCAAACATTTCTTTCTCAGTGAAGCCCATAAAGAACTGGCCTATTCCACGGCCACTATTTTACAAGTGTTGAGCTCGAAACAGTGGGGTGACCAACTCCACAAACCAAAGACTTTTCTTGCAAGTTTCCAAAGAAGCCTAAACCATTGCTTGTCTTTCTCCTATTGGGATTATCAACAAGCCTAGTTTAACACCTTTTTTATCCAAAACCCTAAAAAGACCCACTCTTGGTTATTTTTCTTCAATTCAAAAATAACAGTCCAAAGCCTTCCAAACTGGTTCCAATAGTGGTGGAATTATTTTGGGCCAAGCCCAGACATTCTAACCCCAAACGCCACCCACTGTTTAAACCTATTTAAAGCTCACTATATTCCTTTGGAGTCTGAGAAAAGGTTTCCTCCTTTTCTCTGTTTCTGTACAAATTTTTTTCTTCCTTGGGTCTGGATGTGGGATTTCCATTATCAAACCCACGAAGCCCAATTAGTTCTAAAGAGAACCTTTAAAGTCAAATGGTGGTCCAAGTTTGATGAACAATCAAAACTCTCTGAAGCCGTTGTTCGTGCTTGGCTTTCTTCAAAAAGCCTCCTTGAGCCCAAAAACACTAAAGCCCAAAGCACATTTCTTACCCAAAAGTCAAAAGCCCAATCCCTTTTGGCTAGCGCCAAAAATGAAGATGAGTACTTTAAAGTTATGGAATAACTTCTCGCCTCGAGGTCCGAACCGTCTGCAGCAGGCTCCACTGACGAAGAAGATGAGCCATTTATTTCCCTTGGAGACGACAACGAAGATGATTGCTTCGGGATTCTCTCCCAAATAAAGCACTCTTAATTTTGCTTGTCTGTATATGTAATGTAATTTAAAAAAAAAAATTCCTGTAAATTTCATTATTGTACATTGTAATCTTCCTTGTAATAATTTTCCATTTGTAATTGTAATTTTGAATTTTTGGACACCTGCCTTCCTTCACTCACTATTCTCTTTACGAGAAAAAAACTGTGAAGATAAGGATTCAAATTTTCAAATCCCTTGACCCACACTCATGTGATAAAGCAGTTAAAGCAGAACGATGCTGTCTCCACCAGCATTTTTGATCCACTCCCGCGATAAAGAAAAGATGTTGTCCCCAACTTTACACTGTTGCCATGTGATCACTTGAAAACATGTGAAGCTACAGCAAAAGAAAAAGGAAGAGCAGTCTATTTAAAGGGCAAGCCTTGAAGAGAGAAGGCGGAATTCACTTCACTTCTCTTCTCCTCTAGAGAAAACCAGAGACTTGAAAAATCAATTTTCCTGTCTCTCACCTTCTCTAACTTTCTTCTCTTCTCCTCTTCAGTTGTAAAATTTTCTTTTGTAATAAAGCTACTAGGACCAAGAAAGAATTATATGTAAGCTTCATTTTCCATGTAATTTATTTAAAGCATGATTATGTAATTCATTTAAAGTTTGTATGTAATTCATTTCATGAAATTTATTTAAAGTTTGTTTAAGTGCATGCTCTGCGGTAACAGCTTGTGCTGATCTACTGCCATAAAACCTGCTACGCTCCTCTGAGGCATAGAGACCAGATCTCTCCCCTCAGTTGTAATTTCTCTTCTCCCTCCATCCAATCAGAGTGCTAGTTCTGGGATCCAGATCTAGTACTATTTATGAGCCTTGTGTTGCTTAGGGTTGGAAAACATTTTTAAAGATTAAAGATTTTATTAAAATTTTATATTTTATATTTTTAGTATTTGGTTGGAAACCAAGACGTGCGGGATATTGATCATTTCTAAGCATGATCTGGTTCCAAAGGCTGACTACAGCATCGTCTGGTAGAACAACACCATTTACTAGATTTTTAAAATATCCATTTATTAATTTTGTTTTATTTTGTCAAGTTATTTATATTTTTTCATAACACACACACACTCTCAAATCCTAGGTTTTGCTGGTATTAGAGCCTAGGTTTTGCTGGTATCAGAGCCAAGGAGAGGTAGTCTTTTATAGATAGAAGACTCTGTAATTATAGGACACGTGTTTTGGTTGAAGTTTATTTGTGTGGTGAGTGTTACTTCGTGTACCTGGGTAGTTTTGGGTAGTAAGTCCCGTTTAGGTTAAAGGGCGGTAAAACCTATTCTTAGCCTTGGATTGTATCCATACTTTTAAATTAAACCATTTGGTCGTTTTCTTGTCATGGATTCTCTATTCTGTAGAGCATCTTCTTTCTCTAGCTCTTCCTCTGAAAAAACTAGTGATTCAAAGAATATTGTGAGTTCGGAAGAATTTATAATTGAAGACTTTAATAAAGCAATTGATAATTGGGATTTGCTAAAAATTTCTAAAGATATGATTTATAAAACGAAAAAGCTTGACTTTCTAAAGTTTGATTTTGTTATAAAGACTGAAGAACGTGATATAACTCTTTCCAAGCCATTTGAAACAATTCATTTGTTTTCAGAACATTCTCTAAAGAAGTTAAAAGAAAAGAATTTTAATTATGTTCATATTGGCCTAATTCAAGTCGGCATTAAACCCTTGACTAAAGAAGGATTAAACACTTCCATCCTAGCAGTCCTCAGAGATGGGAGATTCATCTCCTTTGATGATTCCTTACTCAGTAGTATTGAATCTAGTCTCTGTAAAGGTCCAATATCCTTTAGTTGCTATCCGAACATAACTGTCTCCTTAAAAGATAAAAATATTTTAAAAAGCATGATTCTTCAAATTAAAACCCATAATTATCACATGATTGAAGGATCAGTCCCAGTTGCATTAATATTTAAAATTTCCTACAAAGCCATGATATCTGCGTTCAATACGCAGCATAAATTCCAGTCAAAAAGAGATGAGACTCTTCTTTTGCAGACTGACTTGTCTAAAGCAAACACTGTCATTCCAAAACCTATCCAATGGAAAGATGTCAATCTTCCTGAGGAATGGATTCTTGAAGGAGCCACTGAACCAGTGATTCCAAAACAACTTGAGCCTAATACAGAGTTGCAAAATGTGACTCAATATTCCGATGGTAAAGTCAAACTATCCTTCAGGAGATCTACATCTTCTAGATTCTCCGATAAAGATTCAAACTATAACATCCCTTCACTTGAAAGAAAATTTTAAAAAATTCCTTCTGTTATAAATCTTCCTCTTCAAGGCCAACCTAGGTTCTTCACATCGGATATACCTAGCTCGTCTATACATTCTGTTGACTATACCACTAGTGTTCCCCATCCGATTTACACTAGCAGTCAACATGAACAAAAACAGGAAGAGAAGGAACCTTCTCCTCCAACTTCCCCTACATTTTCTACTGTCACCGAAAATGTAGTCAGTGTTTTAGAAAGAAATTTTGTACTAAACAAAACTCTTCTTCATAAAGATTTTTATTCTAAAAATAATAAAGAAAAAAGACTTTGGTTTTTCAAAACCTTTCCAAACCAAAGAAAAGAAATTCAAGAAGTTTATTATGAATTTGTGAATTCACATAAAGCACATATAATGTTTTTTGATTGGTTTGAAATGTATGCTTCTCAAAACAACATTTCTTATCCTTTTAAAACTTCAAATCCTATCACAATGAGAAAAAAGGCCACTAAATGGAGTCTATTAGATAGTGATAGAACCATTGAATCAGAACATCCACCTCTTAGGAGTCTGACCATTGACCATAGCTCACCTCCTATACAAATCAAAGCATCACCTTATAAAAACCATAAAACCAATGATTTAGAAAAAGATTTAGATAGCATCATCCAACAGAACAATTTCTGTAATGCTAATCTAAATACAATAGGAAAACAGTTGACCAGAATAGAAAGTCAAATCCAACAGTCAACTATAACTGTTTCTCCTATTTCTTCTTCTTCAAAACTAACAAAGTCTGATGAAGACAAAAAGCTTAAAAAGCCTATTTTCGAGCCCTTCCAAGTCTCGAAAACTAGTCAAAAGCTTGTTTATGAGTCAAAGTCAGATTTTGCTAAAGCCATTAGAGAACAACTAGATAGAATAGAGGCTTCTTCTTCGTCTAGTAAAATTCAGATTGCTCCTGATAGTGCCCAATCTAAGACTATTGGGGTTCTGGATCATGATGATCAAACTTCTATAGCCTCCTCGGACATAGAAGCTTTTAAAGATGAGTCTACTCCTAAAGCCAATAAAATTCATTGGGAATTAACCCTTCCTACTGTAAATTCTCCACCAAATCTAACCATAGAAAATAGACCTAGTGCATTAAACCAGTCCCGATTTAATGCCTCCTCTGTCTATGAGTGGAATATTGATGGTATGTCTGAATACAACATCCTAGGATTGTTGCAACAAATGACCATGGCAGCTAATGGCTATAAAACCCAATCTGGAACTTCTGACAAAGCCATTGCAGAAATCCTTATTGCGGGTTTCACAGGTCAACTTAAAGGATGGTAGGATCATCTTCTCACCAAACAACAACAATTAGATATTTTAAATGCTATACAAATTGACGAGAATGGTGCACCCATTTTAGATGAGTTAAACAGCCCCATACAGGATGCTGTTGCCACACTCATACTCACCATATCTCTTCACTTTATAGGTGACCCTTCTCATCTTAGGGACAAAAACGCTGAGTTATTACATAATTTGAGATGTAGAAAACTTAGTGAATTTCAAAGTTATAAAACCACTTTCTTCACTAGACTCTTCTTACGAGATGATGCAAACCACATTACTTGGAAAGAAAAATTCCTTGCCGGTTTACCAACACTCTTAGGAGAAAAGGTTAGTAATTCTATTAAAGCTCTTTATGATAATCGCATTCCTTATGATGAACTCACTTATGGTGAACTTGTCAGTTTCGTTAATAAGGAAGGCTTAAAGATTTGTCAAGATTTGAAATTACAGAAACGCCTAAAATGGGAGCTTAGAAAGTCTAAGCAAGAATTAGGAAGTTTCTGTAAACAATTCAATTATGACCTTTTTAAAACCTCTACTTCTAAAGATTGTAATGGTAAGTGTTCCTCGAAACCTTACAAAAAACATTGCAAATCTAGAAGCCATAAGTATAGACAACCTTCTAAAGATTTTGGAGAATCTTCTTATAAAAAACCTTCGAAGCCTTATAAGAAATCACACTTCTCTAAAAAGAAAAAATCCAAAGTTTCCTCTAAAACTCCTTTTAATTACAAAGAAGCCACATGTTTCAAGTGTGGGAAAAAAGGCCATACTGCAAAATTTTGCAAAGTGAACAAAAAACTTCACGAACTTGGTCTTGATGATGAAACATTTTCTAAAGTTGCTTCTTTACTTATTGAGTCTTCTGATTCTGAGTCTTCTATAACAGGAGATAGTGAACCTTTACAGGTTGATGAGTTAATTGACTCTGATACCTCTAGCACAAGTGGTACTGATTCTGACACAATGTACAATAATGAAATTTACAGGAATGAAAATTACTCTTTTTTTTTTAAATTACATTACATATACAGACAAGCAAAATTTAAGAGTGCTTTATTTGGGAGAGAATCCCGAAGCAATCATCTTCGTTGTCGTCTCCAAGGGAAATAAATGGCTCATCTTCTTCGTCAGTGGAGCCTGCTGCAGACGGCTCGGACCTCGAGGCGAGAAGTTGTTCCATAACTTTAAAGTACTCATCTTCATTTTTTGCGCTAGCCAAAAGGGATTGGGCTTTTAAATTTTGGGTAAGAAATGTGCTTTGGGCTTTAGTGTTTTTGGGCTCAAGGAGGCTTTTTGAAGAAAGCTAAGCACGAACAGCGGCTTCAGAGAGTTTTGATTGTTCATCAAACTTGGACCACCATTTGACTTTAAAGGTTCTCTTTAGAACTAATTGGGCTTCGTGGGTTTGATAATGGAAATCCCACATCCAGACCCAAGGAAGAAAAAAATTTGTACAGAAACAGAGAAAAGGAGGAAACCTTTTCTCAGACTCCAAAGGAATATAGTGAGCTTTAAATAGGTTTAAACAGTGGGTGGCATTTGGGGTTAGAATGTCTGGGCTTGGCCGAAAATAATTCCACCACTATTGGAACCAGTTTGGAAGGCTTTGGACTGTTATTTTTGAAAAAAATTTTCTTTTGGTTGAAGAAAAGAAAATTAATATAGTTAATTTTCTTTTGCCCAAAATATATATATATATATATAGTTATTTGTCCTGTTGGTTCATTATTTATTGGAATTATAAAAATGTGTATTTGCCCCTTGGCCATATTGAAATATAGAGACTCAATTCCGTCCTCAATTAAAAAATAATTGAGTGGAGGCAATCTTCTCCATTATGAAATGTAGTGGTGCAGATCTCTCAAATATTAGTAAAATTAAAAAATATGGACAAATCAATAATTTTCTGATTGTAATATCAGTATAAAAAAAAGTGTCTTTATATGTTCCTAGTAATAACTTCATTAAAGTCATTTCGCGGTACATAAGTTGAGATTTCATCCTTGTGACTTGTAAGCTTCATTTAATTTTACATGGCCCGGGGCGAGTCGAAGTTGACAAACATGTCATTACTCATTATCAATAAAGAATTGAGTGGAGCTATTGGCACCCCTCTAATATCCATTTGAAACCCCTATATAAGTAAACCCCATTAAACTATGTTACAAAGTCTAGAATTATTATTAACACCCACTTTAATTCTGAAAACTGTCCTTCTTCTAAATTTAATTTTCTCTATCCAACAGCCGACAATAAACTTCGGCAATTTCATTTTCTGCCACCTATTTCATGCCATGATTTTGGTCCCAGTCATTCATGCAATTTTTCTTCTCTTGCAATTTTGCTACTTGACTTATTCTTTTAGTCCCACTCATCAGTTTATGCTTAAGCCATTGGATAGTCATGAAGTTTTTCAAGCAAAAGATTGTTGCCTCTATAACTCTTTGTTTTGGTTTTTTAGATGCCTAAGACTCGAACAATTTACTAATCTTTGGAATGGGATTGATGATGAATGCCAAGAAATCGTAAACAATGAAAAATTGTCTTTTATGCAAGGTGTGGGTGTGTTTGGACTTGAGAGAGAAAACTATAGTAGATTTATGTTTGTCCTTAAAATGTAATTGTATAGAATAGCAGCTTTATAAGAGTATCTCCAAAAGACTATTTAAATTTTATTCTTCAAATACCTATTTGCTTATGTATGTGGCAAACAAGAGATTGAAAAAATAAAATCTCCTCCAAAAGACTCATCAAATATGAACAAATTATTATTATTTTAATAAAAAAGCTATTAGATATCTATTATTTTTTTAAAAAAAACATAAATAATAATTATAGCACTCTTATCTTTTCAATAAATAATAATAAAATGTTAATAGAAAAGTGAGAAACTCACTCAGTAATATTGAACAGTGAGAAACAAATCTTATCTAAAGAAATTAAATTAATATTTTTTTTGGAGTGTTTTATATTGGCGTGGCTCTTCAAATAAGAAGTAAAATCTTATCTGAAGAGCCTTTTGGAGATGCTCTAAGTTTAATAAAGAGGTGCCGATAGCTTCACTCTAAAGAATTATGGATTTGACATTCAAGATTGTCATGATTAATTCAATAAACTTCAGATGCATATACGCAACCAAAATATCAGAAATTTTTTCTAACTTTATTTCACTATTTTTAATTAGATTATGAATTGACTTCCAAAGAGATTTAATTTCAAACAATTTTGATTCGACAACTACTAATATTTGTCAAATACTCTTAAAACTTTTAATAGAGGCTAGATTTTTCTTCTTTAGTAATTAGATTTGAGCGGGGTACTAACACATATTATTTGTACTCAAATTTTTAAATTGATAAAAAGAAATCGCTTCATTGATCAGAATATCATCAATAACTCAATAAGTGAAAAAAAAAAGTGAAGAATTTTTAGAATTTATATGATAAAAAATATAAAGTTGATTTAAGTGGGCTTTGTGAATCAACCATAGAAAAGCCCACAACCTGATCCAACGAGACTGGTTCATGCTTTTAGTTGACGGATCTTGAGCCTGGATCCAATCAGAGAAAAGCCCGTTCGGCACCTCTTAGCACCAATTCGGACCCATATTTCTTTCTTTCTTAACAACACCGATTCTTCTCATTGGACATTGAGCATAAATTTCCGAAAACGACACCGTTTTGTACTCCTGCCCACCACACAAGAATCTGCGAAGCAGTTACTCCACTGAAGTGCAAATGTCCGTCTTCACTTCACAGTACACTTTACAGGTTTATAAATAAATTGAATTAAAAAACAAAAAAAAAATTATCTGCAAAAAATTATTGAAATGGCTCTCTCCAGATCCAGCTTAACCAAGGAGGTCAGTTTTACGTTTAGCAGAATAAAAAATAATCAAATTAATGCATTTTTATTGAAAATCTAATGCAAAAAATGTGTTTTTCTGTCATTTTTATTCACAGGTCGGGTTGCAGCTGTCATTTTAATTTTACATAGATATCAATGTAATCTTGGAGTAATTACCTAGTGAGCGAATCTGGTAAAGGAGCCTTGATTATTCGAGCAGATTCGATTTGGTAATAACTACTTTAGTATATGCTCTCTTTGTAGCTTTTAATTTAATTTCCACGAAGCCCGCATGGATTAAAGGAGGTCATGAGAAAAAAAACTTCGGTGAAACAATCGCACAACATCATCATATAGATATGGTGAGTTCTTTTATTTTCTGATTTTCAAATTTAGATTTAAAAAACATAAGATATAATGATCGTCGGACTACCTACGGGAAATTTAATTGTAAGCCCTATTCAAGTACTGTATCTTTTATGCTACAATAATTGTCGAAAAAAATTATAACTATAAAATAAAAATTAATAGTATATAATAAATATAATTTTAAATAATAATTTTAATAAAATTAGTAAAAATATAATAAATTTTTCATCATACTAATATAAAATTAAATAATTTAATTTTTAACTTATAATAATTAGTGTTTACTAAATATTTTAATACTATAATTTTAAAGTCAGAGCCGACCGATGTCAATCTCAATTGAACGGTCCCATCATCTCTCGCATTTTTCAAAATTTAATTGACCAGTTTAACGTAAATTTTTCACAGTATCCGGACTGTTAGATTTAATGCAAAGTCAATGTATTACGTCAAAGAGAAAAAGGATTTCTCTCCACGTGCTTTCCGTTTGAAAATTCAGGGATTCCCAAGTGCCAATAAGTTCAGAAAAGTTCTCGCAGCAAAAATTCTCGCAGCAAGAAAGAAGAAATTAGTGGCCTAAGTAATTATGCGTACTTTATGGGTTATAACATTTTGTCAATTCTTAACCGGACTTAGGAGTCACGTGCAGCAAAGTTAGTGGAAGAGGAGGCAATCGGACAGTGACTAATTAATAATTGTGTGATACTAAACGAATTATTAATGGAGGGCTACTAAGTTATAATACATGTAATTTATCCTCTCTTACATAAATAGTATTTCGAATACTGTTTATATACTATTTATATAAGAGGAGTAAGTTACATGCATTTGACTTATTAATGTAGCAATTTTCACGTTTTATTAAGTAAGTTATTTTGCAAGTGTGATTAAACCGATTAAATTGATTCAGTTTAATCTAATTTAGTTTAGCACATACAAATATGTATCCTTAAAGCATTCTCTACTGATAATATATTTCTAGATTGTTTGCAAATTTGTTATAAAACTGAAGTCACAAAATGGGTTGCAGTGAGTGTCTCGTAAACAATGAATCAGTCTGATTGATTCACTTGACTGGGCTGGAATGCAAACATTAGCAAGTGGATTAATTTTTTGCATAGATTAATCTCTACAATTAATGATAAAGTATGTGTTGGATTCTTAATTCAATGTTGAACTTATATGTAAATAATTATGTGTTGAGAACTGTCATATAAATTTAAGTCAAATTAAAAATAATTTATTAAAGTGTTCGGTAATTTGTACTTTAATGTATCTGATAGGATATGAGTCTTTAATGTGTAGAGATTAAAAGCGTAATTACTATTTCTATAATTGGTTGGATTAGAAATACTTAATGATAATAAGAAAGTTATTTATATAAGTGATTACGATCTCCAAGTCACACATATCGTTCTATTTTTTTCTAATACCACATCATCAGAGAGAGTGCAGTGAGAAATTCAAAGGATTCTCTAAGATAACATGTTGATATAAAAGGCTAACCATACGACTCTACAGAGTAATTTGGTGTTATGGATTGAGGTACGCTTCTGCATATTCGTTACTGATTTTTGGTGATACAACATGAATGATCTAGATTATAGGTGATGGTTTTCACCAAAAGTTTATTATTTCAACAAGTGGTATTAGAACCTCTTCATGTTAAACCATTGAAAATCGAATTAAATAATTTTCGTATTATTGAGTTTTAGAACAAGTTGAGGATTAAAATAAAATATTCAAAAAATTCAGTTTTCTAAAATAATTCTAAAATTTAGATTTAAAAAAAAAAGATTTAAGTTGAGGGGCGGCGGCAGCAATAGACATCACCGGTAGCACCATCACCGATATGGGTTTTCTGGGCCGCGAAAGGAAGGAAAGCCACGACATTTGATGAGCACAAACTATATACATGTTTTATTCTTTATTATATAATTACTAGTTATTATTATTTTTAATAAATTATATTATTTTATTAAATAAGAAAATAACTGAAGATTATGGATAAAAAGGATATAAAGAAGTTCAAATTAAAAAGCAATGAAGATTAAATTAGAAGACAAAGATATAGCCAAGAATTAATGGAATCCGAGCCGAAGAAATCTAAGCAATTACTTAATCCAACGCATGAAGATTGATCTTGTCAATTTCCAATTAAACTTGCACGTGAAGAAGAAATAAGAAAGTGAAGAATTAAATGTGGCAATTGCATGTGCATGGCATTTTCTATTTTGGAAAGCAATATGGGAACCGTGAGCTAGAATTAGAAATTCGTAGCTTATGGTGTTCACAAGTAATGATGGGATTAATTAGGAAGCTTTGTTTTAAAATTGGAAAAGTACATCAATTAGAATCCAAAAAGGATTTGTTTAGAATTGATGAAGGATTCGGTGGCCAAGCATTATAAAAAGGAGCTTTGGCTTTTGAATGAAAGAGAAGCGACAGACGCAAACGAGCAGAGAGGAAAAGGAGCGGCAGAAGTGCAATTTTTCCCATGGCTGATTTTATTTTATTTGTTGCTTTGCATTATGTTTAGTTAATTTTTTTATACTGAGGTTAAGGATGAAACTCTATTCAATGAAATAATTGTCTTTTTATTTAATTAATTTTCTATATATATTCTTTGATGATTATGGTTCTTATTTCACATGATTGATTGAATAATTATCTTTTCATCTTTAATATCATGTATTCTTTATAGTTAAGAGATTTTGATTAAATCAAGGCTTGGTGAAATAATGATTAATGTGATTCTCTTTGATTACTTGTTTTTCAATATACATAGAATACTTAGGAAACTTTGATTCTTTGTTTTTCAATAGGATACATATAATGCTTAGAAATCCTACCTTGAAGCAGAAAAATAACATACATTAGATTTAATTACTTGGGCTTAATTGTTATATCCATAAGATGACATAGATTGATTTCGAGTTGTCACTCTAAAATTGGAGATTAATAATAATTAGATAATTACTAATTGAATAGTGGTGGATTCTAAAACCTTGGTAACCTTTGTCTTATTGAAATCTCATTTGCTTTAATTATTTTCTTAGTTTAATTTCTCTTAAAAATTCAATTTTTTCAATTAGGTTAGGATCATTATTAATTTTAGATTAATATTAGACTTTCCAATTTATAGCAATCTTTGTGGGTTCGACCTCGTTATTACTATTCTATTTTTAAAGATTCGTGTGCTTGCGAGTGTATGAAACTTTTGCACAATGAAAACAATAGCCATCAAGAGTAAAAGAAAAAAAATTGCTGCATTAGCCACCAAGTCATGGCCACCAAGCCGCAATAGATTGAGGATAAGCGGCAAGAAGAAGCGACAACCATGACTGCTGCATGAAGAAGGTATTTAGAAAAAAAAATTAGGGTTTTGGAAAGATTGGGGTTGGTTTAGGATCCGAGTTGGGTTGATCGACTCGGTCCAGCCCAAACCTGGTCAACAGTTGACCAATCAATAGTTAAAAATTGATCATTGACTTTGACTTTGACTCGAATTTTTTTAAAGGCAATTTTGGTACAATTTAAAAGTCAAATATTTGTATGTTTATATATATTTTGAGATGAATTAATTGAAGTAAAATGTCACTAAAGTGACATTTCTTGTGGAAATTAATTTGTTTTGGAATATAAATATTTGTGTGTGTAATTTCTATGGTTATAGTTCGGCCCAAATGAAGATCAATATTTAATAGAATTGCATATGCACTTGTGGTAATAAATGCGTGATGATTATTTAGTGATGAACATAAAATATATACATATTTTATCCTTAATTATATAATTACTAGTTATTATTATTTGTTATTTTTAATTAATTATATTATTTTATTGAATAGGGAATTAATTTGAGATTATGGATAAAAAGGGCATGAATAAGTTTAAATTGGGAAGCAAGGAAGATTAAATTGGAAGACAAAGATATGGCCAAGAATTAATAGAATTCCAGCCGAAGAAACCGAAGCCAATAAATCATCCATGCACATGCGGACAAAGAAGAGTATGACCACGTGAAGATTAAAGAAGAATGGAATAAAAGAATCTAAATGTCCTTCCTTTTTTGCCTTGTACAATTAGAATAAAATCTTAAAAGATTTAACTGTTGCTTGGCTTTCAAGAATTGTAGTTTAAGTTAGACAAGGACTCGGCCAAGTGTGCAATATAAAAAGGGGAGCTAGCTAGAGACGGTTTTGGGCAGAAAAGAAGACAGAAGCAGACGGGCACAAAGGAGAAGGAGCGGCAGCAGTGCAATTTTCCCATCGCTGGTTTTATTTTATTTATTGATCTTCGTTCAAGTATGTTTAGTTAATTTTCTTATACTAAGGTTAAGGATGAAACCTTATTCAATGAAATAATTGTCTTTTTATTTAATTAATTCCCTACATATGTTATTTGATGATTATGGTTCTTGTTTCAATTGATTGATTGAATAATTATCTTTTCATCTTTAATATCATGTATTCTTGATAGTTAAGAGATTATTTGATTAAATCAAGGCTTAGTGAAATAATGATTAATGTGATTCTCTTTGATTATTTGTTTTTCAACAGGATACATATAATGCTTAGAAATCCTATCTTGAAGCAAAAAAAGAACCTACAATAGATTTAATTACTTGAGCTTAATTGTTATATCCATGAGATGACATAGATTGATTTCGAGTTGTCACTCTAAAAATAGGGGATTAATAATAATTAGATAATTACTAATTGAATAGTAGTAGATTTTAAAACCTTGGTAATCTTTCTCTTATTAAAATCCCATTTGCTTTAATTGTTTTCTTAGTTTAATTAGTTTAATTTCTCTTAAAATACAATTTGGTCAACTAGGTTAGGATTAATATTAAGTTTAGATTTAAATTAGACTTTTCAATTTATAGCAATCCCTATGGGTTCGACTTCGTTACCACTATTCTATTTTCAAAGATCCGTGCGCTTGCGAGTATATTAAAATTTTGCACAACATTTAGTGTTACATATGACCAATAAATCGGCCCAAAGGAAGATTTATTGTTTAACATGTTCTTATTATTAGTATTTGATTACTACGCCAAGATATCACTTACAAGTTAATATTTTGTCCAAGGATAAAATATTAATGGAGTGTCCAGTATCTTGAGATGAGATTTACCTTTATTTGAATTTATTTTTGTTTTAAGACTTATATGAGCTTGTTTCTTTTGTTTATTGTTCTTTTATTAAGTTATGACTCCTGCTAATATTACTGCCAACATCAATTCTATTCCAAAGCTAAATGGCTCTAATTTGAAGTCATGGCAAGAGAATTTCTTGATAGTTCTTGCAGTCATGGATCTCGACCTTGCGTAAAGGGTTAATTCTCCCCCACCTCTTACGGATGAGAGTACTTCAAATGACAAGAAGGATTTGGAAAGGTGGGAAAAATCAAATCACATGTGTACAATGATCATGAAAAAAGCCATTTCGGAAGCATTCAGGGGCTCAATATATCAAAAGATTACTACGGCTAAGGAATTCCTTCTAGACATTGAAAAGAGATTTGTCAAGAATGAAAACGCTGAAATAGGTACACTCTTGATAAGTCTAATTTCAATTAGGTACACGGGCAAGGGCAATATCAAGGAATACATCATAAAGATGTCTCGTCTTGCTTCTAAATAGAGAGCACTTAAGCTTGAACTCTTTGAAAACTTTCTAGTGCATTTGGTTTTGATATACTTACCAACACAGTTTCGTCATTTTACAGTGAGCTACAATTGTCAGAAAGAGACTTGGTTTTGAATAAGCTCATATACACTGTGTTCAGAAAGAGGATCGGCATTTTTTGTGCATGTATCATATCACACCAACACAGGTTTAAATGTGCATGTATCATCATCTGAAATTTGCATTTCTTGTATGGCTTCAGCTTCGATCTACTGATGTAAGTTCAAAAATAACGCTTGTAACTTCGGATCATATTTAAAAAATGGGGAAAGGTGTACTTGTATTTATATTGTTCTGTGATGAAATTGACACACGTCATTTAGTTCCGGTTGGACTTCTTTGTGGATATCTAGTCCATATATGCATGCCATTATTATTTTTTCCACAATAAATAGAAGTACATGATGATTGATGTATCTCTGCATTATTCTTAATATGTTAACTTTGACTTCAAGTTAACTCATAGTGATGAACTTCCTTATTTCTTGCTAGGGGCCAGGGCAGTTGTACAAGAACTACCTGAGTCCATTCTCGTTGAGGTGTCATGCAAAAGCTGATCAACTTAGGGCCATTAGACATGCTAAAGTTGATAAACTCAGGGCCATTACACAAGCTAAAGCTGATCAAATCAGGGCCATTACACTGCTTTCATTCTTGTTTAGGTGTCAAGCTAAAATTGATCAACTGAGGGCCATTGAAGACATGGTACGTTAGGCATTGTTGTTGTTATCATACTATGGGCGATACAAGTTTGCATTCTCTGTTTGATTGAATGATACTGTGGTACTCTGCATATTTTCAAGAATATACAGAAAGTTGAAACCTATGAGCAGAGTTTGATTTTCACCTCCATTGCGAAATTTTAGTTTGTGGTAACTAAAGCACTTGAAAATTGTTTATATCAGGTCAACCTCAACCCATAAATACCCTGCACAAGTCTTGATGTATTGCACTCAACACTTGCACTATTGTTTCTGATGAGTATATGCTTTCCTGAAATTTGCAGGTCGGACATATCAGCTCAATCAAGGCAGAAATAAAATGTGGAGAGCATACATACTTCTCATTTTTCTGGTCAGGTAATGGTGATTTCAATATGCCTATCTTGTTGAGGGTGGTGTGTTGAATGTGGATCCAAATCAACCGGAAGGACGCAATGCAGTTGAAGACCTGGATGGAGTAACCGCAGACACAGACACTGAGTCTGATCTTGAGGTTGAGGAGACTTTGATCGCACATGTCAGTTTGGGCAAGTTCAGTTACTCTTGTTATGAACCGAAACCCCATCGTAGGATTGCCAAATCGTATCTGCTTTAATAATCAAGGCTCCTTTGCCACCTGAAATGGGACCACAGGTATTCTCAAGGATGTACATTATCCCTCAGTATCATCTCTCTACAATTTCAAAGATCTTTTGGTCAATTTGCATTTGAAAGGAGTACTCGTAGTAGTTCATTCCCTGAATTTATCTTTTGTGCTTAATTTGTATTAAAAAGTTGGAGATTCAGTGGAAATGATCTTGAAAATTATCAATTACGAACTGCACCTGGTAGAAATCAACCATGTTTCTGTGTGGATTCTCGAAGTTTCAGATTTTTACATCAGATAGCTAGGCTCTGTAAAAATCTCTGGTTACATGGTATGTATTTGGACGGTATTGCTCTGCTCATGCCGTCAATCTCAGGAGCTTGCTACATTATAAGCGCATGATTAAGAAGCCAAAAGCAAGGTCATGGCCCTATCAGGCTGGTAAGTATGTGTCTTGGCTGTGAAATTGACTCTTCCTTCTACAAAGTTGACAATCTTTTGGTGCTAATTTTTTTGGATTAATTTTCAACAATTAAATTTGTTTTGACAAGTTTGCTAAGAAGCTTGTAAAATTGACTTAGTTATTCCTAATATTTTAAAAAATTATTTAAAAAACCTTTGTCATTACTCAATGACTCAATTACAACAACATGATCACTCGTGTTGTGATATTCACTTTTTAAAGTCAAATATTAATTCGGATTCAAACAATTTGATTTTTTATGACTTTCTTCGAGTAATGTTAGTGCAAGAACATTCAACTTATATGCCAATTACCCATGTCATTAGCAATTTTTTTTTCTTTTGCAAAATCTAGAAATAAATTATCCTAATTAAAATACATCAAACCGGTATAAGATAAATGATAATCTACAGTCACATTCGACGGAATATTTTTACAAAAACATGATATCAATCTGTTAACCACTGATGGGTGTCGAAGACAGCAAATATAAAAGCATATTCTAAACAAGATTGTGTATAATGATTAAGTAAGGTCGTGTCCACAGAGATTGGTAATTATTTAAATCTTTTTAAAATGAAAATATAAAATTGGGGGATATTTTACGATAATGGAAATTAAATGAAAATAATAAGAATGCAAATTAAAAATGGTAATAAAAAATGAGAAAACTCTAGTTGAAGGAATTAACTGCGCTTTGATTCGACTACTGATCATTGATACAAATATAAACCATTACTACTTATGAATAGACCGGTTATAGCTACTGAGACTCTCTAATAGCCAATCTCTCCTTAAATAGTCGATAACCAAGGTACAACCGTTGATTATTTCCCTAATCAATAGATAACCCTAGATACAATCATAGGATTTAATCAATTGATAGCCTGAAAAACAAGAGAGACCCAAATCCTAATCAACAAACGCATACCATAGTTCATTTAAATTAGATTGTTTATTCTGATAGCACAACGCAATGTTATGCTATTTGCCACAAACATCAAAGTCTTCATACGATGAATCTTTCAATTGGCAATAGATTAAGTTGATAATTAAATAGTGGCCAATTATCTAATTAATAAACATAATCATGAAAGTAATTCAGAGAATAAACAAATATCCAAAAAGCAATAAAACAATTAAAGCATAAGAAAGATCTCACGGTAATGGTGAATCAAAGCTCATTAACCTTCAACCAGAAAAAATGAGTTTAGTTACTCATGGAGAAGAGAGAAAAGATTTTTCTAGGGTTTTTTCTTTCTTTTTCTCAGATCTCAATTGCGTTCATTCCTCCTCTTTGTAATTCACGTGTTTCCTTTTTTATAGTTTCCCAAAAAAAATAAAAATACTAATATCTAAAATATTATCTAAAGATTAAATTCAAGATTACAAAAATAACCAAAAAGATAAAATACGTTATAATAAAAACTTCAAGTCCTCAGTTGACAGCACAGGCCCACGTCTTATTAACAAACTTCTTCTGAAGCTCAAAATTTCTCCAGGAAAACAATTTATCCCAAACATCATCTTGTAGCTCAATTTAGCACCAATTGATAGAATTACTTCTACAAAAATAAAGCACAAGTAAATCACTATTATTAAGTGCAAAACATCGATATTAAGGGGAGTAAATAATGCAAAACTAGTGCATAAAATGCACTCCAACAACCACTTTAGTATATGCTTTCTTTCTAGCTTTTAATTTAATTTCCACAAAGCCCGCATGTATTAAAAGAGGTCATGAGAATAAAAACTTAGGTGAAACAATCCTACAACATCATTATATAGACATGGTGAGATTTTTTGATTTTCTGATTTTTCCAATCCCTCTCTCGCATCTGTCAAAATTTAATTGAACAGTTTAATGTAAATTTTTCTCAACAACTGGATAGCTACTAGCCCATTGGCAACAACTGGACAGTGTTTGCTTTAATGTAAAGTCAATGCATTACGTCAAAGAGAGAAAAAATTTCTCAGTTAAAGATGTTGCTGTGTTTGTTTGCCGAGAAAGTGAAGAGAAAAAGCTAAAGTTAAGAGAGAAAAATAGTGAGCCAAATTCATTTCATTAAGCGACGAATGAACTGAGATTACAGGGGTTTATATATGCATGTCCAGAAGCTTCTATAAGCAACAAAATCATGAGCGTGACCTTAGCTGCTTGTAACAACATTTTAGAGGGAAAACTAACAAACTCTTAAGTAAAGCAACAGCTTGCATAACTGACTGCTGACGTGGCTGATGACTCAGCATATTGCTTAACAGCTTGCTGATTCATCTGCTGACCTGAGCAAACAGCAGTACAATTTATACCACACAGGCAAAAATAATCTAAGAAAATAAATAATATGAAATGTAAGACAATTAATGATAAAGTATGGTCATATTAGTTTGAATAGGAAAATTTATTTGTGTAAAAATTCCAATCTTATGCAAGTTATTCCAATGAAAAGTAAAACAATTATTAACGTGTCTAAGGGGTAGTACTTTCACTTTCGTGAAGGAAGGAATGCCCTTTAATTAACAAAGAAATGAGGAGACCACGGGACAGAGCACATCGTTTCTTACTCTAGAAAATCAGGGGTTGGTGGTGTTTGGAAGTCGGGAAAATGGAAGAGAAAGTGAAAGAAAAAGGATCAAAGAACATGTTTATTAGAAAGTAGAAGAAGCGTAAAATACAAGTTATAGGTTCCAAGCCCAAATAAGCTATTTATAGATAGAAGAAATCAGAATACTCTAGACAAATGAGAAGCCATCATGTGAGCAATGCATGTAGCAGTTTCTCACTGGATAAGTTGTGAAATAGGATCCTCAATGAGAGACTACGACATGGTGCATCGCTCACCAACAAACCCCCTAAACTAATTACTAATTAAAAATTTAATTAGTAACAGCTTTGCATGGCTTGATACAGTTACACAGCAATAGCTTTGCACTCGAACAACCTTCGAACAGTCTTGACTCTTGAATCCAAAAACTCTGCTACATTTGAGTGCCGCGAATCAACCGTGGTCCTTCCTTAGCTATAACATGATCCTTGTGATGAACTTGATACTCTAACATATACATCTTTTACAAAGGACAGACAAGATGAATCGAAGTGAAGTGAAAACATAAAATTAAAAAAAATAACTACATAAATGAATCCCTTCATGATGTGTTCAAAATAGAGTTTTAAACCATTGAAAATATATAAGAACTTGTATTAGTGAATTTATAGAACATTACAACCATGGATAGATGACGGAGCGACGTAGCAGAAGCGGAATTGATAGGATAGGAGAAACTAGATATCGTTCTAGTAATGGATCAACCCAACGCGATTAGCTTACGCTCTAATCGAATCGAGATTAGATCCGTTCTAATCCAAATGACTCAATGAGATTTTTAATAACGCATAAAGCGAGATTAGATCACGCTCTAATTTAAACGACTCTACAAGAGAGATTTTGATAGATAATCCCAAAGGCAATTAATAAAGGGAAATTTTATTGAATAATTGAAGTTATGAAATTAATAACAAGACCTCTCTATTTATAATAGAGTAAACCTACTTCAAAAAGGAAAACTAAATCACAATTATAATAGAAATAAAATACTAGGACACATTCCTTAATTCACTCTAATTAAAATAGAAAATTGACTCTAATTAAAATTCTAGAATCCTAAAATAAGTAAAATAACGTCCTACATCATACTCCCCCTCTTAAAAGAAACTCGTCCTCAAGTTTGAATAGAGTCTGGAGGATGAAACTTGTAGTGTAAGACTAAATCATCTTGTAATTCGAACTTCTTGTCTTTCTCATCAATCTTCCTCGAAAATTTAAAGTAACCACACTTCATCAACTTCCTTCGCTTGTACATTCTTCGAGGCGATGATGACTTCCAAGAACGAACAATGATCAAATAACTCTTGCCTTTTCCTAATTGTCGCTCAATGCGCTCTCTAAGAAGTTTTACCTTCTCAATCAAATCTTCTTCAAGTACAATTTTCTTGTCTTCAATGTGAATAGGTAGAACCATTTCAATTGGTCCAACTTCTTCAATTTCATTTTGCTGTTCGTCTTCAACGCTTGTCTTCTCCTCCAAGGAAACATCATGCATATTCTCGCACAAATTGTTGGATTGAAACTTTAAATCAATAATAAATTGTACCTTTTCTTCTGCAACATTAGGCACTTCTTCAACATGCGGCGAGGCACAAACTTCTTTCATTTGTATGTCTTTCACTTCAAGCTGCTGACTTGTGATAGGATTAGAGATCTCAAATTGGTGTCTAGGATGAGGTTGTCTTAATTGCTTCAATGCTTGGCTTCTTTCTCTTCTGATTTCCGATACAATTTGCGATTCAATTTGCTTGGCTAAATATATTGCATGTTGTAAAGTATAGATAGTGTATGTAGGCATCCTTTCTCGAATATGCAAACCAAGTCCCCCCACAAATCTTATAACTGTATCCTCTTCAAGTTCATAATAATATTTGCATCCATAAAACTGTTCAAATTCATAAGCATAATCAGAAACTGATCTTGTACCTTGATATACCAAACAATAATCAAGAGGGATAAACTCGGATTGCAAAATACGTTTCATACGATTCCATGATCGAACTTTGAATTTGCCTTGGCGAAGTCGAGAATCTTGCAACTCTTCCCACCATTCTAAAGTACTTATGCTCAATCTACTAACAACAAACGATACTTGCTCTTCTTTAGGAGTGTGCCAAAATATAAACCAATGTTCAACCTCGTCCAAACAATCAAGAAACTTATTTGGTCTAGTGCATGCAAATAATTCTAGTACATGATAAATAAGAGGGCAAGGATGGTAATTTACCATTTATTCTCAAATTTCCACACAATGGCAAAATCGTAAATAATGCTCAACTCTCGGGTTTGGTGTGGCCAGCGGCTGGTAGCCATGATTTGGCGTGTGGTTGGTCGGATCTGGAAGATTTAGAGGTGAGGAACACGATAGTGGCCGTGGATTGGCCGGATTTGCGTCGGTTTGGCCAGAAAACCGACTTGAAGTCACGGCGGCTTGCGGTGGTTCATGGCGGTTTATGTCAGCCTTTGGTTGCCTGGGTGGTCGGGTCTTGGTCGGTGATGGCTGGGGATTCGTGTGGTGGTGGTAGGCGAGGGTAAAGGGCGGTGGTTTGGCCGCGGCGAGTGGTGGAGAGCATGCGGGTTTTGAGTATTTTGAGGCGGTTACAGGCACATTCCTTAATTGACTCTAATTAAAATAGAAAATTGACTCTAATTAAAATTCTATAATCCTAAAATAAGTAAAATAACGTCCTACATCAGTAGATTTTTAAAATTAATCAAGTTTTGAAAGCCTAACTTATTATTCGTTTGAACATTACAAATGGAAAATAAATTAAGTGAAAGATCTATATATGTACTTTTGGTAAATGACAACTTACTTTGTGGATCAATAATCCTCATTTTCTTTTCTAATTTTATGTGCTTGTAAGAATCGTTCTAAAAAAGAACTGTAAATGGCTTGCCTAGCTTTAAGCAAAGTATTTAGGTTATTTGACATGTAATATTAATGTCCATTTCTCAATCCACCGACTCCGGTATTCATAAAATGCAATATACGCATAAACTAATGGGTATAGATTTAATATACTAAAACTTTCAATCTTTCTAAATCCTACAAAGTATTCATAATTTTCTAGACATAAATCAAAAGAATAATTAATAATTAAGTCACACTGACCTGATGATAATAAATGGAAGTCTAGATTTTTCCTATAGAAAAGAAAATTAATTAAAACAAAACAAGTTGGCAGAATTCTTTATAGAAAAATTAGACAAAAATTGCACAGTAACAAATCACCTTAGAAGTTGAATGAGATGCAGCAAATTGACCAAGTGACAAATCTGTTCCCATTCGAACCATAGCTAATTTTGAATGAATATTTGAAAGTGAGAAAAGGCAGGATCACATGAGAGCACAACCAAGGAAAACAGAACTAGCATTGAGGCACGAATTAAAAGTTAGATAATTCTCTTACACACTATTATTGAAGGTATTTATTGCAAAGATTACAATTCATTACCTGTGAAAGAAAAGAAAATTAATTTGATTGTCGGATAATTCTACCTCATAACATTTTTAAGCAGTGAGTCTCTAATTTTTAAGAGTCTTCTTACAATTTCCTTTGCATTGATTCTCTGCTCCGGTGATTCTCCAGTACACTTCATAGCCAAATTGAAGACAAATGACACACATTGATCTTTGGTCATAAAATGTTTGTCCTCCCGACTTAACATATTTGCATCAACAACTCCCATAACTGAAATAGGTAGCAAATCACTAACCAAACGTTTTAATGTCATTTCTCCGGCGAAAATTTCGTCTGTGGGTTTCTTCCTGGTAAATGTTTCCATTATCATAATCCCAAAGCTGTAAACATCCTCATTTGGGGATACTCGTCCTTCTCTTTCATACTCTAAGGATTGCAATAGTTGCATAGTAAGATAAAATAATTAATAATAAATTGCTCAAATAAAGATCATGAGAAATGAGTGACATATTAGAGAGTCTAAAAGAAAGAAAACTATTTAACATGGAACAAACCTGGTGCCATATAGCCTATGGTGGCAAATGTTTTTGTTTGAGTCACAGATTGATCTTCTCTAAGTAAGAACCTCGCGATGCCAAATTCACTCAAATGAGCAACCATATTATCGTCTAACAATACATTACTAGGCTTTAAGACACAATGAATTATAGGAGCTGAATAACCAAAGTGTAGATATTCCAAAGCTGACGCAACATCTATCATTATGTTCAATCTTTGAAAAATATCCAAAATGTAGTTGCTTGTATACAAACACTTCTCAAGACTTCCATGAGGCATGTATTCTAATACCAATGCTTTAAAATCATCATTTGAACAACTGCTAATGACTTTGATAAGGTTTCGATGGCGAATACTTTTCATCATGTCACATTCAATATCGAAACTCTTAGCATTTTGTAGGTCAAAAACCTTCACTGCAACCTCTATCCCATCATGAATTCTTGCCTTGTAAATAGAGCCAAAACTTCATTTGCCGATTAGATTTTTTTTTCTAAATCCATCTGTTGCTCGAAAAAGTTCTAAGTATGAAAACCTTCTCCAAGTTGCTACTGGTGGCATACTAGCATCATTTGGTATCCGTTTCCCTCTCATTCAATATCCATAAATATAGTACTCAATGGTAAGAAAATCCCAACGAGAAGATTATTTTTCTTTGATGAGTGGTGGATTCTAGTTTTACATGGTGGGACTTGCAAATTGGGTGTACCACACAATAATTCATTTCCTCAAATGATTTAGATGAGAAATTTCTAAAAGGTCCTCTATTAGGAATCTCACCTTCTAGCTTATTGAAAGAAAGATTTATATCTTTGAGATCTAACAGTTTCTCTAAAGATACAGGAATAGTCCCAGAGAGATTATTATTGGACAAATTCAAGGATTTTAAGCTTATTAAATCACCAATGGAATCAGGAATTGAACCTTGCAATCTATTGTATTCTACAAAGAGATATTGTAGATATTTTAGGCCTCTAATTGTAGTTGGGATAACACCTGAAAAATTATTCATCGACAAATCTATTTGCACCAAAACCTTCAAATTTCCAATCTCTAATGGGAGCGGGCCAGTAAAAAAATTTGAAGACAAGTTAAGGTGCAAGATGTCCTTAAGGTTCCATTAAGTTGAAGGAATAGAAGTTAACCCATTGGAGCCTAAGTTCCCTTAGAAAAGCCAGATTACCAAAGCATGCAGGGATGGATCCAGAAAGCTTATTGCCATGTAAGTCCAGCTGAAATAATGCAGATAAAGAATTTTTGGGATTGTTCCTTCTAATTTATTATCTCGAAAGCTTAATAATTGAAGCTTTTGTAATTTGCCGAGAGTAATCGGAATTAATCCATTCAATTTGTTTACTCCTAAATAAATTGCTATCAAGTTGGTCAAGTTGCTGATCTCTTTGGGAATGCAGCCACTAATTTTGTAATTGTCCATCCAAAATTCTTCCAAAGATTGAGAAAGATTGCCTATAGCACTTGGAAGAATGCCATCTAGTGGATTACTAGAGAACCTAAAATACTTTAAATACTTGCAATTTGACAACGAGGATAGAAAGCTCAATTCTGGAGTTGAAGATGTCAAATAATTATCATTTAAACCAAGCCACTTAAGGTTTCTTAAGTTGCCAAATGTGTTGGGAAGAAAACCGGTGAATGAGTTCATTTCCAAATCTAGTATGGAGAGCTTAGAAGCATTGAAGATGAAAAGAGAAATTGTGCCACTAAAATTATTACCCCACAAGAGAAGCTCCTCAAGATTTGGAAGTCGGACGTCTGCGCTTGATGGAAGTCTTCCTGAAAGAGAATTATTATGAAGGTGAAGTGATATGAGTGTTGACAAATTGAAGATTGTTGTTGGGACAACACCAACTAATTTGTTATTATCAAACTGCAACCACTCTAGATGACGAAGATTACCGATTTCATGTGGTATCTCACCTATGTTTTGAAATAATTATATTAAAATATTTTAAATAATAAAAAATACATAAAAGGAAACACAGTTTTGTTGATAAAAAGTCACCAATACACTGCACAATTACAAGTACTAACATACAAGAAAACCACTCATGCATGAAGTGCTATAAACAGTCAATGTTTTAATAGTTAAACAAATCATAAGGTCTATGTGTGCTTTTCCCTTTTAATTTATCACCCACCTCTAGAGAGGTGAAGAGGTGAAGAATATTTAAGAATTTCGCTGACATAATATAAAAGTGAAAAACCACTCATGAAGGTTTACACACCGTCAATGCTTTAGTTATGTATATACAAATTGCCTGTTTATGTAGTGAAATATCAGTCTAATATCTATAAAACTAAAGGTAGTAGATAGATTGTATGTGTGGTTAAAACTAAAAGATCAAATGTGTGATATGCTGGATTACAGGAAGAATGCAAGAGAGTCAGGTTTGGTTTGCTAGATTAAACTAAATAAACGATTAGATAAGATTGTATTAGACTGAATTAGATAGGATTGGACTAAATTATTTATAGAGGATTGGATTGGACTAATTGATAATTTATTAATAAAATTAGATAATTGAAAATAGTAATTTAAATTCAATTATTTGTCTCATAACATTTTATTAATAATTGTAAATTAGTATAAAATTTTCTAATTTTCCTAACTACTAACCTTCAAGATATTCTAAATTCTAATATTAAGCATCATTGATTAAGGTAAAATATCACACATGTAGATATGGCATAAACTATAGTAAGACGCACATATCACATGAGTAGATATGACATAAACTATAATAAAACGCGCCTTGGAGTATGTTAGAGTAAAGATGCAACTCCTTAAGCTTGGTCAAGTTACCGATTTCTTTTAGTATGACCCCTGAAAAATCATTGAACCCAAATTTTAAAATTCGCAAATATTTGTAACTTTATAAAGCAGAGGGTATTTCGCCATAAAACATATTTTGGGTCAAATAAAGTTCTTCCAGATAAGAAAGATTGTTGCAAAAATTCGCAGGGAGTTCAGCAGATAGTCTATTGACGCTCAAATCAAGAGATTGTAAAGAAGGCATCTTGATTTTGAAAGAGGGGAAGGAACCAGAGAGTTGGTTATCACTAAGATCAAGTTGTTGTAGTTGGGATAGATGTCCAACATAAGGAATGGTGTATGTTTAAGAAACTGTTTATTATTAGACTCTCTGCTATAGAATAATTTACAAAATTTTGCATAATGTCACAGATATCTAGTAAATAACAAAATAATGCTAAAAAGGGAAACGACGCATCTCCATAAGAAAATTTATAATGGTCGATGTAAAATCTATGAAGGAAGATTTCACATATACATGTCGTTAGGGAATTTACCCGTCATGTTATTATGTGACAAATCCAAATTCAATAGAGAAGAAAGATTGAAGATTGTTGAAGAAATGGTTCCAGTTAAGAAATTATTTTGTAGCAATAACTTCTCCAGTTCTGCAAGATTCCCCAACTCCTCTGGAATTTCTCCTGAAAATGATGAGTAACCTATGAGTAAAAAATTTTAATTTATTACCCGGCTCTCAATAAGGAAAAAAAGAAGAAATAAAAAAATTATTGCTGGAAGAGAGATCAAAAGCAATTTAGTCATAGAATTAAAGAATTATAGGCCGACAGGATTAATAAAAGTGAGACATTATAAATTTTCATCAATTAATTAAACTCTTTGAAACGAGCTTATAGAATTAATAAAAGTGAGACATTATTACCTCCCTATTGTTTCTCTAATACCCCATCACCCCCTCTGTTAGAAAACTTCCGTTAAATATAACATCTTTTTGTTCTTTTACATATTTACCCCTGTAAACAAGTTGACTAATAGATCTATGCCAGAAAATAAATTATATTAAAAGTTAAGTCTTAGAACGAAAAAAAAACATTATATATTTTTCGTCCATATTAACAATTTTTTTTCTCTAAAAAAACAATTAAAAGATTAGATTATGAGAGGATCCAAATCGGTCTATGTATTATATTTCTCCGCTCAAACACTAACAAGGAGATTCAAAGTTATTGTCAACATTTATTTTAAGGTTTCCAATTTAAATCCTTAAACACAAATAATTTTCGAGCAAATAAACATTTTTTTAATTTTTCTATCAACCTTCCTGTTTTTTTAGGAATGACTACAGTGGTCAAGGTAAAATACTACGTGTAATGACTAAAAAAAATGGCATAAATATAAATCATACATACCTTGGAGTCTGTTTTGGGCAAGATATAACTCCTTAAGCTCTGTCAAATTCCGATTTCTTTTGGTATGGCTCCTGAGAAATCGTTGCTCGACAAAGATAATCTTTGTAGATGTTTGCACCTTGATAAAGTGGATGGGATTTTGCCGTCAAAGGATTTCCAGAAAAGGAAGGTTGTTGCAAATATTTGCTGGGAGTTCACCTGGGAGTTCACCAAATAATCAATTATATTCAAAATGAATATTAGCTAATGATGCCTGTTGACAAATTATTTGTTAGCGCCAGCATCTCCATTTATATAAAGATAAGTAGTGATTCCGTGTTAAATATTTTATGTACATGTCACACATGCATATTATTGGTGAGGTTACCTGTCAAGTTATTCCATGACAAATCCAAATTCAATAAGGATTAAAGATTGAAGATTGATTAGTGTTAAAAATTGTATGTTTATCTAGTGATTAAATGGTATTTTGTGCTTATGTTATAATTTATATTTGTCATTATGTAATATGTTATGAATTTCTAGTTATGATTTTAAATATTTGATATTATGTATTTTTGTGTGTTTATTAAGTAAAATAATACTTTGACGCAATTCGAGGCTCCAAACAGATAAACAGGCGTCAAATTTGGATTCCGGAGGTCCAAAAACCTTAAGAGAGACATAAAAGGTCATCTGTACTGTTCATGTATACGGCAATATTCACGTATACGGTACTGTTCACATATAAGCACCGTTCACATATACAGTATGCTGACGTGGCATTGACTGATGATGTGGCAGCATACTATTGGATAAAAAAGAGTGAGTTTATGATAGATATGAGTGCACTGGATAGTTGTCAACTTTGACGAAATCTCAACCGTTTATATTTCAATGGCTACGATCGTGCCACGTGGGTATGGTTGGTGAGTTGGGTTGGAGGATCCGAATCTTTGTATTTGGGTTGACCCGATCCGCCCATTAACCTCCCAAATCTCAACCGTTTTTTGACCAAATCGGACGCTTCAAATGATGCCACGTGTCATGTTGACTTGTGACGTTTGATTAGCCTTCAGATCTTAATCTAGTGATTGTGTGAAGTGCATACATAAAGCTTATGATGGATCGCAAAGCACTAGATTATGAATGAATTTTTCTATAAATATAGCCTCATTTTCATGTATTAGGAGAGCCATTCTTCTCCAAATTTTCTCCTAAATTCTTTTTAGTTAATATTAATAAAATTTTAGTTGTGTTTTTAATATTTTTCGTAATTATTTTCATATATAAAATTAGTTTTATTTTCAATTTTAGTTGCTTTTGTTTCTTTTAATTATGTATAATTTAGTTTTAATAATTACTTTTATTTCAATTATGTCTAGTTAAATAATTATAGTTAGGGTAAGGTGAAACTCTATGAAAATAAATATGATTTAATCAAATTCTATTTTTAATAATATTAATTAAATTATTTTCTATTTAATTCTACACATATTTTATATTTTGAAATTTTGATTTATTGTAGACAAACAATGGAGTTTGGCACAATAAATTCTTAATATCTTAGTATAAACTATGGCAAAATTGTATTTTGACTTATTGTAGACAAATTAAATTCTGGCACATTAAGTACTTAATCTATGATAAAATTAATTGGAAAATAATGATAATTTATATAATTAATCGTTTGAGCAAATAAAAATATGATAAAAAGAATTTGTTAGATTGTATTTAATGCTGAGAGTGGATCCAAACCCTAACTAATTTAATTCCATATTTTCACTTAAATTAATTTACATATGTTTTAATTTAATTTTATTTTCTCAGAAAATTTAAAATAAATAAATTTAAATCATTTCCTTGTGATTCGACCCCGAACTCACCAGGTTATATTATAACAAGACACTCTTATACATGGGAGTAATACACTTTTGAGTCTTGTCAAATTTTTGGCGCCGTTGCCGGGGAAAAGTATTTATTTTTCTTATTTTCATTTTTCCATTCATTTGCTTGAATTTTTTTTGTTTTTTCTTAAATTCTCTTCTACCCACAAAACTTTTCAGAATCTTCACTTTCATCCCATATGGCTTTGTTCTAAACTTCTACAAATTGCTGTGCGACCATAAAATTATAAAGAATTTCACGAATCGGTCCCTAGACTAAATTTCTCATAATAATCAAACTTGGACTTAAATCTTGGACATAATTTGGACTAAACAAACTAATTATTAACTCCTAACTTTCTAACTTCTTTAAATTTCAACAATTTAATTTTTGCATTTTTTTTACTTTAACTTATGTTAGTAGTTTAAAAGGTCGGTTCACCGCCTGAAACTGTTAATTTTTATTTTTAGTATTTTTTTTGCAATTAGTTTAAAGGGTCGGTTCACCGCCTGAAACTATTAATCTTTATTTTTAGTATTTTTTTTTTTTTGCAATTAGCTTAAAGGGTCGGTTCACCGCTTCAAAACTCGTTAATCTTTATTTTTAGTATTTTTTTCTTTTGCATTTTAATTTTTTTTTGTAATTAGTTATTTTTTTTATTTATTTAGCATTTTTAATTTGTGTAATTTGTTTGTTTAATACTTTTGTAATATAATTTCACACACACACATCATCATCATCATCATTGTTTGAGACGCTGGTCTCGAACCTCAAGTGGTAGATTAATTCGTTGATCTCAATCACCATCAATCATGGAAGAAATCCACGAAGACAACATTCTGGGTCAAATTAATCCACAAATTGATCAAGACGACAATCACTCTCAGCAAGATGCACTTGATCAGAATCAACCAAGAACGTTGAGAGACTACATGAATCCGATCAGAACTGGAGCACCGTCTTGTATTGTATTTCCTTCTGAGGCATCTCGATTCAACTTCAAACCAGGTATTATCCAACTTTTACCAACATTTCATGATTTAGAATTTGAGAATCCATACTTGCATTTAAGAGACTTTGAGGAAGTTTGTAATACATACACAGACCAAAATTGTAGCATGAACATAATCAGATTAAAGCTTTTTCCTTTTTCATTAAAAGATAAAGCTAAAACTTGGGTACAAAATCTTATATCTAGATCAATAAGAACTTGGAATAATATGCAAGAACAATTTTTGAAAAAATTCTTTCCACCTCATAGAACCAATTCGTTTAAAAGGCAAATCACTTCTTTCACTCAAAAAAATGGAGAAACATTATACCAATGTTGAAGTAGGTTTAAAGACTTGCTTAATATATGCCCACACGATGGTTTTGAAACTTGGCGATTGATCACTTATTTCTACGAAGGCTTAATACCCCAAAGTAGACAAGTAGTCGAAATGATATGTAATGGTGAATTTAGGGATAAAAATCCTGAAGATGCACTAGATTACCTTGACCAATTAGCTGAAAATGCATAACATTAGGATATTGTTGGGACTTTTGAATTGTCAAATAAGCCACAACCATCTCCATCCAGTGGAGGAATCCATAATCTTAGGGAAGATCATGATTTACAAGCAAAATTTGCATCCCTAGTTAAGAAGGTTGAAGCCTTAGAACATAAAAAGAGTGATCAAGTAAAATCTGTTTAAGAAATTACATGTAATGTTTGTAGTTCTAATGACCATTTCACTCAAGATTGTCCCACTTTGCCTGCACTTAAAGAATGTCTCCATGATCAAGCTAATGCCATTAGCAATTTTAATAAGCCAAACCTATATTCACAGACTCATAATCCTGGTTGGAAAAATCATCCGAATTTTAGTTGGAGAAATAATAATAATGCACAATCTTCACAAGCACCACCTCCACAAAATTTTCAAAATTCTCAGCCTTATGCACCATATGTTACACCACCATGGAAAAATTTAGAAGATACAATGCATACATTCATTAGAAAGCAAGAAGTTATTAACAATCAAAATGCACAAACTTTTTTTGATTTGAAAGATACTCTTGCTAAAATTTCTTCTGCACTCACAATTCAAGAGAAAGGTAAATTTCCAGCTTAACCACAACCAAATCCTAAAAATCAACAAAATTTACCTATGGACCAAGTCAAGACAGTTATAACTCTTCGAGTGGTAAGGTTGTTGACAGACCTATTCCTGAACCTTGTGAAGACAAAGATGATGAAAATTCAAAGGGTAAGGAAGGTTTAAATAAACTTACACCTAGTGAAGAAATAATTATTGTTCCACCTGAACCACCATTTCCGCACGCATTAAATAAACCAAAGAAATCAAACCACTCTTATGAAATTTATGAAATTTTTAAGCAAGTGAAAGTTAACATTCCTCTATTAGATGCAATTAAGCATATACCTTCATATGCCAAGTTTTTAAAAGACTTATGCACTGTCAAGAGGAAATTGAAGGTAAAAAAGAAAGCGTTCATGGTTGAACAGGTAAGTACCATTCTATCTACTAGTAATACATTGAAATATAAAGATCCTGGTTGTCCTACTATTTCTTGTATTATTGGTGATCACCAAATTGAACATGCTTTACTAGACTTTGGTGCTAGTGATAATTTGCTTCCATATTTAGTTTATCTTCAACTTAATCTTGGTGAGTTAAAATCAACTTCAACTACACTTTTGCTTGCCGATAGATCAGTTAAAGTACCAAAAGGAATAGTGGAAGATGTTTTAGTACAAATTGATAAATTCATATATTCTGTAGATTTTATTGTCTTGGAAACTAAACCTATTGTGAATAATTACAAACCAATTCCTTTAATTCTGGACCAACCATTTTTAGCAACTGCTAATGCATTGATTAATTGTAGGAATGGTTTAATGAATTTGTCCTTTGGAAATATGACTTTGGAATTGAATGTTTTCAATATGTGTAGGCTACCTAATGAAGCAAAGGAGAATGATGATGATATTGATGAACAAAAGGAATTGCTTGAGTCTTGTATAGAGGAAAATATTCAAAAAGGAGATTTTTCTGAACTTACTGATATTTGCTTGATTAATTCAATTGATTCAAATAACCAACTTGAACCTGATACTTCTAATATAAATTCGTTGCTTGATTCTACATAGACCTTACACAATCATGATGAAGACTCAAAATTTGAAGAGCTTGGAATCATTGAAAAGTCAGAACAACAAGAAGCACCTAAACTGGAATTGAAACCTTTGCTAGAAGGATTGAAGTAATGCTTTTCTTGGAGAAGAACGAACTTATCCTATTGTGATTTCTTCAACTCTAACAAGCTACCATGAAGGTAAGTTACTATCTGTTTTTAAAAAGCATAAAAATGCAATTGGATGGACTTTAAATGATATCAAAGGCATTAATCCCTTAGTTTGCACACATAGAATTAATTTGGAAGAAAATGCTAAAACATGTTAACAACCTCAAATAAGATTAAACCCACACATGAAAGAAGTAGTAAAAACAGAAGTTCTTAAATTGCTTGATGTTGGAATTATCTACCCTATTTCTGATAGTAAGTGGGTAAGCCCTACACAAGTAATGCCTAAAAAATCTGGAATCACTGTTGTTAAAAATGAAAAAGGCAAGTTAATTCCAACACAAATTACATCTAGTTGGCGCATGTGCATTGATTATAGAAAATTGAATGAAGCCACTAGAAAATATCATTTTCCCTTCCCAATTGACCAAATCTTAGAAAGAGTAGTTGGACATCCATACTACTGCTTTTTATATGGCTATTCAGGCTATTATCAAATTCCTATAGCACTTGAGGATCAAGAAAAAACCAAATTTACATGTCCTTTTGGAACATTTGCAATTAAAAAGATGCCATTTGGACTTTGTAATGCTCCTGCAACATTTCAAAGCTGTATGTTAATCATTTTTTGTGACATGGTTGAACATTGTTTAGAGGTCTTTATGGATGATTTAACTGTATTTGGGAATTCTTTTGATAATTGCCTTGATAATTTGGAAAAGGTTTTGAAAAGATATGTTGAAAAAGAACTTGTTTTGAATTGAGAAAAATGTCATTACATGGTTACTTCTGGAATTGTTTTGGGTCATGTTGTGTCATTTTCCCTTGCCATTTCTTAAACAAATCTTAGAAAGAGTAGCTGGACATCCATACTATTGCTTTTTAGATAGCTACTTAGGCTATTATCAAACTCCTATAGCACTTGAGGATCAAGAAAAGACCACATTTACATGTCCCTTTGGAACATTTGCATTTAAACGGATGACATTTGGACTTTGTAATGCTCCTGCAACATTTCAAAGATGTATGTTAAGCATTTTTTGTGGCATGGTTGAACATTGTTTAGAGGTCTTTATGGATGATTTGATTGTGTTTGAGAATTCTTTTGATAATTGCCTTGATAATTTGGAAAAAGTTTTGAAAAGATGTGTTGAAAAAGAACTTGTGTTGAATTGGGAAAAATATTATTACATGGTTACTTCTGGAATTGTTTTGGGTTATGTTATGTCTAGTAAAGGAATTGACGTTGACAAAGCAAAAAATTGAAATCATTTCTAAATTGCCACAACCAAAAACAGTTAGAGATGTGCGATCATTTTTAGGACATGCAGGATTTGATAGGAGGTTTATAAAAATGTTAGTGTCATATCTAAACTACTTTGTAACCTCTTATTAAAAGATGCACCATTTGAATGGACTGATAATTGTAAAAATTCTTTTGAGAAAATAATTTGTCTTTTAACCTCTGCACCTATTATGCAATCTCCTGATTGGTCATTATCTTTTGAATTAATGTGTGATGCAAGTGATTTTACTGTTGGTGCTGTTTTAGGACAAAGAAAGGATGGTAAGCCCTTTTTGATTTATTACGCGAGTAAGACTTTGGATAGTGCTCAAATGAATTATTCTACAACTGAAAAAGAATTACTTGCTATGGCATTTGCATTAAACAAATTTCGTTCATATTTGCTTGGTTTTAAATCTGTTGTTTTTACTAACCACGCTGCTGTGAGATATTTGATGACTAAACAAGATACCGAGCCAAGACTAATTCGTTGGATTTTGTTACTCCAAGAATTTGACCTTACCATCAAAGATAAAAAGGGTGCCGAAAATGTCGTTGCTGATCATTTATCAAGACTCACATCTGAATTTTGCACTGACATAACGCTCATCAATGATTCCTTTCCAGATGAATTTTTATTTTCTGTTACTTCAATGCCATGGTATGCTAATATTGTTAATTTTCTTGTAACAGGTGAGATACCTTTGCAATGGAACACTCAAGATAAGAAGAAATTTTTGGTTGAGGTAAAGAAATTTTTTTGGAATGATCCTTACTTGTTCAAATATTGCACTGATTAAATTTTTCGGCGATGTATTCCCAACAATGAGGTAAGTAGTGTCATTAATTTTTGTCATTCGGAAGCATGTAGTGGACATTTTTCTTCAAGAAAAACAAGAAAAACTGCTGCTAAAATTTTGCAACGTGGATTTTATTGGCCCACCATATTTAAAGACACATATGAATTTTGTAAAACTTGTGAAAATTGCCAAAAATTGGGATCAATTACTAAAAGAAACATGATGCCTTTAAATCCTATACTTGATATATAAATATTTGATTATTGGGGAATTTATTTCATGGGTCCGTTTCCACCATCTTTTGGATTTCTTTGCATATTGGTTGCAGTTGATTATGTTTCAAAATGAATTGAAGCAATTTCATGTCGAAATAATGATAACAAAACTGTGATTAAATTTTTGAAGGAAAATCTTTTAAGTCGATTTGGAATTCCTCAAGCCATTATAAGTGATGGGAGTAAACATTTTTGTAACAAGCCTTTTGAGTCATTAATGAAAAAATATGGCATCACACACAAAGTTGCTACCCCTTATCATCCTCAAACAATTGGTCAAGTTGAATTAGCAAATAGGGAGATAAAATAAATTTTAGAAAAGACGGTTAACCAAAACCGAAAAGATTGTTCTCTTAGACTTACTAATGCACTTTGGGCCTACCGTACTGCATTTAAGACGTATTTAAGAATGTCTCCTTATCGTCTAGTTTATGGAAGATCTTGTCACTTACCAGTTGAACTTGAGCATAAAACGTTTTGGGCTGTTAAAACCTGTAATGAAAACCTTGATGATGCTTGTAAATTATGTAAGTTGCAATTGAATGAACTTGAGGAATTACGTAATGATGCATATGAAAATTCAAGAATTATAAAGGCAAGAAGCAAAGCTTTTCACGATAAAAAATTTTTTCAAAAAACATTTGAAATTGGTCAAAAAGTCTTGCTTTATAATTTTCGTCTTCATTTGTTTCTAGGAAAGTTAAAGTCAAGGTGGAGTGGGCCATTTGTTGTGAAAAATGTGTATCCATATGGGGCTGTAGAAATTGAGAATCCAAAGAACGGTGTCATATTTAAAGTTAATGGTCAGAGATTAAAACCATATCTAGAACATCAAGCACGTGAAGATGACACCGAAACCAATTTAAACGACCCACAAAATCTTGATTAAATCTTTAATGGGTGACTTAAATTTTTTTTGTTTTGTTTTGTTTTATTGTTATTTTACCATTTGATTGTTTAATTGTTTCTTTTTATTTCTCGATTAATGTGCATCACACGTTTTCTTTTTTTTTTCCCTTAGCATATTAATATTTCTTGTTTAAACGTGTTTGTTTAATAATTGTATTCTCTCTCTACATTTCTGATTCATGTCATGAGTCTGTCAATATCATGCACTGTAGAAGCCTTTTGCATGTGAAATATCACTTAAGAGGCCTAATACGAAGTTGTAAATCACATCCCATTTGGGAACGACGACCACCAGAGTTAGTAGCCTACGTTGAGGATCTTGAACAACAACTTTGGGAAATAGAAGGTGGTATACATAACTTTCAATTACAACTTGAGGTTAATGCAATAAGAGGATGGATGTAAGTTTTATTTATTTATTTGTTTTTAGTGTGCTTTCTTTTTGTTGTTTTTTTCACTTTCATGTTTGTTTTGATTTTGTAGTTTTGATTTTTGTCCCTTTTCTTATTTTATTTACTATCCCGTATAAATGGCGGATAATGGTACTCCGTGACTTCTTAAGTCGGTATTCTCAGTTTTCCATAATAACTGAAACCCCAAAACCAAACATAGAAGAAATACAGCATAAACTACATAAGCGTTTTCCTTCTCTCCCTCAAAATGCTCTTAAGAAAATTTACAATGCTCGTTGTGAAAAACTGCGTCTGTTAATGCTCCATGGCATTCCCTCTGACATTCGTTGGTTAATTGAAGCAAAGTTCCGATTGGGAGGTGAGTTTTTGGATCCATTTATATCTTACATGCCTGGTTTTGGTAAAAGCACATTCGCTAAAAATAGAAGAGCTAAACGACTTGGCTCTGAATGTCGTAACTGTGTAAGACTTAAATGCAAGCAAAAGATTTGTAATTCCTTTGGAATGGTTTCTGATACTTGTGAAGATAAAATTCAATTCATTAAAGATGGCCTGAGTAAAGAATCGTTAGATGATATCTTACGATCTCTTGAGACGCATCGAAGCGGATATGTACAACGTGAAATTCATCAGTTATGGCCACTTAGGGGTGGCAAAAATACCCGCTTGTGAAGACCGGCGCAATAAAATTCAATTCGTTAAAGATGGCCGGTCCCGGTATCACTTGAAAAACCGGAACCGTTTTTATAAAATAAAATTATTATAATATATATATATTTTTCAATAATAATATTTATTTAATCCATTTATTATATATATTCAAAATTTTAAATATTTATTGTTCATATTTTCATGTCTAATTTCATTAAAATAAATTAAAAAATTAAAAATTTTAAATTAAAAAATACATATATAATAATATAAAATATAAAAATCCTTGTTAAAAAAACCCGGCCCGGTGTCGGGTTTTTTAAGCCCGGACCGGGTAGCCAAAAAGCACGTCCGGGCCGGGTCTGGGTATGGCAAAACCCGGACCCGGCCCGGATTTTGCCAACCCTATGGCCACTATTCCAAAAAGAAAGAGCACAGGTCTTGGGAATCTGATCAAAAAGACCCTGTTTGCTAGTTTATAAGAAAACTGGATGGGAAGCCTATCCTCGACCCATAAAGGGTGTTCAAGCCGTTACTGGCCAAAGGAAGATGTGAGCCATAATCACAACTGCTAGTAAATATCCTTTCCTTTTAAATCTTTTATCTTTTGCATTATTACTGTTAATGATTTGATTTTATGTCTAATTACTGTTTGCTTTTTCTTTTTACTATTTACTTTTGAATAATGAGCCAAAGCTTCATGCGTCATTTAACAAATACACCGCCCCATTTACAGCTGTGTTCATTATTTTTGTCATCAAGATCTTTAAATATGTGCTTCTTTTTCAAACCCTCACAAATTATTTTTGAGATTGTTCCAATGGCAGCAACTTCGAGTAAACAATTCAAAATTATTTTTCTAGGTTTCGATATGGACTGTACAAGGAGTTCGTTCAGGCTGCTGTAGATCTTGGTTTTGCTATAGCAGAGAGAAAACTGCACCTGGTATATAGAGGCGGTGATCGAGGGTTATCAAAGCTTATCTCTGAAGCTGTTTTTACTAGAGGAGGCCAAGTGCTAGGCATCATCCCAAAAGCTCTAAAACCTTTAGGATGCCTACCTGGCCCACCAATTGGAGAAGAGTTAGTCGTCTCAGATATGCAAGATAGAATATCTGAAATGTTAAATCATGCTGATGCTTTTGTTTTCTTCCCAGGTGATCTTGTAACTCTAGAGCCACTAATTACATTTGCATCTTGGGCCCATTTGAACATTCATAAAAAATCCATCGGTTTGTTAAATGTTAATAATTTTTATAATGGCTTGCTAACCTTTATTAACGATGTAATTAAGAATTATTTTGTTTCACCTAATGTAAAAAAGCTCTTTATTTGTGCTCTTACTGCTAATGAGTTACTTGATTTTTTACAAGCTTACAAACCAGAGCCAGATAATATGACCTTGGCGTTGGATTGGCCAACCGATGATGGTAGCAGTAGCAGTAGTAAGAAGTGCAAATTAGATTTAACTCTCAGTTTGTAAATATTTTTTATTTTAGTGTTCAAGTGTTGTCTTCTAAACTTTACTTCTTTCCTTTAAGACATTGAGGACAATGTCTCATCTAGGTTGGGGGGAAGGAATAGTTGACAGTTGTGGAATGTGTCTGTCCTAGGGATGTTTTTACTAATTAGTGTTGTAAAGACTAACTTTGGATAAATTTGAGTCGAAGATGGCAGAATTATAGAGTGTAGTGACTCTAGAAACGCATCTTCTTAGTCTTAGAGTTTTATTTCTAAATTCTAAAAAAAAAAGAATTGTCATCTCTTTTAAGCTTCAGCAGCAAAGTCAAGTATGCTTTTTCCTAATTTCCCTTTTATGTTTATGTTTTCTTTATTTTTTGCATTTTTGCATTAATGTCTTTAAATTATATAATGTCAAGGATAATGTTTAGAATAGGTTGTGGGGTAGGGATAGTTGACGTAAATTGTAAATACCTGCGCTTTTTTATTTATCAAAAAAAATCCAAAAACAATAAAAAAAATTTTGTCTGCGATGGCTGAGTAAAGAATCACTGCTTTTGAGACGCATCCTAATAGTCCAATTTGTATTATATTTAGATTTTGAAATTCATAATGAGTTGTTTTTGTTCCCTATTCTTTGAATGACTCAAATTCGTGAATTCTCCATTTGATTATCATTAACTATATAATTATGTCATTTATTCATTAAACATGTATTATTAAATTTCACACACACACTATGACGCATGCTAGTGGGTTGTAAGTTAAAATTTTTGCAATAATTTTGTTCTTTTGATTCATTGGAGATAATATAAGGTAGTAGAAAATGTATATATTTCAAGCCCAAAAAAAAAACAAAAAAAAACAAAAAAAAAAACAAATTTGAATATGACTAATTTCGCTATATCTAAAACCCGAGTAATTAAGTCCGTTGGGGTGTTTCAACACCTAGTGCCCTAAAGCCAACTGGTTTTGGGAGTCATTGGCCCAAAGCTCGCTACATGGGTGACAGGTATGTTGTTTTTCTCTGGAACCTGAGTAATTAAGTCCGTAGGGGTGTCTTAACACTTAGTGCCCTAAGGCCAACTGGTCTGGGAGCCACTGGCCCAAAGCTTGCTATATAGGTGACAGATATGTCAGTTGCTTATTTATTTTAAATAATCCGAGTAAGTAAGTCCGTGGGGATGTTTTAACACTTAGCGCCCTAAGGCCAACTGGTCTGGCAGTCACTGGCCCAAAGCTCGCTACATAGATTAAATTTGTAATATTTTAAATTGTGTGAATAATCTACTAATTAATAAATATAGTATCTATGATGAATCTTTAGAACAAAAGTGTTGTTTTCTTTTGATGAAGCCTTATAAGTATTGTGTTAATTTCTTGAGCACAAAAGAAGGTTTGATGATATCTTGGATAATGAGTGAATGACAATTAGCTAAACTAAAGAAATTTGGGAGAATTTATTTATTTGGTAGTTTAGAGGATAGATGAACAACTATTAACTTGCTGTTGAATTTTGTAAATCTTAATTTAATATAGGGCTTTAATTGCTAGGGGCTAGCAATAAGCTAGTTGGGGGGTGTGATTAGTGTTAAAAATTGTATGTTTATCTAGTGATTAAATGGTATTTTGTGCTTATGTTATAATTTATATTTGTAATTATGTAATATGTTATGAATTTCTAGTTGTGATTTTAAATATTTGATATTATGTATTTTTGTGCGTTTATTAGGTAAAATAATACTTTGACGCAATTTGAGGCTCCAAATAGATAAACGGAGGTTAAATTTGGATTCCGGAGGTCTGAAAAACCTTAGGAGAGACATAAAGAGTCATATGTATTATTCATATATACGGCACTATTCACGTATACGGTACTGTTCACGTATACGCACCGTTCACATATACAGTATGTTGACGTGGCATTGATTGATGATGTGGCCGCATACTATTGGATAAAAAAGAATGAGTTTACGATAGATATGAGTGCATTGGATAATTGTCAACTTTAACCAAATCTCAACTGTTCATATTTCAATGGCTACGATCGTGCCATGTGGGTATGGTTGGTGAGTTGGGTTGGAGGATCCGTACCTTTGTATTTGGGTTGACTAAGAGTGCGACATATTTTAATTAAATTAATTAAATTATTTTCTATTTAATTCTATCCTTATTTTATATTTTGGAATTTTGATTTATCGTAGACAAACAATGGAGTTTGGCACAATAAATTCTTAATATCTTAGTATAAACTATGGCAAAATTGTATTTTGACTTATTGTAGACAAATTAAATTTTGGCACATTAAGTACTTAATCTATGATAAAATTAGTTGGAAAATAATGACAATTTATATAATTAATCTTTTGAGCAAATAAAAATATGATAAAAAGAATTTGTTATATTGTATTTAATACTAAGAGTGGATCTTTACATTAAACGTTTGTCTTGTTATAATATAACCTTTGTATTTGGGTTGACTAGAAATAAATTATCCTAAAATGTATCAAACCGGCATAAGATAAATGATATCAATCTGTTAACCAATTAAGTATATTCTTTCTTTCTAGCTTTTAATTTAATTTCCACAAAGCCGCATGTATTAATGTAAAAACTTAGGTGAAACAAACCCACAAGGCCACAACATCATTATATAGACATGGTGAGATTTTTTGATTTTCTGATTTTCCATCCCTCTCTCGCATTTGTCAAAATTTAATTGAACAGTTTAATGTAAATTTTTCTCAACAACTGGACAGTGTTTGCTTTAATGTAAAGTCAATGCATTACGTCAAAGAGAGAAAAAATTTCTCAGTTAAAGATTTTGCTGTGTTTGTTTGCCGAGAAAGTGAAGAGAAAATGCTAAAGTTTAGAGAGAAAAATAGTGAGCCAAATTCATTTCATTAAGCTACGACTGAACTGACATTACAGAGGTTTATATATGCATGTCCAGAAGCTTCTATAAGCAACAAAATCATGAGCGTGACCTTAGCTGCTTGTAACAACATTTTAGAGGGAAAACTAACAAACTCTTAAGTAAAGCAACAGCTTGTATAACTGGCCGCTGACGTGGCTAACGACTCAGCATATTGCTTAAAAGCTTGCTGATTCATCTTCTGACCTGAGCAAACAGCAGTACAATTTATACCACACAGGCAAAAATAATCTAAGAAAATAAATAATATGAAATGTAAGACAATTAATGATAAAGTATGGTCATATTATAAGTTTGAATGGGACAATTTATTTTTGTGTTAAAATTCCAATTTTATGCAATTTATTCCAATGAAAAAGTAAAACAATTATTAACGTGTCTAAGGGGTAGTACTTTTACTTTCGTGAAGGAAGGAACAGAGTTCATTGTTTCTTACTCTAGAAAATCAGGGGTTGGTGGTGTTTGGAAGTCGGGAAAATGGAACAGAAAGTGAAAGAAAAAAGAACAAAGAACATGTTTATTAGAAAGTAAAAGAAACGTAAAATACAAGTTACAGGTTCCAAACCCAAATAAGCTATTCGTAGTTAGAAGAAATCAGAATACTGTAGACTAATGAGAAGCCATCAGGTTAGCCATGCATGTGGCAATTTCTCACTGGATGAGTTGTGAAACTGGATCCCCAATGGGAGACTAGGACGTGGTGCATCGCTCACCAACAAACCCTCTAAACTAATTACTAATTAAAAGTTTAATATACGACTTTGGTCCCAGCATAGCATACAGTTACACAGCAACAACAGCCTTGTATCTCGAACAACCTTCGGACGGTCTTGATTCTTGAATACAAGCCAATGAAGCGTGGTCCTTCCTTAGCTATAATATGATCCTTGTGATGAACTTGATACTCCAACACATGCAACTTTTATAAAGGAGAGACAAGATGAATCTAAGTGAAGTGAAAACATTAAAAAAAAAAACTTAACTACATAAATGAATCCCTTCATGATGTGTTCAGAGCAGAGTTTTAAACCATTGATAATATATAAGAACTTGTATTAGTGAATTTATAGACACATTACAACCATGGATCACTACAAGAATTTATAGTTTTAGTAACGAAAATTTCGGTGATGAGACATTATTTCATCACCAAAATGAAGCTTTTGGGAGAAAATTTAATTTTTGTCACTGTAGTAACGGAAGCAATAAGCATCTGTCATCAAATTGTTCGTACAAAATTATAGTCACCAATAACTTTCCCGCCAGTTGGTCATTCTGATTTCCCACCTCTTTCCCATTTAGTGAGGAAAATATGAACAATTAGTGATCAAAGTAACTTTTATGACTAATTAATTGCCATATTGCTTACTAAAAATCAATTCTTTTAGTTACCATTTTGTGTTCTTGACTAACTGAACTATTATAACAAAGATTACTAATTAAATTTGTTTACCTAAAGTGAACTTATTAATCCATCGTGACTGTTTTGAAGCCAAAATTGTCAAAAAAATAAGAAAAAAAGATGAGGACTTGAAAATATGACCATATGATATGAATACAGTTTATCAAAAACATTTATTTCTACAAGTATTTATATCGTGGTCAGCCTTCAACAATATTTATAAAGCCCTCATGCTTTTAGCCTTCAATAAATAATACTAAATTAGTACAATCCATTTTTATACATATAATAATCAAGAGATAGTAAAGCAATTATGAATACAAACTTACAATATCCAATTACATTTATAATCATTCAATAAGCGCACATTGAAGTGATAAATAAAATGATTCATGAAATTAATTACAAAAAAGACTAGTTTCAGATAGTACTTCCGAGGCAGCCAAAATTGAATGCAGGGCACGGTCACAAGCAAAATGCCACCATCGAAGCCGGAAATTACAGAATAGTTCATAATCAATTACGGCCAAGACGAAAACAAATAAAATATCAGTATTTCATAAAAAAATAGCAAAAACCTTGAAACTAGAAAGAAAATTTCATTTCAAAGAATCTGGAAAAGATAATCTATTTATGTACTTATCACCCAATGTTTATACCAAAAAGATATAAGCAATTACACTCAGTGAAGAGACAATAATTTCATCAAATTTCTTTTAGAAAATGGAAACCCACAGCAAATATATTGATCTGGAGGGTTTATTTTTTATAAGGGAGATAAATTAATTCAAATGAAAATAGAAATTATATACATTAATATAAAGAGTTAAGTAATGAAAATATGGATATGATCACAATCGAAATTCTAATGATTAAATATCCTCGTTTGTAACATTAACGAGAATCTTTTGTCAATTCGGTATCCTTTAAGAGAACAATTAAAAAAGAAAAAAAAAAAGAAATTACCCACAGATATTAATTTATTATAACATAAAAAAAATGTAGTTACATATATATGAAGGAAAAGATCAAATAAAGAAAAGAACAAAAGATGAATACCTACCCAAGAAAGCCCTCCATCATTGTGAAGTAATCGATGAGCTGGTGAAGTAGTTACTGCAATTTGAACGAGGTAGAATTTTTTTCTTTTTCAGGGAATGAAGATAAAGTTGAAATGGTATCGCGATTGTGGATTTGTGGTGAGAGAAAGATAAGGATTTGTGGGCATATTTCATTTAAATGAGGTCAATGATAAAGATAAGGATTTATTTATCTTATTTTGCTTTTTTCCTTTTCTTTTGTAGATAATAAAGATAAGCGTGATATCCGAGATGAGGATGACTCACTAACAGTTTTTATTTTTTTATAAATTTGTTTGAATTTTTTATTTTTGTAAAAACTAACTTAAAACTTAAAAAGGAGATTTAAAATGAGGGGCTTTTGTTCCCGCGAGATATGGAATTTTGTTTTTCCCGCGAAACTGTTGTATTTTATTTTTCATTTTTTTTATTTTTTGAAAGTGCAAAACTATTCTATCTACTTTATTTTTTTAAAATAGATGTTGTATTTTATTTTATTATTAAAACAGATGTTGTGGTTTTTTTTCATATCTACTTTTTTTTTTAATTTTAGTTGATCATATATGGAAATGAATAATTTTATTTTTTCAATTTTAATAAAATTATTTAATAATCACTTAGAGACATGATAATTGATTAAATTATGTAAAATAATAAAAAAACATAGCTCAATGAAGTCATGAACTAAAAATATGAGAAATTTAAAATGACTAATAGTCAAATAGTATGAAAGTCTAAAAGTAAAATTTGCCATCCAATAATTACAAGTGGCCGGCAATGTTTATATCATCTGACTTTTATGTAGAAGAGAAAATTTCAATTAATGAAATATAAGAACTTGCTCTTGGTAGATGGAATTCGAAATACTAATGTCCTTATAAGGAGTGTATTAATAACCACTATAGAGATAGATGAAAGTGCATTATGTTACAAACATTCCTTCTAATAAGCTTATCTTATGCATTGGTGAGCTTCGGTTATACATTGGTCGCTTCACAGTAAATAGTTAAATTGTATATGATAATTTTACACTATATATTGCTTTCCTTTGCTCTTATTAGAGCTGGCAGAACGGGTCATCGGGTCATGTTCTTGTCGTACAATTTCGTATCGTGACAAATTTAGGTCAACCCAAACACGACCCACTTAATAATCGTGTCAAAATACAGAAAATAAACGGGTTACCCAATAACCCGCTTAATATTTATATATTTAACAACATTTACATTAGACATTTGTATGTATATATATATACACACACCCCTCCCCCCAAAAAATATTACACATTTACAATATTGAAATTCTAAATCTATATAAAATTTTATAAATGAAATACTATGTACACATCCATCCTTCCAAAAAAAAAAAGAGAATAATGTCTAATATTTGAGTTTTAATGACCATAACCAATAAATTAATTTAAAATAAAAAATATAATCGTGTCATTGGTCGGATAAATGGGTTAAGAATTTTAACCTTAACCCGACACGAAAAAAAATCGTGTCGACCCGAACTCAGCCCATTTAATAATCGTGTCAAATTTGACAACCTACACCCACTTATTTGTTCGTGTTCGTGTTCGTATCGGATAATTGGATCGTGTCGGATAATTCCAGCTCTAGCTCTTATATATGTATATTCGAAAAAATAATTTAGATACTGATAGTTTAACTTCTCTAAGTTTGTCTTGTTTAGAGTTGATTTGGTAGAGTGAACCTCTTATAATTATTTGGATAAAACTATCTTATATGCATGAGAATTCATGGGATATGCTTAACCATCAATTTGTCTAATAATTACTATAAGCTTGCAAGCTAGCCAGCTATCAATTATTTAATGCCCTTAATTTGGTAGTGTGAATTCATTAGTGGGTATCACAAGCGTCAATGTGTTATAAGTGGACATTGAATTACAAATTCATTATCAATATTTCTTATTTCATATACTTGATATATTATTATTATTCAATATATATATTGACCTTATAATCAAATATATCAAAAATTAATGTTTGTTCTAGTTAAATTAAAAAATAGGAATTTTCTGAAGATTACAGTATGAGCACAAGATAAAGGAATCCAAAGTCAATCACAGCGGCAAAAGACAAAAGTTGGAAGAACTTTCTAAGTTAATTATTCAATTATTTTAGAAAGATTTTCAACTGGAATCTAAATCTAACTAAGTCTTTAATTAAGTTTCAATTCTATGTTTTGTGTGGTTTAAACTATAGTTAAATTTTGCTTACCTTATATCAAAACAAATCCCAGGTATTATAAGATTGATATCTGATATGATTTTGTCAAGCTAATTATCCAAAGATATAGTTTTCAATTGAAGTCAATTTTCTATTAAAGAGCACCACTTGAATCCATTAAGTGAATACTAATAATTAATTGGAGAGTCTACAAAGACACGGGAACAGATACCCACGTAGCGTGAGATGCACCCGCGTATACTCTCCCACTCACATCACAACCTTTATTTTTAGATTACCAAAAAACCAAAAATAGAAATAGCGCAAGAAAAACTCCTCTTTTCTCAGTTAATTGATCCTCTCTCTTTCCATTGCTTATTTGGGTAACCTGTAATAATTTATTTGAGTCTACAATCTTCTTCTTCAGGTTTGAGTTTGTGGCTGAATTAGTTTTTTTCCTTCAAAATATATTGATATATAATTTTTGTTCTTAACTTGAATTTTTGAAGGAAATTTAATTTTGCTGTCTGCTTTTGGAGTTTTGTTCTAGGAATGTAGAGAATTTTTATTAGAGACATTATCAACTTGAGATTATCATTCAAGGGTATTGAAAACAGGTACATTCCTAACTAATGCTTGGGCATAATTTTTTTGTAATATATATTTAGGAATTTATGCAAAATTGCTTTTGATTATCCTGTTATTTACTTCAACAGAGTTTATTTTCATGTTCTGTACTTACTAGAGTAATATTTTAGTTAGCTGAAAAAAATAGACCTAGAAACCTATTGTTTAGAATATGGATAAGAGCTGGATTCAACTTCGAACTAGAGGAAAACCAGAGTACATTAGTAGGGTGAAGCAATTCATTGAATTTGCAGTCCATCACATGAAATCAGGGACCAATAAGATTTTATGTCCATGGAATAGATGCAATAACTACTGTTATAGACCTATAGATCATGTAGAAGACCATTTGTTTGCATATGGAATGGTCATCGGGTATAGTACATGGGTACATCATGGTGAAGAATTCAGAGATGTTGACTATGAAAAAGTACATCATGATAGTTCAGAAGAGGAAGTGGAGGTAAATGACATGAATGAAATACTAAATGACCTTCAAGCTAGCACTTGTGATCATGATTGGCAACTTGAAGGGGAAACTACTAATCGTGGTGATGATGAAAATTGCACTCTTGGTGGGGAACAAAGCAAATTTACTAGATTGATGAGGGATGTAGAGCAAGAGTTATATCCTGGTTGCCGAAATTTCTCCAAACTGTCATTTATTGTAAAGTTGCTTCACTTGAAGACAATCAACAACTGGAGTAATAAATCTTTCACAATGATGCTTGAGCTAATGAAAGAGGCGCTTCCTGATGGTAACACACTGCCTATATCTCACTATGAGGCTAAAAAGGTTATTCGGGATTTAGGCCTTGGTTATGAGAAGATCCATTGTTGTAAAAATGACTGTGTGCTCTTCTGGAAGGAGTATAAAAATGAAGAAATATGTCCAAAATGTCATACTCCAAGATATGCTTTCGATAATGGAAAAAGCAAGAAGGTTCCCCAAAAGATCTTAAGGTATTTTCCTTTAATCCCGAGATTACAGAGGTTATTTATTTCTAATAAAACAGCCACTGATATAAGGTGGCACAAGGATAAATGTCTTGATGATGGGGTGTTGAGACACCCTGCTGATTCTGAACAATGGAAATTGTTTGACCAAATGCATAATTCATTTGCTGATGAGTCATGTAATGTTAGGCTTGGTATAGCAAGTGATATTTGGTAACATGAGTAACTCCTATAGTATGTGGCCAGTATTTGTTTTCCCATATAATCTTCCACCGTGGAAATGTATGAAAGATCCATATTTTATGATGTCTCTACTTATTCCTGGTCCAAGGGCTCCTGGGAATGACATAGATGTGTTTTTACAGCCATTAGTAGATGAATTGAAAGAATTATGGGATGTTGGTGTTGTTACATTTGATGCTGCATCTGGACAAAATTTCCAATTACATGCAGCATTATTATGGACAATTAATGACTTTCCCGCATATGGGAATTTGTCAGGGTGGAGTACAAAAGGAAAATTGGCTTGTCCAACCTGTAATAAAGAGACAGATCATAAATGGTTGCCAAATGGGAAAAAAACTGTATACATGGGTCATTATCGATTTTTACCTAAAAAGCATCGATGCCGAGGTAGTAAGTTATTTAATGGTGAGGCTGAAGAGAGAATGAAACCTAAATCACTGTCAAGTGATGATATTTTGGAACAATTGAATCATGTTAATCAGCCATATTTTGGAAAAGCCCATCAGGTGAAAGGAAAGAGGAAGCGACCTGATAATTATTTGAATTGGACAAAAAAGAGCATTTTCTTCAAATTGCCTTACTGGAAAACATTGAAGCTTCATCACAACCTAGATGTCATGCACATAGAAAAGAATGTCTGTGATAGTATTTTGGGAACATTGATGAATATTGAGGGTAAAACAAAAGACACATATAAGACTCGTCTTGATCTCCAGGAAATGGACCTTAGGCATGAACTACACCCAATATACTCTAATGGTCAAATTAAGTTACCGGCTGCATATTACACATTTTCTGATGTTGAGAAAAAGGGCCTATGTGAATTCTTTAAATCTATGAAACTTCCAGATGGTATGGCATCAAATATATCTCGAAGTGTTAACATTAAAGATCAGCGAATGTCAGGATTGAAAAGCCACGATTGTCATATTATATTACAACGACTACTCCCTGTTGCAGTGCGTGGATACTTGGAAAAAGATGTCTGTATGGCAATTATTGAGTTATGTTTGTTCTTTAAGGGATTGACTTGCAAAACTTTGAAGAAAGATGTTTTGGAACAACTCAATGTAGATGTTGTCTTGATTTTATGCAAGCTGAAAAAGATATTTCCTCCATTTTTTGACATTATGATCCAACTAATCATTCACCTACCACAAGAGGCTATGGTTGCTGGACCGGTACAATACCGGTGGATGTATCCATTTGAAAGGTAATACTCATTATTTTTCTTAAATTTATCAATTTGTCTAATAATTTTTGGTTACTTTTTAAGTTATGAGAGTTTCTGAATACTTTTCGATTGTGTAATAGGAAAATGCACACCTCGAAGAGTTATGTTAGAAATAAAGCATATCCAGAAGGCTCTATAGCTGAAGGTTACACAGACCATGAATATTTAACATTCTGTTCTATGTACTTTCGTGATGTTGAAACAAGTTTTAATAGCGGAATTATGATGGAGGTGGGAGTGAAAAAATAGAAGGATTTTCAATTTTTTCCCAACAAGTTCATTGTTTAAGAGCTGCAGTTGATGATCAACTCAGTTTGACTGGGCAAAAATTCGTTGGTACATGTTGAATAATTGTGATGAAGTACGACCATATATGATGTAAGTTAATTGATCCAAAATGTTCACTTGTTTTTTTAGTTTATTAACTGATACTTGAATTAACAATTAATTGGAGAATGCCCAGGAAGTATAAGGCAGAACTTGAGAGCCAGAATGTCAGGAATGTGGAAAAGCAACTAGAAGCAGAATTTCATTGGTGGTTACTTAAACATGTAAGCCTAATTTAAAAATATATAGTTTGCTTGTTATTTATACAAAATATTTTTAACTTGCAATTTTATTATTTTAATAGGTTCGATGGCTAGAACAAGGATCGTTTGAAGTAACTGAAGGGTTGAGAAATTTCGCAAGTGGACCCGATAAACTAGTTACACGCTATACTAGATGTATCATCAATGGAATTAGGTTTCATACCATAGATCATGATGGTAATCATAGAACCCAAAATAGTGGAGTGGTTGTTAAAGGACAGCATCAGGGTAAAACTATTGATTTCTATGGGGTGTTGAAGGATATTATTGAGCTTTCTTATCTAGGGGGGAATCGGGTGGTCATTTTTAAATGTGATTGGTGGGACCTCAATAAGAAGAAGGGAATGCACATTGATGAGCATAAGATGATAAGCGTAAATATCACTAAGACATGGTACAACAAAGATCCATTTGTTTTAGCATGTCAGGCACAACAAATATTCTACTTGAATGACACAGCTTGATAGAAATTGGCGAGTTATAGATATGTAACAACCTCGAGGGAATTATGATGTAGAAGAAGTGGATGAGTGTATTGAGCTGGAAGCTGAAGATCCATTTCAACAACCAGAGTCACATGAAACTATCAATGTTGTTGGGACTGATGATGATAAAGTTAATTGGAAAAGGGATGACGTGGATTTGATAATTGTGGATGTAACTGATGAGGCACAAAGAGACAGATAAATTCATTGATGAAGATAGTGATGCAACTCATGCAACTTTGAGTGATGAAGATATTGAGAAAGATTATATTCCTTCTGATGAAAATTATAGTGATACAAATATGTAGTTGTGGTTCTTGATTTTAATTTAGTGCTTCAGTAGTTGACTGCATCTTTTTTTTATATTTTTTTTATTTTGTGAATTCATGTGTTAGTGCCTCAATTCTTAGGTTCAGATGTTTTTACATAAATTAATGGATATTTCTTATCATTTTCAAGTTGATATTATATTAATGAGAGATATATATGGATTGCAAGTATTTCATTTGTGGTCTACATATTTCTCTTGAGATTATGTAAGTATCATTTTGAAGTTTACATATTAATTAAATTAGTTATTCATTAAACAATACTAACGCATCTTAAATTCATGGCAGATTGTTGCATAATCATGGGTACTGGAAAAGAGGGAAAAGGCTATTGTCAAGGGAAAAGTACTTTACGCATGTTAAGATTATCATCAAGCCAGCCGAATTTATCGACTCCTGAAGAAAATCCACCATCATCACTTGCACAAAATATTCAACTTCGATATACTCTACGGTCGTCCCCTCAAAAACTTTCTAAACCATCACAAACCCCTCAACCTGTTCCACCACATACATTACATTCATCACCCAAAAAACTTGCTCAATCATCTCTTGCACCATCATCTACAGTTGTATGTACAAGACGTACATCCCCAAGAAAACTTACTTCCACAAAGAATGTTGCCACGAATCATTCTACTCAAAATAAACCAACAACATTACTTAAATATCCAGTGCGCTCATCTCCAAGGAAGCATTCTACCACGAATCATCATAACACTGAACCACTTAAGAAACAACGGTCAGGTACAATGCATCCATTTTCTAATCAATCTAACCAATCACAAAATGTGAGTGAAGTAGCTATCCTTCAAATATTAGAGAGGGTAAAAATCTGGGCAGTGCTTAATGAGAATTAATATAAACTAGTCCAAATAGTAATTTGATTTGTAAATATCAATTATAATTTCATGTCATATGAGTTGTAATCTTGAGTAATAGTCTCATGTAATAAAAAAAAATCCAAATTGACATGCAAATGCAGAAGATCTTTCTCCACAAAAGTTGCTAGCCTTGTACGTTAAATGAGGAATCAAAACTATGCACACTAGCATATATTAAACTCAAATATTATAGCTGTATGGCTATGTACGTACTAACAAATATTAAACTCAGAACTGCGACATCTTTCTATTTGTGGAAGACATTGGTAAGAGGTGCCTGTGAACGAATTCTTCAACGATTCTAGGACATGAAAGAAACATAGAACATAAAGCCAAAACTCAACATAAATACTTAGGATATGAAACTAGGTTCATTCATGCTCATATAGTTCAACTAGATCATTTTGTTTCAAGCTATGATGGTCAATAGCATTGCTAACACTTTGAGAACATGTGCCTCTGATTAGCATGATTTATATACATATTTTACCATTTATTTTATAATTGCAAGATATTTTTATTTATTATTTTTAATTAACTAAATTATTTTATTGAACTGGATAATACATTGAAGATTAGGAATAAATTGTGCTCAAAGAAATTAAATTAAAGAAAAGCCGAAGATTACTTGGATTTATTATTGGTGGACTCATGACTGAATTGGAATTAAATTTTGTTGGTCCAATTTTCAAGAAGTACACGTGAGGCACATTAGCAATTAAATAGAAAGTGGAGAGCGTGTAGGCAACATGAAATAAAACAAATAAAAGAGCCAAGCCTTTTGGCTTTAGGAAAAAGGAGATCGGTGACTTAGGTTAGCATTAAAAAAGCCAAGCCTTTGGTTTTGGAGATGGCAGCCGCCAGAAGAGCCGAACAAAAGGAGAGACGCAGACGGAAGCAAAGAAAGAAGAATTAGAGGCAGCAACCATGAATTCCATTTGTGTTCCATTTCTCTGTGTCTAACTAAATTTTTTATACTAAAGTTAAGGATGAAGTCCTGTTCAATGAAATAAATCACTCATTATTCAATTAATTCCCTAATTATATTTTGATATTTATGGTTTTTTTTCACATGTTTGGTTAAATATTATTAAATCTTTTCATTAATTCTATCATGCATTATTGATTGTTAGGATAAATATTTGACTAAATCTTTGCTTTGATTTATAAAGTGTATATGTGATTATCTTTGATTCTGTGTCTTTCTATAAATTGTTTACACTGAGTGCTTAGGATAACTTTGACTCTCTGTTATTCAATATTGTTTACATGGGATGCTTAGATATCATACTATTAAGTAGAAAAAAACCTACATAAGATTAATTGTAATTGAACTTAATTTTTATATCCATGAGTAGACATAGATTGATTTCGAATTGTCACGCCAAAATAAGGAATTGATTAATAATTAGATAATTGTTACGTTGAACTGTGGTGGATTCTAAAACTCTGGTAGCTTTAATCTCTTGAATTCTTGCTTTAAATTACTCATTTTAATTTTAATTGCATCTTTATGTTTAATTTCTTTAAAAAAATTATTTACTTTTAATTAGGATATAGTTATAATTAACTTAGATTAAATTTAGTTTTCCTAAAAATTGACAGTCCCTGTGGGTTCGACCTCGTTATTCCTAATTTATATTACAATAGATTAGTGCACTTTCAAGTACATTAAAATTTGCACAATAAGTTTTTTGCACCGTTAGCGGGCACTGTATTAGAAAGTTTGTATGATTTCGGTTAATTTAATTTTTATTCTAGTTATTATTTAGGTTATTTATTTTCGTTTTAGTTAAAAAAAATTAATTGAGGATTGTCAGTGTGCGTGAGTTGGTGTTTGTTAGCCTTTGACTTATGAATGTTTGACTTGTGCATGTTGGGCTTAAGTCTTGCGTCTTCAATTTTTGTCTATGATCTTACTTTGCTTTTATTTATTTTATTTTTATTTATTTTTTTAACTGTCATTTAATTTTGTTACTTTTCTATTTTACAGTTTAAGTTGTAATTAGCATAATGTTATTTGAGAGTAGTAAAACATAACAAGTTACATGTTTGATTTTTTCAATTCTTCTCTCCCTAGTCGCTAGTTTCTATAACAACTCATCAGGTTAGTTTTTCTTTCCTTTTCTTTTATTTTTATATATTTTATTTATTTATTTTAATTGTTCTTTTGTCATTGCATGCTTGGTCATAGATCTCTATTGTATGACTTAGAACCAAAAGATAGTGAAATACACCACAACAGAAATGGGCTCCTACAAAAAAAAAAATTTGTTGCCTAAAGTGCCAATTTTGTTGCCATAGGTTATTGCTACGAAAGTAAGTTTGTCGACCAAGTCGTCGGCCTAGCACTGTCGCGCTCTATGTTCAGCAGCATATCTAAAGTTTTGTTGCCCCAAAATTCCTTTGGCAACAAAATCGATTTGTTGCGAAAGAGTGTCTAGCTTGTTTAAAAAATTATTTGGCAACAAACTCTTTTGTTGCGCTAAATGGGTTTACACAACAAAATTATTTTGTTGCTAAGAATAAAAGCACATTTCATAAAAATTATGTTGCGACAAAAGTGTTTGTTTGCTAAGATTATTTTAGGCAAGAAAAGTATTTTGTTTCTTCACGTTGAGCATTTTACAAATTTACAATAAATATTTAAATATTTTTAGAAACAAATCAATTTTGTCGTTAAAAATACTAGAATTTTTTATTGGGAATAATATTATGGTATAAAAGGAAACAAACCAAATAACAATGATAAATTAGAAATATATGTTGAGAATCTAATAAAAAATCATCAATGTTAATGAACTAATTTAAAACTTAAAGGCCTGTTAAATATCCAAGCTATACATATATATCACTGACTTTAAGATCACATGTGATAGTCAAATACAAAGTGAATTGTCATCTGTCCCAAAATCTAATGAGCAAAAATTTTCAAGATCTGCAATAACACCTAGTACAAACTCCAAATACCTAAGATATGACATGCACCAATAGTAGCAAAAAAAGATCAAGTGATGACCAATTCAAAAGATTAACAAGTTCAAGATACTTCTAAAGACATCATTGAAATGAGTAATCATTGAGTAGTTAAACTTGTAAAGCGAACAGATGCTCCCCGAGAAGATAAAATTTGCAGCATCATACCCTCAAATTGGGACAATCTAGACTCCAATTGATCAATGGTCTTCTTTTGCTCTTGAAGCTCAGTATCTTGTGAATCTAATCTACTTTGTTGTGAAAATATGATACCATGCAATCTGTCAGCCTCAGAAGTATCCACACCACGGGTTAAAGTTAGGTGTGGTCCATTGACAAGTCCTCGAAAATGGCCTGACTTCTTTCCAAGTACTTCAGTACATATTTCCCTATGAGTTAGTGCTTCTACTTCTTTAGGATCAGTTTGCTGCTGTTGTTGTAGCTCTACCATTTGGTCTTATACATAAAGCTTTGCTAATAAATGAAGAAAAAAATTTATTAATTAAACTGTTGAAATTTATTCAAGTGGTCACTACAAATAAACTCTATTAAGGGATAAATAAAAAAATAAAATGAACTTTGTTGTTATATATTTCAGATGCTAAACTTAATCTTAGCATATAGAAAAATTAAGAAAAAACTCAATGAATAAACATTCATCAATATTATGGACTGAAAAGAAGTAATAAAATTAAAAATTTTCAATAATGCATCTTACATGCTTTGAGTGTGCCACCTCATTCACCCAACCTTTTGTATTTGCTGAAATGAGTGATATTTCACCATCAACCATGTCATCCTGAAGCTAAAGCATATAGTTCATTACTTACTGTTGAAGATCCCTCATCTCGTAATTGTCTCATCTATAAGGCATAAACTAGTTTATTACTAGTCTGTTATAACAGATTTAAAAAAATAACTACTTATTTTGATAATTAGAATTACTTACATGTGCTGCAAGCCATTTGGGGAAAAGTAATTGCTGTCTTTTATTTAAACTAGCACCACTTTCTCTTTGTAATAACTGTTTGTGCGCACTATAATTTCAACAGATATATTATGATATGTTATCTATAAATATATTTATAAATAAATTAAATAAAACAATTAATCAACTTTATGCTTACTCTAAGTACTCTTGTACTTCATCGCAGTTGTTCAAAACATGCTAATGTGCAATATCAATCTCTTGTTGTGATAACTCACTTGGAGCTTTACCAAAAGGTCAAACATTCTGAGAGAAGACTGAAAGTCCTCTAGCTTGTTGTCCACCATCATCATTCCGCTCAACACGATTAAATTTGGTTTCAATAGAATCTAAAAATAATGAACAAAAGGACAATGATTCATTTATGATATAGGCCTTGGCAATCGATCCTTCAGGGTGAACTTTATTCTTTACCTAGCTCTTATATCGGCCTTGGCAATCTAGCACACATTCTAAATTCTCCACTATCATCATGTGTCATGAAGTCAGCATTTTCTTCAACATTTGACTCGGAACGGAATGCACCCATTAATATTGGCTCACACATATCATGAATCAAATTATATATTTCATCATCATCCTCTTCATTGTCAAGTGTAAAGGCACTCTTGTTGCTCGGTATAGATCCTACATTCATTTGACTATTGTCCACAAACTCAGGTTCTTCACCATGAAAAACCCATTTTGTACAGCTTCATGTGATGCCATATCTTTTTATGTGAGCTTTGACAATATGCAATGACTTGAAGAATGCATTTTGACATTCTTTACATGGACAACGAACAAGATTATCCTCATATACACATTGCTCAGCAGCCTTCATAAAGGAATTGATGCCATCTAAGTATTCTTTACGTAATTTATTTAGTAAACACATCCTACTCCTATCCATTGTTCACTGCTAGACATTATAAATTAATAAGTGTAGGGAATAAAAGCAAAACAAAAACAAAATAATTTTACATGATAATGCGGCATATATCTTTAAAAAAATCAAATTTTACTTGAACGTTAAAGGTAATGATTAGAATTCAATTGTTTCTTCAGGTTTTTGTTGTCAACAAAGAGAAACTCCCAAACAAATTAACATGCCTCCGTTGAAACAGAGTGAAAATATTCCAAAAATATTGAGAGAAGATTAAAAAAGAATATAATCCTGAAGTATTATTTTATTATTACAGAATATAATAAATCTTTAGATGAAGTAACAACAATCAGAAATCAAAACAAGCCATTAACCTTAATTATAAATTAAAAAATTGAAACAAAGAGCCACTCACTAAAAAGTTAAAGCAAAACCCATTAACCAAAGTCAAACTCACTAGGACAATATATAAAATAATGCTAAGTTTAATTGAAGATAAAAACAATGCATAGCTACAAAACAAACCAAATAGAGATATATTTATTTCAAGAAATCAAGGCCGAAGAAAGAAATGTTTACCTCCAAATTGAACTTTTCTTGAGTGGAGCCTTCCAAGTACAATTCTTTGGTGGCTTAGAGCTTGGGCAAAGAGAAGAAATCCATGGCTGGGTAGAAGAAACAGGCGACTGGAGATATATTTATTTCAATTGAAAAATTGAATCAAAGACCCAATTACTGAAAAATTAAAACAAAACCCACTAGCCAAAGCCAAACTCTCCAGGACAATATTTAAAATAATGCTAAATTTAATTGAAGATAAAAACAATGCAAAGCTACAAAGCAAACAAAATAGATATATCTATTTTTATAATTTTTTACTTCCAAATTGAACTTTTCTTGAGTGGAGCCTTCCAAGTACAATCTTCAGTAGCTTAAAGCTTGGGCAGAGAGAGTAAATCCATGGTTGGGTAGAAGAAACGGGCTAGTATAAAGTAGGAAATTTCTAGAAGCAATAATTTTTAATTAGTGAAAAGTTGGGGATGGAAACTTTACTTTTGGCAAAGTGCGCGGTTCATTAAACAAACGCGGGGAAATAAAAAGCATCCCGCTAAGATTTATTGGCTTTTATATTGTTATTATATTTTTAATATGTTACTTTAATTCCTTTTAAAAAAAATATGTTATTTTAATAATTTTTTTATTATATAGAAATCGCCCTAATTTTTATATATGGCTAGTTAAGTGTTCTGTTCAATCAACATTCAATAATACACTTCCAACAAGTTAATTGATTTTAAAAAAAAATATTAGTTTAAGTACTTTTCAATAATAATTTGGTGAATACCTTTTGGAACCACTAATAAAGTATGCTTACTAGTAAAATTGACTTAATTCAGTTTACCAATTTGCTAATAATAGCTTAGTCAATATATTGTCATTATATTGACTACATGTTACTTTAGTAATTTTTTATTATATAGAAGTCACCCCAATTTTAATATATACCTAGTTAAGTGTGTGTTCAATCAATATTCAATAATACACTTTCAACATGTTAATTTATTTTTTTTAAATTATTAGTTTAAGTATTTTTCAATAATAATTTGTTGAAGACCTTTTGGATCCACTAATAAATTATACTTACTAGTAATATTGAATTAATCCAATTTACCAACTTGTTGATAATAGCTATATATACATACTTACATACATACATATAAATATACACCACTTACCCACTTAAGTAATTAATGTGATTTAGTGGTCTAATAAAATTGATTTAATTAGCACTGAAGTGATTTTCATTCTTCATTTATTTAGTTTCCTCTTGGTAGTAGTTAATAATAGTACAATGAAAAGAATTTTTGTTACCATGTATGTGAAGGGGCTAATTTTCATATTCCTTGAATTTCATGCCTATTGAATCTAATAGATCTATAATAATCATTCATTTAGAAGGGAAAATTTGAATAATGGGTTAATGTAGTATTCATATGTGGAATGGTATAATAACAAATTTTTCAATAATGAAATTCATCATCTAATGGATGAATAACCCATATAGACGAGATATAATTACGATCCAAATTAATATTTAATCTATACATGTATGTGTGTGTGTGTGTGTGTGTGTGCGCGCGTGTGTGTGTGTGTTTATATCGAAGTTATTATCATCAACACTATTATGGTCATTATTCATAATTACGATTCATTATTATTATCAATATTAGTACTAATTGTAATTTTTATACGTTATTATCATCGATCAATTTCTTTTTTAAAAAAATAAATCATCTTTTTTCTTAGATTTAACTGTCGTCATTTTAAATCATATATAAAATATTATTATAAACCTCACCTAAAAAGTAAAGTTTTGTATTCCTAACTAAAACAATATAACAATTGATCATGTCAAAAAAGAATATGGTTGCCTGACAACAAATATTAAACAAATTATGGTGAAACATGAGGATAAAATGTTGTTACGTACTAGTTATTAAACATCGTAAGGAGCAACATTTTGCTATTATCAATATTAACAAATTTAATATTTTTATTAACCTTTCCACAACAAAATTAATCTTGCTGCGAAAAACTCTACAAGAACACAAAAAGTTTCTCGCTAATCACAACCTTTTGCTATATTTTCATTTGTTGCAAATGATGAAAGTGCTTCTTGTGCAAAATTTATAGCAACGAAACTAGATTTTGCTTTCATAAAGCTTGTTAGGCAACAAGAACACTTTTCTCACAAAAAAATAGCATATAGCAACAAAATATTTTGTTGCCATATAATCTAATCTTCTTGCCTATTTCACATCATTAAAAAGAACAAAATCTATTTAACTATAGTGATAAAGACTAATTTTTGTTGCAAAACATCGATTTTCACAACGAAATAAGTTTTGTTGCTATAGAATCTATAGCCAATAGTGTATTTTCTTGTAGTGAATTGAGATAACTTTCCATCAAAGAAAGAAAGCTGCTTTAAAACAAGAAGTTGACCAAATTGAGAAAAATATAATTGAAGATACAATGGCTAGAGAAGCACAAAAAAAAAAAAAAAACCTTTTAAAGATTATTTTAGCCCATTACCTAATCTAAGCACTTCATGTATTCAATATCCAGATGTTGCTGCTAGGAGCTTTAAAATAAAGCCTAATGTTCTTAATTTTCTCCCATGTTTTTATGGCTTAGATAATGAAGACCTTTATAATCATTTAAATGATTTTGATGCTGTGTGCCAAACTTTTAAATATGAGAACTTCTCTATTGATGATGTTAAGCTTCGTTTGTTTCCATTCTCATTGAAAGATAGAGCTAGATCATGGTTTAACACATTGCTAGCTAGTATTCCATCTTGGGAGAGCTAGATCATGGTTTAACACATTGCTAGCTAGTATTCCATCTTGGGAGCGAATGGTTGAGAAATTTTTGAATAAATTTTTTCATGTCCACAAGACTAATGCTATTCGTAGGGAGATATCAGAGTTTACACAAAACGAGGATGAATAATTTTTTGAAGCATGGGAGAGATTTAATGGCTTGCTATTAAAGTGTCCTCATCATGGGTTTGAAAAATAGCACCAGTGCCAATATTTTTTAAAAGGATTATTGCCACATAATTAAGAGTGGTTGATGGCCACTAGTGGAGGTGAACTTATGTCTAAGAGTGCGACAGAAATTTGAGACTTCTTCCAGAGACAAGCAGATAATTCCCAACAGAGGAGTTGATCTTCAAGGAATAGCAAAAGAATATGCGGATTGAATGAGGTCTACAATAGTGAATCTAGTTCTAAAATTAAAGAAGTCAAAGCCATGGTAGAAGGACTTTCCTGTCAGTTTGCCTCATTTGCAGGTGTTAATCCCAGTGCGCCATATGCTTATAACTAGTTTGAACAGGATTTTTACCCTAATCAAGTCAACTCCATTAACATGCTAAGAAGATAGCTTGCCTATAATCCCCATTCCAACACCCATAATCTAGGATGGAGAGATCACCCTAACTTTTCATGATCACAAAGTTTTCAGCAAAATGAGACAACAGCTCAAGTTCCTCAAGCTCCTCAACTTAGCTTTAGACAGTTTAACTAGAATTTCTCACAACCTAAACCATGGGAAGAAACAATCCAAAAGCTATCTAAATCTACAGAAGATGTTATGGCAGAATTAAGAAATGAGGTAAGGACCACCCAGAATTCTCAAGTGCAATCCATGTCTAACCTTGAGAGGATGATGGGACAACTAGCTTCATCAGTGCAGAATATAGCAGCGACTATAGAAAAAGAAAAATTCCCAAGTCAACCAGTTTCTAATCTTAAAAGAGTACATGAAGTTGGATCGAGTTGCAACCATCAACATCAAGATTCAAAATCTATTATGACTTTGAGAAGAGGAAAATTATTTAACAACAAAGTGGAGGTTCCAACAAGAAAGACAGCTGAACCTGTTTCTTCAAATCCAGTTCCATCATAAGACTCATCACCAAATGATCTAGAAGAAAGTAGCCACCATCTTACATTCCTAAGGCCCCTTTTCCTCAAAGGTTAGCAAAGGTAAAAAAAGGAACTTCAACAGGTGAGATTTTGGAAATCTTCAAGCAGGTAAGTATAAACATCTCTTTACTCGAAGCAATTAAGCAAATTCCCTCATATGAAAAGTTTTTAAAAGATTTATTTACTAAAAAGAGAAATATGCATGGTACCAAGAAGGCATTTTTAACTGAACAAACTAGCAATTTACTTCAATGCAAAATGCCACCAAAATTTAAGGATCCAGGATCCTCTACTATCTCTTTTGTTTTAGGGAACCAATTGTTTGATAAAGCATTATTGGATTTAGGAGCTAGTGTTAATCTCTTGCCATATTCTGTTTACATGCAGCTTGGACTAGGTGAATTAAAATCAACTTCTATTATTTTGCAACTTGTTGATAGGTCTATAAGAATACCTTGTGGTATTATAGAGGATGTGTTGATACAGATTGATAAATTTTACTATCCTATTGATTTTATTATTATTGATACTCAGCCTGTATAGGATCCTAAGAAACACACCCCAAGTATTCTAGGTTGTCCTTTCTTAACTATAGTTGATGCTCTTATTAATTGCATTAATGGAAATATGCAGCTATCCTTTAGTAATATGACCACGGAATTAAATACTTTTAACGTTACCAAGCAACCACAGGAAGAAGATGAATTTGTTGAAGCAAATATGATAGAAGAATTAGTAGAAGATTCATTTATTTCTAACCATAGTGACGATCCATTAAAGACATGCTTAACTCACTCCGGTTTTTCTTCTAATGATGACAGTGTAATTACAGAAGTCAATGCCTAACTTGATGCAAAACCAATTATAGACACAACCAAATGGAAGACAAAGCCAGAACCACTACCTCCTTCTGAGAAGAAGATTAGCCCATCTATAGAGACATCGCCAAAATTGGAATTCAAAGCGCTACCCCACACTCTGGAATATGCATTCTTAGGAGAATTTGACACTCTACCTGTTATTATTTCTTCTTCCTTCGATCTTGAGCAAAAAGGTAAGTTGTTGGGTATTCTGAAAGAGCATAAAGAGGCAATAGGATGGACCATTACTGATATTAAAGGTATTAATCCAGTAGATTGCATGCATCGTATTCATCTTGAAGAAAAGGCTAACTCTATTAGGGAGATGCAACGTAGGTTAAATCCTAACATGAAAGAGGTGGTAAGAGCTGAAGTAATACAATTGTTAGATGCAGGAATTATTTATCCTATTTCAGATAGCTATTGGGTCAGTCATGTGCAAGTTGTTCCTAAGAAATCTGGTGTTACAGTAGTTACTAATGTTAATAATGAATTAATCCATACTAGAGTAACTACAGGTTGGCGTGTTTGCATTGATTACAGAAAATTAAATTCAGTTATAAGAAAAGATCACTTTCCTCTTCCATTTATTGATCAAATGCTTCATAAACTTGCAGGTCATGCTTTTTGTTGTTTTCTAAATGGATATTCAGGTTATAATAAGATCCCTATAGCTATAGAGGATCAAGAGAAAACCACTTTTACTTGCCCTTTTGGAACTTTTGCATATAGGAGAATGCCATTTGGTTTATGTAATGCACCTGCTACATTTCAAAGATGCATGCTTAGTATTTTTTCTGATATGGTTGAGAGATTTCTTAAAGTATTCATGGATGATTTTTCTATTTATGGAGATTCTTTTGATGAATTTTTCCATCATCTAACGTTAGTTTTGCAGAGATGTAAAGAAAAGAACTTGGTTTTAAATTGGGAAAAATGTCATTTCATGGTAAAACAAGGTATTGTTCTTGGTCATATAATTTCAGCAAAGGTATAGAAGTTGACAAAGCTAAGGTGGATTTAATTTCTAATCTTTCACCTCTTAAATCCGTAAAAGATTTAGATCTTTCCTTGGTCATGATGGTTTTTATAGAAGATTCATTAAAGATTTTAGTAAAATTTCTAGACCCTTATGTAATTTAATTGTTAAGGATGCACCTTTTATCTTTGATGATTTTTGTCTTGATGCTTTTGAAAAACTTAAGAAATTGTTGACTTCCTCACTTATCATTCAGCCACCTAATTGGGATTTGCCTTTTGAAATTATGTGTGATTCATCTGATTATGTTATAGGAGTAGTTTTAAGACAAAGATTAGATCGTTTGCCTCATGTTATTTATTATGCTAGTATGACACTCAATAATGCACAATTGAATTATTCAACTACAGAAAAAGAAATGCTAGCTGCGGTGTTTGCATTAGATAAATTTAGATCTTATCTTATAGGCTGTAAAGTGATTATTTTTACTGAACATGCTCCTTTAAAATATTTGCTTAACAAGAAAGATGCTAAGGCAAGATTGATTCGTTGGGTGTTTCTTTTGTAGGAATTAGACATTTAATTTAGGGATAAAAAGGGTTCTGAAAATGTTGTGGTAGATCATTTGTCTTGCCTTGATCTTAAATTTATTCTAGAATCTTCACCTTCGAATGAGTTTTTCCCAGATGAACAACTTATGAGTGTAAATGTTTTGCCATGGTTTGCTAATATAGTTAATTATCTTATTATAGGCCAAATCTTAGAACACTGGACCAGGCAAGATAGAACAAAGTTTTTAGCTGAAATGAAGAATTTCTTTCGGGACGATCCACATTTATTTAAATATTGTACTTATCAGATTATTAGGAGATGTGTTCCAGAGAATGAATTTCAAAGTGTCATCTCTTTTTGCCATGAACAAGCTTGTAGAGGCCATTTTAGTGCTAAAAAGACAGCTACAAAAATTTTAAAGTGTGGTTTTTATTAGTCTACTCATTTTCTGTTCTATGTATGATAGGTGCCAACGCATGGGTAGCATTTCAAAGAGGAACATGATGCCACTCAATCCTATTCTTGTTGTTGAGATCTTCGATGTATGGAGTATTGATTTCATGGGACCTTTTCCTCCATCTTTTGGTTATCAATACATATTGGTTGCAGTTGATTATGTATCGAAGTGGGTTGAAGATGTTCCATGTAAAACTAATGATCATAGGGCTGTAGTGAAATTTTTTAAGAGTAACATTCTATCTCATTTTGGTTTCCCTAGAACCATAATTAGTGATGGTGGTACCCATTTTTGCAATAGATCTTTCAAAACTCCTTTAGATAAATATTCCATTACACACAAGGTTGCCACCCCATATCATCCTCAAACTAGTGGGCAACCATAGATTTCTAATTGAGAAATCAAACAAATTCTAGAAAAAAAAAACAGTTAGGCTAGGTAGAAAGGATTGGTCTTTGAGACTTGATGATGCATTATAAGCATATAGGACGGCTTTCAAAACACCAATTGGGATGTCACCTTATAGACTTGTGTATGGAAAAGCATGTCATCTACCAGTAGAGCTGGAGCATCGTGCATATTGAGCTATTAGGAAATTTAATTTTGACATGCAACAGGCTGTTTCTAAGAGAAGATTTCAGCTAGCAGAACTTGAATAAAAAAGGAATGATGCTTATGAGAATGCCAAGATTTACAAGCAGCGCATGAAACTCTTTCATGACAAGCACATTTTAAGGAAATCTATTACACCAGATCAGAAAGTACTTCTATATAATTCCCGACTGCATCTTTTTTCAGGTAATTTACGTTCTCGATGGTCTGGTCCTTTCATAATTCGTATTGTCTTCCCTTATGGCACTATTGAGATAGAAAATCCAAAGAATGGTGACATATTTAAAGTTAATAAACAAAGATTGAAACCATATTTGGATTTGCCACAGAATCAAGAAGAGGAGATAGATTTGAGTTATCCTATCTATTCTGACTAAGTCTTTGTTATGTTATTTATTTTTTGTTTTTAGTATTTGTTTTATTTCTAGTTTCTTTCTTAATAATATGTTTATTTTGTTTTGTTTATAATTTCTATTTTTTGTGCAAACGTTATCCAGGTGTGCTCCCTCTAACTTATTTTCTCATTTTTATCACTTTTTATTCCTCTATATCTTGTGCATCTACATCTATGCTTTAATATTAGCAACATTGAGGACAATCTTTAGAATAGGTTTGGGGGTGAGGTCTCTTAATAAAATTTAATAATTAAAAAAATTAAAAAAAATTAAAAATTAAAACTTTTAAGGCATTTTGTGTGATCTTTTGACATTGGATGACATGTGACTTTCAAATTTTAATATTTGTATTATCTTTGGTTTTGAGTTATGTTACACCATGTTTGCTACTTTGCATGTTACACCATCTTTGGTTAAGTCCAGATAATCAATTGAAAAGATCAATCCTAGGCATTATTTCAGCTGGACTTACATGGCAATAAGCTTTCTGGATCCATCCCTACATGCTTTGGCAATCTCACTACTCTAAGGAACCTCTATTTGGGCTCCAATGAGTTAACTTCTATTCCTTCAACTCTATGGAACTTTAAGGACATGTTGGACCTTAACTTGTCTTCAAAATTTTTTAATGGCGCACTCCCGTTAGAGATTGGAAATTTGAAGGTTTTGGTACAAATAGATTTGTCGATGAATAATTTTTCAGGTGTTATCCCAACTACAATTGGAGGCCTAAAATATCTAAAATATCTCTTTTTGGAATATAATAGATTGCAAGGTTCAATTCCTGATTCCATTGGTGATTTGATAAGCTTAAAATCCTAGGATTTTGCTAATAATAATCTCCCTAGGACTATTCCTGTATCTTTAGAGAAACTATTAGATCTCAAAGATATAAATTTTTCTTTCAATAAGCTAGAAGGAGAGATTCCTAAAGGAGGACCTTTTAGATATTTGAGGGAAATGAATTATTGTGTGGTACACCCAATCTGCAAGTTCCACCATGCAGAACTAGAATTAATCCACCACTCATCAAAGAAAAATAATCTTCTCATAGGGATTTTCTTACCATTGAGTACTATATTTATGATATTAGTCATTTTGTTGATCTTAAGACATCAAATGAGAGGGAAATGACTACCAAATGATGCTAGTATGCCACTAGTAGCAACTTGGAGAAGGTTTTCATACCCAGAACTTTTTCCAGCTACAGACGGATTTAGTGACAACAATCTTAATCGGTAGAGAAGGTTTTGGCTTTGTTTACAAGGCAAGAATTCATGATGGGATGGAGGTTGCAGTGAAGGTTTTTGACCTACAAAATGGAGAAGCATTTAAGAGTTTCGATATTAAATGTGACATGATGAAAAGTATTCGCCATCGAAACCTTATCAAAGTCATTAGCAATTGTTCAAACGATGATTTTAAAGCGTTGGTATTAGAATACATGCCTCATGGAAGTCTTGAGAAGTGTTTGTATTCGAGCAACTACATTTTGGATATTTTTCAAAGATTGAACATAATGATAGATGTTGTGTCAGCTTTGGAATATCTGCACTTTGGTTATTCAGCGCCTATAATTCATTATGACCTAAAGCCTAGTAATGTATTTTTAGATGACAATATGGTTGCTCATTTGATTGATTTTGGCATCGCGAAGCTCTTGCTTAGAGAAGATCAATCTTTGACTCAAACACAAACATTTGCCACCATAGGCTATATGGCACCAGGTTTGTTCCATGTTGAATAATTTTCATTCTTTTAGACTATCTAATATGTCATTCATTGCTCATGATCTTCATTTGAGCAAATTATTATTAATCATTTTATCTTACTATGCATCAGTTGCAATCCCTAGAGTATGGAAGCGAAGGACAAGTATCCATAAATAGGGATGTTTACAGCTTTGGGATTATGTTAATGGAAACATTTACGAGAAGAAACCCACAGACAAAATTTTTGTCAGAGAAATGACATTAAAGTGTTAGGTTAGTGATTTGCTACCCATTTCAATTATGAAAGTTGTCGATGGAAATCTGTTAAGCCGGGAGGACAAACATTTCATGACCAAAGAGCAATGTACGTCATTTGTCTTCAATTTGGATATGAAGTGTATTGTAGAATCACTAGAGGAAAGAATCAATGCTAAGGAAATTGTGCGAAGACTTTTAAAAATTAGAGACTCACAGCTTAAAAATGTTATGGGGCAGAATTATGCGATAATCAAATTGATTTTCTTTTCTTTCACAAGTAATCAATTGTAATATTTGCAATGAATACCTTCAATAATAGTGTGTAAGAGTATTATTTAACTTTTAATTCGTGCCTCGATGCTAGTTTTGTTTGCCTTGGCTGTGCCCTCATGTGATCCTGCCTTCTTTAGCTTTCGAATATTCATTCTAAATTAGCTATGGTTCGGATGGGAACAGATTTGTCACTTGGTCAATTTGCTGCATCTTATTCAATTTCTAAGGTGATTTGTTACTGTGTAATTTTAGTCCCTTTAATTTTTCTTTAGAGAATTCTACCAACTTGTTTAGGTTTAATTAATTAATTTTTTTTCTATAGGAAAAATCTAGACTTCCATTTATTATAATCAGGTCAATGTGATTTAATTATTAATTATTCTTTTACTTTATGTCTGGAAAATTGTGAATACTTTGTAGGATTTAGAAGGATTGAAAGTTTTAGTATATTTAGTTTTATACCATTGGTTTATGTGTATATCGCATTTTATGAATACCAGAGCTGGTAGATTGAGAAATGGACCTTAATATTACATATCAAATAACCTAAATACTTTGCTCAAAGCTAGGCCAGCCATTTACAATTCTTTTTTTAAAACGATTCTTATTAGCACATAAAATTAGAAAAAAAATGAGGATTATTAATCCACAAAGTTGTCGTTTACCCGAAGTAAATGTATAGATCTTACACTTAATTTATTATCCATTTGTAATGTTCAAATGAATAATAAGTTAGGCTTTCAAAACTTGATTAATTTTGAAAATCTAGCTTAATTTCAGTTCATGATATTCTTCTACCAGTTTATTGTGCACAACAAGTCCTCCAACAAGATCATCTTCATCAACACTAGATGAGTCATCATCACTCCAAGTAGTTTGCATGGCTTTCTTTTTCATGAGTGAATTTGCACAATGAACTTAGATGTGTCCAATACCACCACATTCTCTGCATTTAACACCCTCATATTTATTAGCATCAGAAGATTTAAAACTAGGGTTAGATGTAGCTTTCTGAGTAGTTGTTGTATCAAAATTCGTAGATTTCTTTGATTTGTTAAAATTCTTCTTCTTCATGAACTTTTTAAAGTTCATTGTAATGAATGCAATTGCATCCTCATCCTCATCATCACTATCAATCTCAGCAAGTTTTTGAGTCTCAACCTGAAAAGCAACACTTTCAGATAGTAGAATGTAAGTTCAGATAGTTAGTCTCATAAACCATTAATTTTCCTATCAATAAACTCCTAGTCATAGTAGAAATGTTAGTATGCTCTTCAATAGCTAAAACTTTAGGATGATATCTATGATGCACAGCTCTAAGAATTTTCTTACAAATTTTTTTCTTCATCAAAAGGTTTACCAAGAGCATAGAAATCATTTACCATAGCAAGCAATTTAGAATTAAATTCAGCAATATTTTCATGCTCTTTCATTTTCAAATTCTCAAAATTAGTTGTAAGCTTTTGAATTTTAGAATGTTTTACCGCACTGTCACCTTCAAATGTCTCTTGAAGAATATCCCATGCTTCCTTCGAAGTTGTTCAAGTTGAGATCAATTGATGTTGGTACATTTCAACGCCATTAACAATAGTGTTGAGTCCCTTGCTATTGTAGCTTGCATTGTTAAGTTCATTAGCCGTCCATGTGTTGATCGGTTTGGGGCTGACAACATCATTTACTGTCACAGTTGGTGCAGTGTATCCAATAAGTACCATTCTCCAGACTCTCTCATCAATTGACGCTAGTAAGATTTGCATCCTCTACTTCCAATAAGCATAAATTGTCCCATCAAGGAGTGGAGGACGGGAAAGAGAACCACCTTCTCTTTGCAAATTCATTCCTACAAAACAAATAGATCTAGGATCCCAAAAATCTCACCAAAGAATATTAGTGCCTGCTCTTATACCAATTGTTAGGAATTTAGATATATTACAAATAGATGTAGGCAGTATAGAATTATTAATTAAACATTCAATTAATTAATTCCTTAATAAATTAAAGCCAAAGAAAATCTCCACTATAATTAACCTTATTATATAGAAAACACAAAATTAATTAAACTAGATTAATTTTCGGATAATACTGTTCACGAGTACTGTTCACGCGTAACTGTTCACAGGTTACTGTTTATCCGCATCAAAAATAGTAATTTTATCAAAAATAGTAAATTGCATAAATTAAAAGACATGGAGATTTTTTCGTGGTTCTGATTCAACAATCCTACATCAACAAGGCCACGCCTAAAGAAAGCAATCCACTAAGATAAGATATTACAACTTATGGATTTACCAAACTAAAGACTCTTACTTTAGTTCCTCACCGTACAAGTCTACTTATCTTCTCTTGGATACTTTCTAAATCCTTAGGTTCACAAACCTTCAGGTATTCCTTAGAATCTCATTAACAATTTTCTTTCAACGAAATCAATCTTAACCAAAGATTATGAGATGAAGAGAACTAACAACTCATAAATAAATCTCACATACAAATACCATAATAGAAGCTTGCATCAATAGAAGACTGGTACTTGAAATATTCGGCCAACAGAAATCTTCACTGATTGAAAGTTGCGGCAATAGACATTCTTGAATACATCAATATACGGCCAAGGATGCCACAGACATAAATCAAACTACAAATAGGGTATCCATAAATCAAAACATGCGGCCAATGGAGAAAATCCATTAGGCTGATCGGCGGCACTACTTTTGGGACGATCTCTGTTTTTTTCTTTTATGTTCTGGCTTGTCAGGCTTAATCTAAATTGCAGAGATACCTTTCTTTACATATAGATAGAGTTTCCATTAAAAAATGATTCTATTTTCCTTATCTCACAAGATATTCTATCCTAATAAAAGACTAGAATCTTATTAAATTGGATTATCTAATAATTAAGGAAATTAACAAGATTTATTTTCGTTTTACATTTGATCCTAAAATCCAATTTAATTCAAAATTAAATTGCCAAAGATGACAATAATAAATAATTGCCTTAACAAAATTATTAAAGTAAGAGATAAACTAAAAGACAAGTAAAACACATACTGCAATGCAGGGCGAAACAAGCCACTTTTGACTACAGGGCCCAAAGAATTTATACAAAACGCTCATTCAGAAGATAATCCCATATTTGTTGACGCAATCTTGGATCATTCCCATATTTGTTGATGCAATCTTGGATCATATTTTAAAGAGTTTAGATTATCATCTTTTCTTAATTCAATTCTTGGAGAGTTAGGAGGATGTTGCTCTTAGTCAAGTGTTCAAGGTTCAACATCAGTTGGACTCCGAGTCAAAGAAGTTAGATTTTTGGATGCATATTTTCTCTTAAAGAATGTATCTAGAGTCTTTTGTGGCTTAATCATAATCTCAGAAAAAAAATTATTTTTTTTATAAAGGATACTGGACCACTAACAATGTAATGTCAAAGAATTATTATTTATAAAAATAAGAGGACATTCAATTATTTTGTAATTTCTAGCAAGTGGAGAGGAGATTTTTTTTTAATTTTTAATTTGGCTGGCTATTAACTATTTGCTAATGGTAGAAAACTGGAAACTAGAAATTCATTGTTCTGGAATCAAGACAACCATAAACTAATATTAACAAAATCAATGTTTAAGATCAAGATTTACCTTCAATTGAGAAGTTCTGCGCTCATCAGCCAATGAAGCATCTCCCATAGATAAGAAAGCTGATCTTCTTCATTTAATCTTTGGATAAGAAAATTTCAATTTAGCATTTCTTCATCAATGATAAATTTCTATTTATGTCTTCTTCTTCTTCTTCATTGATTTTTTTTTAATTATATGACTAAACGACAATGTACAAGTCTACAAGATGGGTATTTTATTGATATCAATTTTTTTTAATTTGAAATACTGAATATTAAAAATTTTTTATTTTTTTTTTACATGGGCAATGCCCCATGCTAGCCCCTTAAAAGATCCATCCCTGTTGCAACGCATTGTCTTTTGTCTTATAATGTATTAGAGTATGTGTTTTTCTTATCTTTTAATTTATCCTTTATTTTATTAATAATTATATGTATAACTAGCCTTTAGTTACTTATTACTATATGACAAATGGAAAGTTGACAGAGGGTTTTGCTGAAATTTATAAACTTATTCAGAGAAATAAAAGCCCTTAAGTTCAACTTAATTGTAAAAACATATATGATTTCGAAGTTAGCTAGCTAGGCCTTTGAGTTTTAGGAGATGTTGATGAATTTCAATAACTACATGCGAAGAAATTGTGACAATAAATCAATTTCCCTAATCTTGAGCCTTCTTTGCACACTTTACTAGTGATTTTGGTGTTGTACATGTAGAGACTGCTAGCTAGGTCTGAAAAATTCACTTTATTTATTTACAAATATGTCACCATCGACACTTCCAGAGGCTGCTAGTCCTACCAACGTTATACATTGACTCCTTCCCCGATCGAATTTTATTTTCCATAAATAAAATAAGTAAAATTGATTTTGAAATATTTCTTGCAATTTTTTTCCTTATATTAGTAACTAGTGAGCATGAAGTGTAGTTTTTTCATGCATATAGCCCAACGTCTTAGTCACTCAGAATCCGATGAACAAGCGATCTGATTTTGACGGGCTCCAGCAAACCACAAAATTTAATTAATTAATTAATTAATATTAAATTTTCGAATTTTATAGGTACAAATTCCAAAGAGCATATAAATAGAATTTGAAAGCCAATTACAGGCCTATCATACCAAGTGCGTCAATGTTATATTAAGAGATTAGAACTGTAAATCCACTAAGGGTCACGACTCAAGCAAATAGTTGTTGCAAGAATTTTATTTTAGCATCTCTGCAAATTAGAGGCCGAAAAAGAAATAGTGATAAACTCCTCTTCTTTTTTCATTTTTTTCTCTCCTTTTTAATATTATTAATCTATCAAGTTCTACAATGTGTTTAAGGAATAAGCGATTGCCTTAGGAATAACCGTTTAAGACGGTTCCTAAAATTTTAATTATATCCTTTTAATTATTAAAGCCATAACACTGTTATAATGTATCTCATGACTTAAAAATAAAATTCGAAAGAAAATTAAATTATGTGGATCATCTTAATCAATTAATGTTCTACTTCTGCATCACTAGCTTGCCCCCTATATATATGATTACACAAATTACACATATGATTCATTTACTATGGATATATATATATAATCATTCTCAGGTGGAGGCGCCCTCATTTTTTTCAATGCGGACACGCTTTTAAACGGTTCAAGAGAGTTAAAACTTAACCCTCTTAAACCCTACGGTTTAAAAGCGTGTCTGTATGAAAAAAAAAAAAAAAGAACGCCATACTAGAAAATGACTATATATATATAAATATATATAAATCATTCTCAGGTGCAGGCACCCTCAATTTTTTCAATGCAGACACGTATTAAAACCGTGCTGTTTAAGAGAGTTAAAACTTTACTCTTTTAAACCCTATGGTTTAAAAGCGTGTCTGCATGAAAAAAAAAATTAGAACGCCTGCACTAGAGAAAGATTTTATAAATATATATGGTGTGTGTAATTGGTGTCTTCACGTCACATTACACTTCCAATGGCTGCTAGTGCTACCAATACTACAATTATTCTCCAACGAAATTTCTTTTTCTATAAATACGAATAAAATTGACATTGAAATATTTCTTGCAACTTATATTTTTTTGCTTATACTATTAAGCTATCTATAACTATCAAAGTGTAGTCTTCTCATGCAATTTTTAAGTTTAAAGTTTTCTTCTCTTATTAAAAATATCGAAAATTTAACATTGAATCAAACTTAAAATCAATTCATTTTTTGTAGTTCAATATAATATAATTTAATCGTAAAATAGTCAACAGAAAAAATTGAAATAATTTTCTTTATCAGTAGTCATTTAAATTACAATAGTTCTCTTTTCTTTGGCATAATTAATTAATTATTATATGTGCAGTTCTATTATTTTTGTTCGCCATGGGTATTTCTGTCACTTTTATATTTTATGATATAACTCGCAATTTGGCGCCAAAATGCAGCACCTTTTATTAACCAACAATATGCTTGGAGTGGTGGTATTTTGGTCTTTTTTTAATACAGCTAGATTTTTTATTTGCCCTTAATAAAATTTGTGATTTGCTCCATTTGGCTTTGAATAAATTTCAGAAAGTAGATACAAAATCAAATTTTATTCAACAAAATCAACTTAAGTGAATAAATTAAATTGACCGTTATCACCTATTAGATGCTACGAAAAAATGCAAAAAAAAAAATGTATCAATTTGATAAGTTATTAAAACTTTTCTCCTCTTGTAGTTTTTACGAAAAAAAATTAAACAAAGAAAAATCAATTAAATTTAACAATAGAATTTTGAATAATCTTCATTCTTCAACAAATTCTCAAGGGTTATTTCGGTAATGAAAAATTATTAATTGGGAGAAATCTTTGAAGTTTTTGACTTTCGATGACGAAAGTACTTAAAAGGAAAGGTTAGGTGGGAAAGAATATGCAAATTGCACCGTCTCTGACTTATTTTCAGAGTTCAATTACGTAACAAAGATCACGGTAGGGAGTGTTTGTTTGCTTTGAGGGAGTGTTTCTTTGCTTTGAGGCGCTTCCCCTCAGCATTACTTTTCCACCCAGGCGGCGAAGAAGCAAGTAGTGAATTCAAGGAAAGTCTCATTAATCGGTGAGATAGTAGTTTCATTTTCTCTGCTGTTTTCACTTCTTCAACCTTTTATTTTACCCTCTGCAACTTTCATTTTGCTTTCTAAAAATGGCTATGCTTCTACTCTATCTCATGCTTGTTTTATTAAGTTTTGAAACTTTTACAGCCATTGATGAGCAAAAACAAGAAAGAAGAAGTCTTGTTCATTTCAAAATTTCCTTTCAAAATCCTCAAGTCCTTTCTGCATGGAACAAAACGACTCAGCATTGTCACTGGGTTGGAGTGAAATGTAAACACGGCCGAGTCGTCTCTTTGGTTCTCCAAACTCAGTCCCTCAAAGGCCTTGTCTCTCCTTTCCTCTTCAATCTTTCGAGCCTCATTCGAGCCTCAGAGTCCTTGACCTCTCACACAACCTTCTCTTTGTCAACTCTCTCCTGAAATCTCCAACCTCAAACGACTGAAAATGCTGTCTTTTGTTGAAAATCAGTTGTCCGGTTCTCTCCCGAGTCAACTCTGCTCGAAACCCTCTTTCTCTACTCCAACTCTTTCGCCGGCGAAATCCCACTTCAGCTTCGGGACTTGAAACAGCTCAATTCCCTCGATCTGTCCGGCAATGGCTTGAATGGAACAGTTCCAAGTCAATTCGGCATGCTGACTCAGTTGCAGTTCTTGTCACTCAGTCATAATCGTCTCTCGGGTTCACCCTCTCCCGGTTACTCTCTTCACAATTTACTCGGTCTTTGAAGCCAAGTTATTCAAATTGTTGTCTTCACTTGAGATTTGTCCACTTTTGTTGATCTAATGCTCTAGTTATATACAAGTATGAATAACAAAATTGAGCTTCTGAATTTGATTTGAACAGATTCTGAACTAAGAGTCATTAAGCTTTGGATTATTACTAAAATATGTGTTTTGTGTTCTATCCTTTTCCATGATATTGTTTTAAGTTGAACAAACATGTAAGCATATAGGTTCTGATCAGCCGTTTTAAGAATATTGAGATGGAGAGTTTCTGTTGTGGATTAGTAATAGATTTGAGAAAGTGCTAATCAAATGGAAGTCACCTCTCTTTTATTTCCAAGCTAAAATTAAAATAAATGACCTGATTATATTTGACACTACATATCTCATTCAATCTGCTGCAATTGATTTATGCCTGTTCTGGTACACTTCTTTCTTCATCTACAAGGCAACTGAATTTCCTCTATAAGCTGTTAACTAACTTTACTTTTATCTGGCTTTTAACCAATTCAGGGTCAATACCAGCTGAGCTTGGAATCTGTAAGAATTTGAAGACAGTGTACTTTCATTGAACACATTGTCTGGGTCCTTGCCTAAGGAGCTATCCGAGCTTCCGATTTTGCACTTTGTTATTGAAGCGAACCAGCTTTCTAGGCCATTGCCTTCTTGGCTTGGAAAGTGGAACCAAATGGACTCGCTCTGGCTTCATAGTAACCAGTTTGTTGGCCAAATCCCACCAGAGATTGGAAATTGTTCCATGTTGAAGTAAATTGGTTTGAGCGACAATATTTTGTCTGGTTCCATACCAAGAGAGTTGTGTTACTCAGAGGCACTTGAAGAGATTGATCTTAGTGGGAATTTGCTTTCAGGAACTATCAAAGATGTGTTTGACAAGTGCTCTAATCTCACGCTGCTGGTTCTATTTGATAATCATATCTCTGGTTCCATTCCTGCGCATCTCTCGGAGTTGCCGTTGATGGGTCAATTCCGAAGAAGATTTCAAGCTTGACTCAGCTACAATTCTTGGATCTTTCTCAAAATAATTTATCTGGGCCTATTCCTTCAAAGTCCGCTTTCTATTTTCGAAAGCTCACTATACTTGTTAAGAGTTTTAACCAGCATCATGGAGTATTTGATATGTCATACAATAGGTTGTCTGGTCCAATACCTGAAGAATTGGGGAGCTGTGTGGTGGTTGTGTATCTTCTACTTAGCAGTAACATGCTCTCTAGTAAGATTCCCGGATCACTCTCAAGATTGCCAAACCTTACAACCTTGGACTTGTCTGGGAATCTGTTAACAGGTTCCATTCCACCAGAATTTGGTGACTCTCTCAAGCTTCAAGGCTTTTATTTGGGATATAACCAGCTTACGGGCTCCATCCCTGGAAGCTTAGGTTATTTGAGTAGTTTGTTAAAGCTAAATTTGATAGGGAATAAGTTATTTGGCTTAGTGCCAACTAGTTTTGGGAACTTGAATGGGCTCACCCACCTGGATTTGAGCTATAATAAGCTTGATGGTGAGCTTCCTTTTTCTTTGTAAAACATTTTGGGCATTGTGGGGCTTTATGTTCAGTCTAATAAGCTTTCTGGTCCACTGGATAAGCTCTTTTTAAATTCAGCAGCTTGGAAGATTGCAATAATGAGCTTGAGTAATAATTTCTTTGATAGGGGTTTGCCACAGTCTTTGGGTAACCTTTCATTCTTAGCAAGTATGGATTTTCATCTAAACAAGTTTACCGGAGAGATTCCTTCCGACCTTGGTAATCTTGTGCAACTGGGATACCTGGATTTTTCAAGGAATAGGTCAAGTGGATGTATTCCAGAGAAGATATGCAGTTTGCCCAATCTGTTATACCTGAATTTGGCAGATAATAGATTGAAAGGTGAGGTGCCGAGAAGTGGTATTTGTCAGAACCTCTCTATAATTTCACTTACTGGGAACAAGGATCTCTGTGGGAAAATTATGGGTTCAGACTGCCAGGTTCGACCTTTGGTAAACTGGCCATCGTTGGAACTGTTGTTGGCTCTGTTCTTGTCATTGTAATTATTGTCTTTGTGCTGCGGTGGTGGATTCAAAGAAGCAACAGGCAATGTGGTCCTGAGGCAACTGAAGAAAGCAAGCGAAACAGTATCTTTAATCAAAATAGAAAGAGCCCGTTGATAGAGAATTTGAGCATCAATTTATCCATGTTTCAGCCGAGTCTCCGGAAATTAACTTATGATCAGATTGTTGCAGGCACCAACAAATTCTGCGAGGAAAATGTTATTGGAGGTGGTGGCTTTGGAACTGTATTCAAAGGTACTATGCCTGATGGGAAAACAGTTGCAATCAAGAAGTTAAGCCAGGCTACAGGACAGGGTGACCGACAATTCACTGCTGAAATGGAAACCTTGGGCATGGTAAAGCACCAGAATGTTGTGCAGTCGCTAGGTTACTGCTCAGTTGGTGAGGAAAAGCTACTTGTTTATGAGTACATGGTCAAGGGAAGCTTAGATGATTGGCTGAGAAATCGGGCTGCATCTCTTAATTGGGGCAAACGCAAACGCTGCAAAATTGCATGTGGCGCTGCTCATGGTGTAGCTTTTCTTCATCATGGTTTCCAACCTCATATTATCCACAGGGATATCAAAGCCAGCAACATCTTGCTTAATGATAATTTTGAAGCAAAAGTTTTAGACTTTAGGCTTGTTCGACTGATCAGCGATTGTGAGAGTCATGTAAGCACTGATGTAGCAGGCACAATTGGCTATGTTCCCCCGGAGTATTGGCGAGATGGGAAGGCTAATGAAAGGGGTGATATATATAGCTTTGGTGTCGTCCTACTTGAATTGGTGACCAGGAAACAGCCCACAGGACCTGAGTTTGAAGCTAAAGATGGTGGGAACTTGGTCGATTGGGTGTTGCAAATGATGAAGAAGGAACAGGCTAATGATGTTCCGGACCCTACAGTACTTAATGCAAATTCAAAAACAATGATGCTTAAAATGTTGCAGATTGCCGCTGGTTGCGTCTCTGATAATCTTACTGTCAGGCCTACCATGCTTCATGTGCAGGAGTTTCTTGAAAATATTATATTGGAAGAATCTTCAGAAGAGATTAAAATAGAAAAGGGGGAATCCTCTGGTACTGAGGATATATAGCTGAGGTCAGTTTGAAATAAATTGCAAACTATGTAGAACGAACTTAGAACGATAAGCAGCAGAGTTCCTGATGCCAATCTAAACATAATTTAGCTTTAAAATTTTTTGATTGTCAATTAAATTAATTACTTGGGAGCTTGGAATTTTTGCAATTACCCCAGAAGCTACATAAAAGATCTACTCACATATACAATGTACTAACTATAAATTGCTCAACAAATGAATCCCTTATTATAAGCTCTATTTGCCGAAGCTTTTTGTTATGTTAAAACATGCAGGTTATATATATGGATGTTATTTTGCCTCTACCAGAGTTAGATTCGTTTTCAGTGAAGTGAATCGAACCTTAAATATAAGCAAGAGTGAGGAAATGCAGCGATTGAGAGCAAAAAGCACTGTCTATACTAATGTGTAGTGAAGGTGATAGTCTATAAAGGTAAACCCTGTCAAAATATTTACCTTTGAGAATGTGGACTACTAATGTTGATGAATTGTGACTATTACTCTATTAGTGCAACCAACCTGAGAAATGGCCATCAATGGTTTTGTGTCTTCTGTCTCCTCTTAGCCTGAAATGTGACATGATGAAATTAGGTGGGATAAACATTTGTAGCCAACATCAGCCATGTTCATAAAACCGGTTTTGTCATTTTGCCGAACAGATTTGTTTAACCAATGATATAGTTATCTATATTTTGCAAAATCACATTTCAGCATTTAGACTAAGATTATTGATCCCGTGGACTAATTCTTAACAGTTTGGAGAATAGTGAACTGTTTGAGGTTAGCACGAAGATCACTACACCTACACCACCAGTAACGGGATATTAGCATAAATATTAGCATGCATCTCGCATGATTTATAGATGCTTTAGGTATTAGTGCTGGTGACTTCAGTTTTGGGGGTAAAAGGAATGTGGGGTTGATTCATTAGTAGGTAGAATATGAAGAAGGAGGATTGAACTTTTAATTGGAGAAGATACTAACAGTTACTTGTTCAATATTTGTTTGGTTGCATGGCGGGTTTAGTTGGGCTGAAATTTTAGAATCTGTTTTACAGAGGAGTCGGGTTGGTAATGGTGCAATTATTTGATGAGTACCCTTCTAGATCAAGCTAGAAAAACCCACAACTAGATTAACAAGAACCCAAGAAAGTCAATATGATCAGAATTCGGATAAAAGATCCAAACCCTTGAGAAGCTAAGTCTCAAGAACCCGGATTGCTAGATAAGACGCCACAAAGGTTAGCAAATCCTTTGATAAGTTAAAAGGTTCTTTCAAGAACAAGTTGAGAAAATCCTCTCAATGATATTAAACTCAATAATGTCAAAAGACTCTTCAAAATAACATAAAGAAGTGTTTATATAAGGTGGCTAACCCTAATCTAACTTAAAAATAAGAGAAAACTCTAAAATAAAAAACTTGAACCCGCAGGACCCGCAGGGCCTTGGCCTGCAAAGCCACTTATTTTAAACGGACCATAACTTGGTCATATGATGTCGGATTTTGACCCACAATATACCGTTTCAAAGCTCTCGACGTAAAGAATGAATCTACATATTTTAAATTGCTATTCTGGCCCTTATTGTACTTCAAAAAATCATTCTCTCCGATTCTCGCCACCTCGTTAGCTCGAATCAAGTGTACCAAGGCTGGTTCCTCCTCGTTCAAGCCCATCTTGAATATTGGACTCTTGCAAATTGAACTTGAATTGAAGTCATCCAAAGCAGCTTGAATAAATCCTTGCATTGTTTCCTTGATCTTCTTAGCTCGAGCTCTCGTAATTGGCCTTTCTAGAACAAGCAACGGATCTTTAATGCTCTGAGCACTCTGGATCACATCATTCCCCCTCTCCTCAAAATGATTCGTCCTCGAATCTGAACTTGCATCAAAGGGAGAAAGATCAGAAACATTAAAGGTAGTAGACACGTTATACTCACCAAGAAGATCCACATTATAAGCATTGTCATTAATGCGCTCAAGAATCTGAAATGAACCATCTCCTCGAGGGTGCAACTTAGATTTCCTTTGGGCTGGAAACCACTCCTTACGCATGTGAACCCAAACCCAATCGCCGGGTTCAAAAATCACACGTTTCCTACCCTTATTAGCTTGAGTAGCGTACTGCTCATTCTTCTTTTCAATGTGAAACCGCGCTTTCTCATGAATGGACTTTATCAACTCCGCTTTCTTTTGACCATCCAAGCTAGCTCTCGCATCAACAGGCAAAGGAATCAAATCCATTGGAGTCAACGGATTAAAACCATAAACAATCTCAAACGGAGAATAGGAAGTAGAAGAATGAATGCTCCTATTATATGCAAACTCTATAAATGGCAAACAGTCTTCCCAAGATTTCAAATTCTTATTAATGATAGTGCGCAAAAGCTGAGATAAAGTTGTATTGACCACTTTAATTTGACCATCTGTCTGAGGGTGACAAGTAGTAGAAAACAAAAGTTTAGTACCTAACTTACCCCATAATACCTTCCAAAAGTGACTAAGGAACTTAGCATCTCTATCCGAAACAATACTCCTTGGAACACCATGGAGTCGCACTACCTCCCTAAAGAATAAATCAGCTATATTGGTGGCATCATCTGACTTATGACAAGGAATGAAATGTGCCATCTTGCTAAATCTATCTACGATCACGAAAATGGAATCTCTCCCCTTTCGAGTCCTAGGTAGCCCTAAAACAAAATCCATAGAAATATCTACCCAAGGCTCTCTAGGAACTAGTAAAGGCGTATACAAACCATATGGTAAAACCTTTGACTTGGCCTTTCTACATGTAATGCATCGATTACATATGCGAATGACATCCTTTTTCATCTTAGGCCAATAAAAATGCTCATGTAATGTCTCTAAAGTTTTCTTAACCCCAAAATGACCCATCAAGCCACCACTATGTGCCTCTCTCACTAGCAACTCACACAAAGAACTATTAGGCACACAAAGCTTGTTTTTCCTAAACAAATAACCATCATGCTTATAAAATTTACCGAATGATTCTTTGTCACATATAGCAAACACATCAATAAAATCAGAATCATTGGCATATAATTCCTTAACATACTCAAATCCAAGCATTTTGGCACTCAAAGAATTAAGAAGCACATACCTCCGAGATAATGCATCAGCAACTATGTTCTCTTTACCTTGTTTATACCGAATGACAAGGGAAATGTCTCAATGTACTCCATCCAAATAGCATGCCTTCGATTCAACTTACGTTGACTCTTTAGATGCTTTAAGGATTTATGATCTGTGTGTATCACAAACTCCTTAGGCCATAAGTAATGTTGCCAAGTTTCCAAGGCCCTCACAAGCGCGTAGAGCTCCTTATCATAGGTAGGGTACCTCAAGGCTGCTCCAGTCAACTTCTCACTAAAATAAACAATGGGCCTTCGATCCATAATATTATTGATGGCTTGGCAATCAACACACATTCTCCAATTCCCATCTTTCTTTGGTACTAGTAGCACTGGTACTGTACATGGGCTCATGCTCTCTCTCACGTACCCCTTGCTCATCAGCTCTATAACTTGCCTTTGAAGCTCTTTGGTCTCCTCGGGATTACTTCTATAGGCTAGCCTATTGGGTATGACAGCTCTTGGTAAGAAATCTATTTGATGTTCAATGCCTCTAATGGGTGGTAAGCCAAAAGGCATTTCCTCGGGAAACACATCTTCAAACTCCTATAATAAAGAAGTAACAACACTAGAAAGAGAAGGATAAATGTCTTCAAAGGTTAGATATGATTCTTTGAACACGAGCAAAACCATGAAATTGCTTGCTTTACATGCTTTCCTAATCTCACCCACTCCTGCAAAGAAGTTCTTTCTCACTCTTTTCTTTTCTCTCACTTTTAGCCTCACTCTCTTTCTTTTTCTTCTCATAACTCTCGACCTCACTCTTTTTATTTTGTCTTTCTTTTTCCCTCATCTTTATTTAGTCCTCATAGACCTCTTTTGGTGTTAAAGGAACAAGCGTCACGGTTCTCCCATTTTTGACAAAGCTATATCTATTCCTAAACCCATCATGTGTCACCTTCCTATCATACTACCATGGCCTTCCTAATAATAAATGCCTAGCATGCATAGGAACTACGTCACAAAGCACCTTATCACTATACTTTCCAATAGTAAATGTTACCAATACTTGCTTATTAACTTTGACCTCTCCACAATCATTTAACCATTGCAATCTGTAAGGCCTGGGATGCGTTAGCAAGGGTAACCCTAACTTCTCTACAAGGGTAGTACTAGCTACATTGGTGCAACTCCCACCATCTACTATCATACTACACACCTTATTATTCACAATGCATCTAGTATGGAAGATGTTCTCTCTCTGCTGCTCCATGTCATCAACACTCATTTGCGTACTCAAAGCACGCCTAGCAACTAGGGATTCACCTTTCGCAGGGTATTCTACTTCATCACCATCACTAGCATCAATCAACGCTGGCATCTCCCCGCCATCACTCTCACTCTCACTCACTAATTCTCCACTATCTTGCATCACCATAACTCTCTTATTTGGGCACTGAGAAGTAATGTGTCCAGAACCCAAACACTTGAAGCAAGCACTTGATGTCTCGATTCTTCTGTGGTTGAGAGTCAGCCTTAGATTTATTTTTGATACTGAAATCTTCTTTTACCTTAGGTGGTTCAGTCTTGATACCTTTATGTCGTCTCTCATTATTACTCCACTTCGGTTTCCATGGATTTGAAGAAGCCGAAATATACCTTATTGTACCCTTCCTCTTTAATTGCCTCTCCACCTTCATAGCCATGTGGACCATATCCTCCAACTCCACATAATGCTGTAGCTCCACTACATTGGCAATATCTTTATTCAATCCGGTCAAAAATCGTGCCATTATAACTTCCCTATCTTCCTCTACATTAGCCCTAATCATAGCGATCTCCATCTCTTTATAGTAATCCTCTACACTCTTCGATCCTTGGGTAAGGCTTTGTAGCTTAAGATAAAGATCCCTATAGTAATGATTAGGAATGAACCGCTTCCTCATAAGCGTCCTCAACTCTCCCCATGTAGCTATAGGCCTTTCTCGATTCCTCCTCCTATTATTCACCAATTGATCCCACCAAATAATAGTATAGTCAGTGAATTCAATAACTGCTAGCTTTACCTTTTTCTCCTCTGAATAATTGTGACAATCAAAGATCAACTCAACCTTCTTTTCCCACTCCAAGTAAGCCTCTGGATTACTTATTCCTTGAAATGAAGGAATAGTCACTTTGATTTTGCCTAAATCTCTATCCTCCTCATCTCTCCTATACCCCCTCTCTTGTCTACCTCTTCTATATCTCACTCTATCCCATTCTATTTCGGATGCTCGATCATCACCATCATCTTCCCAAATTTCATTCTCTGCCTCATACTCATCTATAGGCTCATACCTATGCCTATTATTTTCCCCATTATGTCTTGCTTCAACATGTCTAGCCTTGTTTTGCTTTCTACTAGTTTGCACCTTCTGAATACTCTCAATGGCAGCTTCATGTTGCCTCAACTGGTTTCCCATCTCATCAAACCTCGCATTCATCTTCTCAAATGCCTGGTGCATTGCCTTCAAAGTGAAAGTAAGGTCTACCGTAGAAAGTTGCACCTCACTTTTATCATCCATATTAGTTATTTGAATCTGCAAAGAGATATTAGCAAAATAGAAAAACAACAATGAACCTCACAAGCCTCACGTGTTTACACTCACGATGTCACTCCACTCGTGTTTACACTCAAATAGGCTTTTACCCGATGCTGTGCTCACACACTCTTACCTTTTACCACTCTTATATTTTCTCAGTTAAGTTCTTTAGAAACTAATAACTCAATCAAGGGAAAGTACCAAAGTATAATCTCTCTAACAATCACAGTTCAAGAAATAAGAAAAGGAAAAAGGAAACAAACGAATAAGAATATAGGAAACAAGAATAACAAAACCAAGAAAACAAAGGAGATCACCCAATATGATTATTATTATTGTGATTTTTTTCTTGTTTTTTTCAATCAATTTTTTTTTGGTCTTTTTTTTTGTTTTTTTTTTGTTTTTGTAATCCCTAAATAATTGAAATTTGAATGAATTTAGGGGAAAAGGTAAAATTTATAGATTTAAGGAAAGAAACCACAAGGATGCAAAATTGATATAAGAAAACCCTAAAAATACTATTCATGCGATACTGTTCATGCGGCACTGTTCATGCGATACTGTTCATGCGGCACTATTTATGAGGCACTGTTCATGCACACTGTTCACGATTTTTTTTTTTGCTAGAACAAGAATGAAAAATCTCAAACAAGAATGAGAAAAAAAAAGCAATAAAGATAGATGAATCTGACCTTGGTGCCTAAGCTCTGATACCAACTGATGAGAACGCTTCTAGATCAAGCTAGAAAAACCCACAACTAGATTGACAAGAACCCAAGAAAGCCAATATGATCAGAATTCAGATAAAAGATCCAAACCCTTGAGAAGCTAAGTCTCAAGAACCCGGATTGCTAGATAAGACGCCACAAAGGTTAGCAAATCCTTTGATAAGTCAAAAAGTTCTTTCAAGAACAAGTTGAGAAAATCCTCTCAATGATATTAAACTCAATAATGTCAAAAGTCTCTTCAAAATAACATAAAGGAGTGTTTATATAAGGTGGCTAACCCTAATCTAACTTAAAAATAAGAAAAACCCTAAAATTAAAAACCTGGACCCGCAGGGCCTTGGCCTGCAAAGCCACTTATTTTAAACGGGCCATAACTTGGTCATATGATGTCGGATTTTGACCCACAATATACCGTTTCGAAGCTCTCGACGTAAAGAATGAATCTACATATTTTAAATTGCTCTTCTGGCCCTTATTATACTTCAAAAAATCATTCTCTCGGATGCTCGCCACCTCGTTAGCTCGAATCAAGTGTACCAAGGCTGGTTCCTCCTCGTTCAAGCCCATCTTGAATATTGGACTCTTACAAATTGAACTTGAATTGAAGTCATCCAAAGTAGCTTGAATAAATCCTTGCATTGCTTCCTTGATCTTCTTAGCTTGTGTTCTCGTAATTGGCCCTTCTGGAACAAGCAACGGATCTTTAATGCTCAGAGCACTCTGGATCACATCATTATTGATGGCCTAGAGCCATTTGGAAAATGAGTATTTCTTTCTCTTCATCTTGTTATGTTGTTGAGCTTGTGAGTGTGATGTGTGCAGAACGTCGGGTACTTTTAGACTATGGGGCAGTACAGGCAGATGCCTCAGCTGTAGAACACCTTACCTAATTGTAGTCTCTATTGAGTGGGAGCACTCATTAGGCGGAATCCAGAAGATAAATCATCTGGATCTTCAAAATTGTGCATGGCTTTAGTTTAACCTGATGCCATTATTATTATATTATCTGGATCTTCAAAATTTCTCTTACTAGAGCAAGTTGCTATAATTCAGACTCTCAGTTAGAAGCTGTGGATGAACTATGCAGCGATAAATCATCTTTAAAGGATAGTTTCTGGTAGGCATGTTTTTGTTAGTGAATCATTTCGTGATTTTTTTTAAAAACATATTGAGTAAAACAGGACAGGACCTAACTGTAGGGTGCATGAATTTATTTCACTTGGCTATTCTTGCTGTTTCCACTTCTCCCCTTTGGATGCTGCTCTATAATTGGAGTCAATTGGTCTGTTCTCAAACCATATCATCAAAAGATGTGTAGTTCATAACAGCTAAAAGATAGCTAATTAATAAAATAAACACAGTTTTTAGGTTTTTAGGTTTTGAATCTCTTACTCATTTTTCTTTGTAGGCAACAGTAAGTAGAAGCCAGAAGCTAAGTGGAAAGACCACAGCTCTTCCAAAATTGATAAGTTTTTTAAAACAGACCATTCTTTTACATTTAACTATGTTTTTAGGTTAGGTTCATGTTTTCGTTCATTCATACTTATATGCCACTCATAATACCATTCTTTTACAAGACCCTCGTTCATCCTTTACAAGATAGATTTCTTACAGTTCATGAGTATGCAAGACTGCAAGGAGTGGTAAATGAAGTTAAATTGAAAATCTTGTTCAACATTCAGTGGCTTCCTTAACCAATTGCTAGTTTTTCATTTGGATAAGTAGACATCAAGTCAAGTTGTCAAGTTATAGAGGTTTCTTATATCCATGGCCAGTGTTGCTTTTCATTTTCAGGAACATACAAGTTGGCAATATTGTAGCAGTTCCTCCTGTTGTTATTGCAATGGGATACACTTTTGGTCTAGCTTGCTAAGAATTAGCAACTGCTGATGATTAGTCTTTCAAGATTCCCCAATTGGCTTGCACGGTCATCTTCAACTCTTGTAGGCCTGGTTGCTTGGTCGTTTTGATTTGTAGACTTATAATGGATTCAGAGATCTTTGTTGTTTTAAAAGAGGAATATTCCTTTCGGAAGAAAAAAAAAGAGCGATGTTGGTGCTTGGTCTCTGCACATTTTTTGGTAGCTCAGGTATTGAAAGCTCGATAATTTAAACATAAGTCTTTTCTTACTGCCAAGCACGGTCATAGCCCTTATCTTATATCTGGTGAAGTTTTCTATAAGGGCATGGTGTTCTTGAACGAGGTATTCGGTGACGTATTGGGTGGGGGTCACAAGTGAATGTTTATCATGGCAATTGGATTCCACTGCTCAATTCTTTTCGTGCAGTCTCTAGTGCCTCACTTTGATACAAAAGTATTTCCTATATGTTGGATGGTGATTGTTGGAATGATTTATGTTGCGGGAGCATTTTGTGCCTATGCATGTTGAATCCATTTTGCGAATTCATTTGCCTAGTACTCCAAGGGTTGATGAGGTGTTATGACATTTACAAAGGATGGCATTTATACTGTTAAATCAAGGTATCTTATGTTTTTGGCTTGGGTGAATATGGATGTTGCAAAAAGTTCTTGTAGTTCTTCAAGGGATCAGAATAAGATCTGGCATCTCAATGCTCTTTGGAAGATCAGTCTTTTTGTGGCAGGTTTACATATTTATGGTTCATTTAATTAACACCTGTTTGAATTGAAGAAATGGCTTGTTGAATACAAACATAGGACAATGCGGAGATCGAAATGAAACGTGGTGTAAGTGTAATATGCCGAGAACCTTTTGAATCGTCACACCGCTTGATTCAAAAGGTTCTTACAAATGCCTTTGGAGGTTGGTCACACTTTAATGTGTTATCCAAGGGTGTTCTGTGTCAAACTCTATTTTTAGATTTTGTGTTGAACTATTCTTCTATGGATATTTGGCAAATGTTTTTGAAGGCTTTTGACACTTTTGGGAGGACTGGTCTTGAATTGTTTTGTCAATTGTCATGCTTTATGTGTTCTGTGTGATTCTCTAAGAATGAACATCACATCTGTTTGAACATGTTCAATAGTCCCCTGCAGATGATCTTAAGGTTGAATTGTTTTTGGCTTCTTTTAGGAGATTGATTCTGTGCATAACATTGCGGGTTTTGAGTGCTTTGTCAGAGTCTGAATTCAATGCGAATGTGGCTAGGCCGAAGTAAAGGCTTGTTGTATTGGTATTCAGATTGCACCTGATACAGGTTTCTCACCACTTTTTATTGAGTCTGATTGTAATTCTGTGGTGCATCTCCTTAATCACCCTTTGATACTGCATATTAATGAAAGATTCTCTTTTGCTATAAAAAAATATTAAAAAAATCTTTATTTCAAAATTGACTATTACAGGCTTGATAACTCTGTGAAATGAAAGTTATCATATCACTTTTAAGCTTAAATAATGACTTTTTTAAAGAGTTACATTCATCTTTTGCATTACTTTTAGTTTGGTTTTGCATATGTATATGTTTAAGTTTAATTTTTGTTAAGATAATGCATTTTAGGTTGATAAGGGTGAAAATTTTAGTAATGGCTGATGCAACAAATAATGCTGAAAGAATAATAAAGATTTAAAGAGTAGCTAGAATAATTCAGGCTAAAGCAGGAAAGTATTGCAGGGTGCTGCTGCAAGAATAGAGCACGCAGACAAAAGGCTAACTTCAAGCAATTAGGAGTTAATTAGTGCTGACGTGGCACAAAGATTCTTTGGCGTGTGAGGCAAGATTGACACAAATCTGCTGAAGACTCCTAACCTAATAAGGAATAATCCTAGGATGCATAATATAAAATGGAGACTATGACTCAAGAGAAGGGGAGAGCCGTGACATCAACTCAACTATTCCTTGTGCATCAAGGAAACAAAGAAAAGGAGAAGAACTCAAGGGCAGAAACCGTGAAATTTAGAGGAGAAGAAGTTCATATCGTGATTCATCAAGAGTGCCTCTCTAGGATTTAGTTCTTGAATTCTTTTCTTCTTGATTTTATTTCTTTGAGGATGTTTCTTATGGCTAAATCGAATTGTGCTTTTATTTATCCATTTAGTATGAACTAAATTTATATGTAGTTGGGATTTAGATGAACATAATGATGATTTGACTTCTATAATTGTTGCTTTAGTATCTGTTGCAGCTTTTTTTTTTATTGTGCTGAATTAAATTTTCTATTTCGGCTCACTACCCATTTAGAGATACAAGTTAGATTTGATCCTCAACAGGGACGGCTTAGTGGAAATAAATCAAAGCAATATATGATTTTAGATTGAATTCCTTAATTGATTTAAACATCAATTTGAATAGGGACATGGATAATTTATTTGTATTTAATCTGTTATAATTGCACTGAATAGACTTGCTGTAACAAGGTTGATAGCACCAATCCCTGTGGAGACAATCTCAATACTCACTCTTTTATTACTTGTTGTGTACACTTGCACACTGACATCCTATTGTATAAAATTAACAATAAGTCTTAAAAGCCATGCCCATAAATAATATATGAATGTTTATTTTCTCATGCAATCCACCCACATTTTGAAAATGACAAAAAGAGAAAGATTAAAAAAGCACAAAATTACACATGCTAGATTAAATAAATGAGGGGGCCGAAAATCATACTATAGTTTTAGATGCAAACATTTGTAGTACTACACAAAGTTCTACTGAGCATTAAGCTCGGAAATCTACTAACATCTGATTAAAGGAAATAAGAGCCGTTATGGGCTTGATCTTATTTTCTCAATATATGTGGAGGTTTTAGTACCATTGGTCAATAAATCCAATGTCAAAATCGTTTTATTGTAAGTGTTTATTTGGTATAGTTCATCTAATGATCATAAGTCTTTACTTAATTCTATAAGTTCTTTTTAAAATTTTTATCATTGTTTGGTTATTTTTTAGTAGAGCTTTTGAGATTAAATAAGGTAAATAAGGTATTTTGGGTTTTTAGGCTTTGTTTGGTGTAACTTTTTAAATAGAACTTATTTAAGTTGAACTTTTGTTAGTAGAACTTTTGCAGTAGAGTTTTTACCAAAAAATTTTTGTTGTTTAGTTGTCAATGAAAGTTTCTCCCAAATAGCCTCAAGTAAAAGTATTTTGTTTGTTGGGAATTTTTATTTTCCGTCAATCATAGAGAAATGTAGGATATAGAAAAATATGTAATCCTGAGAGATAAGAAAGTTCGGGAGATGAATTAAGCAGAGCCGAGAGAAGTATTAGATATTTTTCATCACAAAATGGGTGTAAAAATTGTTTTTATTTATTTTTGATAAAATTCTCTTGTCTTTAGAGGCAATTTCATTTAAGGATAAATTAGTAATTAAAAAATTACTATATTATGAGTTTGGGTGGGATTATTTGAACCCACACAAAAGTACTCATTGAAATAGATTTCCCATAGTAGCACCATGATCATATTTTTAAAAAACTAAAATTTTTCTTTACTACCCTTAAAATCTTATATATAGTTTCCATTTTCTCCTCCTTTTTTATTTTTTCCCTTCTCCAAAGTCTTATTCAAGTGCCGCTAAATATTGATAATCGATCACCATGAAAAAATGTTGACAAGTTGATATCTTCCTGAAAATTGAAGTGGTGCAAAAAGTCGAAATAACTTTAATTAGCTTGTTGTTTCTTTCGAATACGACAAGCTGCAATTTCTCACTTGAAGCTGTAGGAGTTCCTGCTGCTAATCTATCAGAATTTAGCTTCAAAATCTTCTTGATTGTCAATGAACTAAATTCATTACTTGGGAGCTTGGCATTTGTACATTAGGTTAGCTACGTTATCTTGTCTGCAGTCCCTAAGAAAAATTATGCAAATCTAGTCGTTTTCTTTTGCCGTGCTTTGGAGATTGTTCATTTGCAATAAAAAATTTTCCAAAGTTGTTCATCAGGTCTACTTCCTGTCCAAATTATTTTCGTTGGCCTAGTTCTTCTGCTGCTAACAGGTGCATTTTCATCTACAAAAATTGCTGAAGCTTCAAAAGGAAGCAAAAACTAGTAGTAATAACAACAGAAAAGAAAGAATAGGCCAAAAGATCTATACATCAGCTTCTTCAAGTCATAGGGTCCTCTCGTAATAATTCGAATTTCGGATCACTTGAAGCAGTTGAGATAGTATCATACACCTGACATTGACAGAAGAGATTTTGACCAAATATTAGAACATTTTTGTCATGAAAAAGTTGAAATAATTTAAAGATCTGCAACAATGGTTCAAAAGTATATAGAATCCAAATGGTCCCTTTGCTTCAAATTTTGGGAATCAAGGCATTATACATATAATCACAAACCTGAAATTTTGGAATTAATTGTTCTAAAAGATTTTGTGTTGGCCATTTGATGACCAGGATGAGTCTGCATCTTGAATTGTGTTAGGAGTATTCCAGAGGATTCCAGAATATTCAAGCATGCAGCTGCTGCTACTGGAGCTTACCTGAGCTCAACAGTTGGTTAACAATGTAGTGTGTGTTGAAAAGCAGAGGGGACTAAACTGCAAAAACAGAAACTATTGGGACAATAGAAGAATTTTCTAAATTGAAGGAGTTTACTGATACTTTACAAGAGAGACGCTACAACACTCTCGACTTAGGTAGCGTTTGTTTTTTTATCTGAAATCTGAATGGGTCTGAATTTTTCTGAAGTCTGAATACGAAAATCTGAATGACATGTTTGTTTTTCTTTTTTTAATATTTGAATATAAGTAGCATTTTGTTTGTTTTTATAATAAAAAACATCTTAAACTTGGTTATTTGACATTTATGTCCTTGTATATTAAAACCAAAAAAGGGATTATATTTTATAGTTTAGGAAATAAGTTATTTTATAAAGATATTTTTAGAATATAATATTTACTTGTCATTCAGACTTTTTCCCATTCAAATAAAAGTCACAAAAGTTTACTTTTTCTATTCAGATGTAAATGTTTGAAAATCAGTCATAAGTTACAAAAAACAAACAAGCATATTTTAAAAAAAATTTGAAAGTAATAAAATTTCAGACTTCAGACATTTAACAAACAACCTCTTACTCTTTTTTCTCATCTAATTCTTCGCTCCTCACTTGATGCCTACAACAAAAAGCTTAGGGGCATTTATAGTAATCTAGAATTAATACAAACAACACAAATATTAAATTGCCAAAATTAACAACCATATTATTCAAATATCTCTAAATATTCAAGAAATATCTAAGTCTAGATATTTCTACTACCATTAGATATTTTTTATTTTACAAATATCTTCCATTCTCTACACAATTCTTGAATCTTCTATGGATTGGGCTTTGAACTTGGGCTTGGACAAATTTAATTGGATTGGATTATGAAATTGGTGTTGCACTTTTAGCAGAATATGCGCTTAAGTCAGTATGTTTTAGATTGTACAGTTGCCATTTTATCACTAGTTGTTAGAGTACATTTTATGCACTAGTTTTGCATTGTTTACTCCCTTTAATATCGGTGTTTTGCACTTAATAATAGTGATTTACTTGTGCTTTATTTTTGTAGATACAATTCTATTGATTAGTGCTAAATTAAGTTACATGATGATGTTTGAGGATGAATTGTTTCCCAGAAAAATTCTGAACTTCAGAAGAAGTTTATTGATAAGGCATTGGAGCATGCTGTTAATTGAAGAACTGAAGCTTTTATTTTACATGTTTTATCTTTTTGTTACTTTTATAATTTTAAAATTTAATCTTTAGATAATTGTAACGACCCGCCCCGAGCTCCACAAGGCGAATCTTACTAAACTCTCCAAGTATACTTTAAAAAAAAATCTCTTTACAAATCCATAACAATTTAAGCCTCAAATATAATTATTTAACTGCAACGGAAGAACTGAAAATTTATGCCAAACCAGCTACAGTCCTCAATTCAAGTCCTTCTTCTCAATCCTAATTTCTGAGAACTGAATCACAATAAACTGTAGTGAATACAAAACTCAGTAAGTAACCCAGTTTTTAATATACCAAAATACATACATCAAGCTATATAATGCAAATGAATGACATGCCATGATCCTTTGAAGACACTGTAAAACAAATCATCATAATCCCTATCTGTTTCTTTCAAACTTTCACATTTCCTTTCCAAATCACATACTCGAACTACCTTAATTCAATTACCGCTTAGTAGGACTCTTGCTAAACATTCATAACTTTCTCATTCTTTGAGCTTCTCGCAATCCGCGTCCCTCGCCCACTTATCTCATAAATAAAACATCCCTAGGGTCCTCCACTAAGCGCGTAACGAATTTAAGCATTCAAACAAAAACTAAAAACTTGCTACCTTTCTCCGAAACCATTTTTCTCAAATCCATCTTCTCATTTCATTAAAGATATCAAAACATAATGCATGTTCGTGCTCATGCTAATGAATATTCACACGTACATATGCCCATGTACAAAATCACACTTATCACAGAACATCACATCGTATCAACACATCATATAAACACATGGGCAAAAACATATAAATACATATCCGTACATATTAAAATAAATTTTTCAAACATTCAACCATATAATATTGTTTATTGTGATTCGTTTAGAAATCTAGTTTACTTACCTCTGCGCATTCCACATGCAACAAATGCATATCAAAATCCCACATATAACATATGCATATCGAAATCATCAGCCTAAAATCAATAAAAACATCCTCATAAGAAATTATCCCATCATAATCATTAATTACCAAAATACCCTTATAATCATAAATTACCGACATATTCTCGAAATCATAATTTACCGAATAATCCTCAAAATCATAAATTACCGAAATATCTCCGATATCATAAACTACCAACTTATCCACCAATTCAAACAATACCAATTTACCCTTAACAAATAGAAATTACCGAAATGCCCTTACATCCATAAATTACTAAAATGCCCCCAACATCAATTATCAAATTATCCACAACATCATAAATTACTTATCTATCCTCAATTCACATTACCAAAATATCCACAAATTCTGAAATCTATCCTCAATTCACATTACCAAAATATCCACAAATTCTGAAATTATGAAATTACCCTTGAATCGTGAAATTACTAAAATGCCCTTACGGTCAACAGCGGCCGGAATTCACCCAACGGCAACGGAAAAGCTCGGATTAAACTCTACTTGCCGAGCTGAGTCCAATGGGGGTGACCGTGAGCTCCGACGCGCGGCGGTGGTGCCGAATCGAGCTCGACAGCCGTGCTTCCTTCAACGGTTGATCGGTGGCAATTTGGTGGTTTCTGGTGGCTATCGCCAGTCGGGAATTCAAGTGGAAGTCGTAAGGGACAAATCCCAGCCGGTGGCGCTGCCCAATTCCGGCGAGATCGATGGCGGTGAACATGGGTTCAAGCCGCGATTTTCGCGCTTGATCACGGGCTTTCCGACCGGTTCCAGGCGACGAGGATGGCGGGGATGTGATGGCCGGCTCACAAGCTTCGATTTGGTACCAAGCACGGCCGATGACGTGGCCGGAAAAGCAAACGGCAACCGGGTCGGGCGGCGGGTTCGGGTTGACCCAGTTTTGATCTGGTTTCTCTTTCCCTCTCTTTCTCTCCCGTTTGTCATCTCTTTCTCTTTCTTCCTCTCTCATTTTCTTTATATATTGAGCTAGGGCAAAATGGTAAATTGATTGGGGTGGGGTGTTAAAATAATATTTTAGATATTAGTATTTTTATTTTTGAAAAACTATAAAAGAAGGGAAATACGTGAAAAGGGGGGGGGGGCGATTGGATTGATTCACATTTAGAAAAAGAAAAAAATTATTTTCTAGGGTTTTCTCTCTTCTCCAAGAGTAATTAAACTCATTTTTCTGGTTGACGGTTAATGAAGTTTTGATTCATCATTACTGTGAGATCTTTCTTACGTTTTAATTGTTTTATTATTTTTTGGGTATTTACTTATTCTCTGAATTATTCTCATGAATTATTCTCATGATTATGTTTTTTAATTAAATAATTGGCCACTATTTAATTATTAACTTAATCTACCGCCAATTGAAAGATTCATAGTAAAAAGATTTTGATTTGTGGCAATTAGCATAGTAGTGCGTTGTTTTATGAGAATAAACAATCTAATTTAAATGAACCATCGTATGCGTTTGTTGATTAGGATTTGGATCTCTCTAGTTTCTGAGGCTGTCAATTGATTGAATCTTATGATCACATATAGGCTTGTGTATTGATTAGGGAAATAACCAACAGTTGTACCTTGGCTATCGATTAGTTAACGAGAGATTGGCTATCAGAGTGTCTCAGTAGCTATAACCGGTCTATTCATAAGTGGTAATGATCTATATTTATATCAATGATTAGTCATCGAATCAAAGCTGAGTTAATTCTTTCAACCAGAGTTTTCCCATTTTGATTATACTTTTAATTTGCATTCTTATTATTTTCATTTAATTTTCATTATTGTCAACAATCCCCCAATTTTACATTTTTATTTTAAAAGGATTTAAATAATTACTTATCTCTGTGGACACGACCCTGCTCAATCACTATACACAATCTTATTTAGAGTAGGTTTTTATATTTGCTGCTTCAACACCCATCAATTAGCCATTAGCAGAGTTAGTTACACACATGTAATATAAATACCCTGCTTTGTAAACATTTTAGTGTGTGAGAAATATAACAAACTATCTTTCTTCATCTCGATCAATTTTTCCTCTATTTTTCTCTTTAGTTTTCTCTTCAACCAAACATTTACTATAATTTTCACATGATATCAAAGCCATACAACATGGCAAATTCAATTGCTGCAGCTAGATCCTTACTGACTTTTAGCATTATGCAACCTGTCAAGCTGGATCGAACAAACAATCTTGTGTGGAAGACACAAGTTGTTGCATAAATCATCGGGATTGGTCTTGAAGGCTTCATTAATGGTGATAAGCCTTATGTTGCTTAATTTTAACTGGAATCTATTGAAGAATCTAGCAGATCTGAGATCACAACAGCAAAGCCTATTGAGAATCCAAAGTATAATGTGTGGAAGAAGACTAACAAACTACTCCAAAGCTAGATGTTCTCATCAATGGTGGACAATGTGCTAATAATGGTGATAAGTTGTGAAGCTGCTCAAAAGCTTTGGAAGAAACCTATAGCAATTTTCATGTCTCAATCCAAAGCACGTATCATGCCTCTAATGATGCAGATCTAGAATACTAAAAAAAGATCACTCTTTATTAGTAGTTACTTCAATAAGATGAAGAAGATCTCTGACAGCCTAGCCATTAAAGGTAATAAACTCTCATCAAATGAGTTTATTATGCACATTCTTGCTGGATTGGATGATTCCTATGAGTCACTTTTTACAAATGTATTAACTAGGCTTGAAAAGGAAAAGATTACTGTTGAGGAGTTATTTTTAATGATGCTTAGTCATGAGATAAGGCTGGAAATGAGCAAAGGAAAATCACAGTTTGATGTCATGCATGAGATGAGAGCAAACTTTGCACAAAAGTGCAGAAATATTACAAGCCAAATAATGCTAAAAACATTTATGGTAATGGAGGATTGAGAATTCCTTTTGGAGATAAGAATTTTGTTTGTCAAATTTGCTTCATACCTGGTCATGTTGCCTAAAAGGGTAGAAACAGGTTTAATTATGGCTTTGTTCCTAGGTAAGGAAGGGGTAATCCAGGTGGATTCAAGCTTAGAAGTGGTTAGTTTTTTGGTGGAAATTATGGATAAGGTTCTCGTAGAGATCTTAGTTAAGGTTTTCCCAGGAATAAACCTTTCTAAGGCTACATTGCTTATTAGTCACCATCAAACTATCATCCACCAACGCAGCCAAGCTTTGTGTTTCCTCAGGGTGCTCCTGGTTTCTGCAATGGGAGCATAGCTGCTAACATGTATGCAGGAAATGTTAATATGAATTCTAGAAATGTTCTCACTGCTCCAAATCGAAATGTTGTTACTTCTGAAAACAACTACGATGCTTTTGCTGCTTCAAGCCAAAATGCTGGATCTCTAGCTAATTACAATGTTGTTGTTGATTAGGCTTGGTATATAGGCTCAGGTGCCACAAATCATGTCACTCAAATTGCAGGTATATTTCTATCTTATTCTGCTTATGTTGGTGTTGAGAAATTGCATATAAAAACTGGCTTGAGATTGCCTATTCAGCATGTTAGGACGGCTACTATTAATACAATCACTTCAGAAAATATCTACCTTATCAATGTCTTACATGTACTTGAAATCACCAAGAACTTAAATCAGTGTCTCCAGATTATTTACTGATAACAATGTAATTATTGAGTTCCATAAATCTGTTTGTTTTGTTAAAAACAATAATACAGGGATCATATTGCTTAAGAGGATTGCTAGAGAAGGACTTTATCAAGTTGAAGGTCTCACCATAGTCTATGCTTTAAATAAACCTCAAGTTTTACTATCATCTAACTCAGTGTCTGTTATCAGTTCCAAATTCAGTCTTATGTCTACATTTTCTTAGTACAATGCATCTGATGCTATGCATAGTCTTGATGTAAACTCTTGTCAATTCAATAAAGAAGCCAAAAAAGCCTTGTTTGTTTGTCCTTAAAAGACTTTAAATCACAAGATCACGTATAAAAAAGTAGGTCATCCCATAGTTCAAGCGTTAAGACGAATCATGAAACATTGTAATCATATATTTGATTTAGATAAAGATCTTACCCTTGAATTTTGTAATGCATGTTAATTTGGCAAAAGACACATGCAACACTTCCCATCTGTTAAGACTTCAGCAACACATCCCTTAGAAATATTGCATGCTGATCTTTAGCATCTATTCTATATGATTTTACTAGATTTGCTTGGATCTCTCTTCTCATAACAAAATACAAAGCTTTATAAACATTTAGAGAATTTAAAACGATGATTGAAAACATCAATATTAAGAAAATAAAATGTCTTCAAACTGATTAGAGGGTTAGTGTAGATACTTTGCAACATATTTTCCTAAACATGGAATACAATTAGACATCCTTGTCCATGTATTCACCATCAAAATGAAAAAATTGAAAGGAAACATAGACACATTATTAAAATAAGCCTTACCCTTCTTGCAAAAGCCAATCTACTTTTAAACTTATGGTGGAATGCATTCCACACATCAACTTCTCTTATTAATAGACTTCCTACAATTGTTCTTAATAACAAAACACTTTTGAGTTACTTTTTCCAAAGAAACCAAATTATTCTCATCTTAGAATCTTTGGATGTGTTTGTTATCCTTACCTAAGGGGCTTTACAATCATCATAAGCTTGATTAAAGAACCAACAAATGTATATTTTTGGGGTATAGTTCCTTGTACAAGGGTTATTAGTGTATGCACTCATCAGGTAGAATTTATGTCAGTAACCATGTTGTTTTTTATGAATCTTCCTTCCCTTTTCAATGTAGAGTTGACTTCTCCTCTGTGTCAAATTAATGTCACCAATCCTTGTCTAATCCTAGTTTAGTGTCAGCTTTTTCTTTTCTTTAGACTGTGGTACAACTTGAGCTTTCTCTTTGTCAATCTTCACCAACTGTAGTACTTGATTCCCATTCCTCTATGCAAACTAGCCATTCACCTGCTTCACCTTTTCAAACTAGCCATTCATCTGATTCACTTTCTTTACACACTAGCCATTCTAATATCCCATTCCCTTCTACACCTCATCATTTATTTCTCCTACTGGCCATCATATGATTACTAGATCAAAGGCAGGGATCTTTAAACCTAAAGCCTACATTATGAGCTGTCAAACCAAATCAGCAAAACCAACTACTGTCTCTACTACCGTGCTAATCCAAAATGGCATCAAGTTATGACAGAGGAATATCAAGCTCTGTTAAACAACCATACTTGGGAGCTTGTTAGTCCTCCTTATCCTGTTAAAATTGTTGGAAACAAGTGGGTTTTCATAATCAAATAAAAAGATATTGAAAGGAAACAAAGTTGTATGTTTCCCATTCATCATCAAAAGTAGTGTACATGCCCTATATTTAAATATACATAAAGAAACTATAAAAGGAAGCTAATATTGGAGCTAATTGCAGTAAGTCAAATCTTCTAAAAATATACAGATTTATGCAGCTCGAATATTCTTAGAATCATGCCAATATCTTGGTTGGTTTATTATATTCCTAGAATCATGCCAATATCTTAGTTGATTTGTTCTAATTTCAGCATTTTCTAACATTCCCCCTCAAGCTAGTTTGAAAATATCTTCCATAGCTAGCCTGCCAATCAAGTACTCGAATTGTCATGATGATAATCTTTTCATGAGTATATTTGCAACCTTATCAATAGTTAGAATGTAGGGCAAACAAATTATACCATTATCCAATTTTTTCTTTATGAAGTGTTTGTCATTCTCCACTTGCTTCATTCTACCATGTGGAATTGGATTATGTGTAATGGAGATGGCAGCTTTGTTTTCGTAGTATACTTTCATGGTTAAAGAATGAGAGATTCCTAATTCTTCCAGTAACCTCTTGATCCAAATAACTTAAGGGCTCAAAATTAAGCCTTAGCACTACTTTTAGCCACCACTGGTTGCTTTTTGCTATGCCAAGTAACCAAATTGCCCCCAACAAATGTATAATAGCCAGAAGTTGATCTTTTATCAATGACACTTCCAGCCCAATCTACATCAGTGTAAGCTTTAACTTGAAGATGTCCATGTCTTTTGAGCAATAAGCCTTTTCCTGGAGTTCCATTCAAATACCTTAAGATCCTATAAGCTGTATCAAAGTGTTTCAGACTAAGAGAATGCATAAACTGACTTGCAATGCTGATGCAAAGGCGATATCAGGGCTAGTATGTGAAAGGTAGATCAGTCTCCCTACAAGTCATTGGTATTGATCTTTTCTGTTAACTTCTTCAGGTTGACTTGTTTGAGCTTCACATTCGATTCCAAAGTTTCTCAGCTGCCTTGCAACCTAATAAACTAGTCTCTTTGAGAAGGTCTAGAACATATTTCCTTTAAGAAACAAAAATGCCCTCTTTCTATCTTGTAAACTCCATACCGATATAGTACTTTAATGCTCCTAGATCCTTGATCTATAACTCATTAGCAAATACTTCTTTTAATCTTTTAAGTTCAACGTGATCATCTCCAGTTAGGATCAAGTCATCCACATAAACAATTAAGATAGTAATACTCCCTTCTTTAGAGCCTTTGAAGAACATGGTGTGATCTGCTTAGCTTTGACAATAACCTTGGCTTTTTACAACCTTACCAAAGTGCTCAAACCAAGCTCTGGGAGACTACTTGAGTCTATAAAGAGATTTCTTTAAGCAACACACTTTATTTTTACCAAACATATCCTTAAATCCCAGTGCCAGCTCTACAAACACTTATTCTTTTAAGTTTCCATTTAGAAAGGCATTTTTAACATCCAACTTAGTGTAAGGGCCAATCGGAATGTACTGCCGAAAAAAGAAAAACCCGAATTGAGTTTATTTTTACAACTGGTACAAATGTTTCTTGATAGTCAATTCCGTGTGTTTGTGTAAATCCCCTAGCCACAAGTCTTGCCTTGTATCTTTCTACACTGCCATTAGCTTTGCACTTGATCATAAACACCCGTTTACAGCCTACAATTTTCTTTTCAGCTGATAAGTCAACAACTTCCTAAATAACGTTTCTTTGAAAAGCGTTCATCTCTTCCAAAACTGCTAATTTCCAATCCGAGTGATCCAGAGCTTCCTGAATGCTTCTTGCATAAATAGGTGAGTAATATTTGAGGTAAAATCCTCATGATTATTGGAAAGCCTATGGTATGACAAATATTTGGCAATAGGATGTTTAATATAGGTTCGAACACCTTTTCCAATGGCTATAGATACATTATGATCAACACGAAGCATAGTAATAAGAGCGGGAGTATCAGGAAGATTACCTAGAAAATTTTGAGTGTCCAAGTGACATGATTCCAGAAGTGATGGTTGAACTTGTACAGGGATAGTTATATGATCCTTACTCTTCTTACGAAAATGTTTCCTTCTAAAGACACGAAGCTTAGGAGGAGGATTAGGATTACTTGGTAGTATTTCTCCTTCTGTTCGTAAATTACCTATATTGGGCAACAGTAAACTAGGGTTTTCTTTATTTTCATTAGTTAAAATTTGTGATTCCTACTCCTTCCAAACATCTTAAGTAGGGGAAAGAGAACCTCCTTTTGTAAAGCACTCCTTCGAACAGGCAATAGCTAGCTGCTTTGTATCTTAGTTTTCTTATTGAATCCTTATCGTAAGAGAGCTCTTTCTTTCTAGAAACTTCTTAACTGGCATTATCCCAGAATCCTCAAAGTAAATAGTACTTACCTTCTTGGAGCTTACCTCATTTGTTTCAACAAGAGTAATACTTGGTACATAGATATGCTCCACTAACACCTGTTCTAGTAATTGAACAGTCCCCAATGAGGCCATTTTGGTGAGATTGTCAACTTCACTATTCTTGTTTCTTGGGACTTGCTCTACTTTCACTTTCTTAAACTTTATAATCAACTCTCATAGTCTTCTTCAGATAAGCTTTCATGCTCTCCTTATTGGTCTAGTATTCTGAGCCAATCTGATTTACTGCCAACTAGAATTGCTTCTAATGATGAGCTTTCCTGTCCCGAGAGCTTTGTATATTCTCAATGCAGCAATGATTGCCTCGTATGCAGCCTCATTATTAGAAGCTCTGAGGCTGAACTATAATGCATACTGTGGCTTTACTGCTCCCGGGGTTATGATGATCAAACCAACTGCACTCCTATAAAAATTTGAGAATCCATCCACATAGACAATCTAGTTCTCCTCAGGTTCTTTAGTGGTTAACTCCTCACTCAGCTCTCCCAGTATTCCTTATTTTCCCAAGTCATTGGCAAATTCTGCTAAGAAATCAGCGATCGGTTGTGCTTTAATAGTCTAGTGAAGATGGTAAACACTATCAAACTCACTCAGCTCGAAGGACCATTTCACAAGCCTTCTCGACATGTCAAGTTTCTAAAGCACCTGCCTTAAGAGCAAGGTTGTGACCAATGCTATAGTATAGGCCTGAAACTAGTGCCTGAGTTTCCTTGCAGAAATCATCAGAGCTAATATTAGCTTTTCTGATGGAAGATACCTCTTTTTTGCATACACCATAGCTTTATTTATGTACTAGATAGGCCTTTATGTGACATTCTCCTCCTCTCTAACTAGGATTGAGCTGGTAGCATATTCAGAAGCAGCTAAATATAAGAAGAGGGTATCTTCTAGCTTCAGCTTAGCGAGTATTGGTGGGTGGACCTGGTATTCTTTCCGCTACTGGAAAGCTTGTTCAATTTTAGAGTCAACTTAACCTTTTTTCCAGCCTTGAGGGCTTTAAAGAAAGGTTTATAACAATCTATGGCTTTGGAGATAAAGTGGTGGCTCTCAACCAACTAAACTCTGCACTTTCTTCACTGTTCATGGAAATGTAAGAACTTCTTCGACATTACCCGGAACGTACATTTCCTGGGGTTTAGCCACATCTTATATTTTCAGATGAGCTTAAAAGTTTCGCGAAAGTGTGTTGCATGGTCAGTAGCTCGCACAGACTTATTGATCAAATCATTTATGTAGACCTATATAGTTTTACCAATCTGGTCCTTGAAGATCTTATTGACCAAACTTTATAGCAGTATAGCCCCCGATTAGTGATGACAAAAAAATTTTCTTGATCTGAATCATGCATCCTGATTTGGTTATAAACCGAGAAAGCATCCATGAAGTGCAGCATCTCATGACCGGAGGTGGCGTCTACCACTTGATTTAACTTGGGGAGAAAGAAGCTATCTTTATGCATACTTTGTTTAAATCTTTAAAATCAACGCATATGCACCTTTTTCTATTGGTCTTTTTAACAAAACAATGTTTAAAACCTAATCTGGATAAGTAGCCTCTTTTATAAACCTAGCTTGCAATAATCAGTTTACCTCTACCTTAATTGCCTCATATCTTATTTGATTAAAGACTCTTCTCTTCTGTTTGACTGGCTCATGATAAGGGTCAACATTGAGGCGGTGGCAGGATATCTTCGTGTCTATGGCTGACATATCTTCATATGAGCATGCAAATACATTGCTATATTCCCCCAAAAAGGTGATCAGCTCTTTTTCTTGCTCCATGAGATGAGAGACAAACTTGACAAACTTTGAAGGGTCATTCTCTTTAATAAATATAGAAATGAGGTTTTCTGCTGGTGTACCCCTCAAGGACTCATGGATCTAACGGCGGTTTGATCGTTTCTTGAAAATCGTGGTGATTATTTTCCTCTTGAGCTTGTTGATGAGTAATGGGATCTACCTCTATGAAGGTAGCCTCTCTCTGGTGTTATTTTTTTTATCAACTTCACTACTTTCTTTCTTTCTAGTGTTTATCTTTCTTCTGATAATAGTTCATATGGTCATTTTAAGAACTAAACCCATTGAGACCAGGTGCTTCTTGGCGTGAAAATCAATGATTTGCTTATTAGAAGCTATCTGGTAACTAACCTTTTATGCTATGTTATAATATTGGTGAGCAAGTTGTTGATCTCCTTTGAAGGTGACCACAAATTTTAGATTTGGAATTTTTATAGCAAGGTAGTGCATGGAAACAGCTGCTCTAATTGTAGTAAAGAATGGTCGACCCAAATAATGTTGTAGGCCTGTAGGTGATCCACCTCTAGAAAATTAACCATGTAGACTACTTTGTGGAGAGATTAGCCTATTGAAACAGGCAGGGTAACTATCCCTTTTAGAATAACAATTTTTACTATCAAAACCAACCAAAAGAGTGTGATTATGAGTTACCTGAATGCATTCGAGGATAAGCTAATCTAGAGCAACCTTGAAGATCATGTCCACCGAACTTCCCATATCAACTAAGATTTATGTCACCTTATCCGCAGCAACTTTCAGGGTGATTACCAGGGCATGATCATATAGGTAGATCGCATTCTCTGAATCTTGCGCAGTGAATATGATTGAAACTTGGTGTGTAGTTCGGGAAGGTAAGCTCTCATGGGTCATGTTAACCTCCTTACCCACAAAAGTATTCCTCCTGTAAGTTTTGAAGTTCTTTCCTGAAATACTAGTAATAGTGGGATCTCCCGCTATCGTACCCATGTAAGTACTCTTTTTTTGACTGCATGTCTCCCATTCTTCAAGGCTTTCCTCCTGAGGTTCTTTCCCTTTAACTTTTTCCATAGACTGTCGAGCATCTCTCATTTCAGTAACAAATTTGTTCAAGTACTTGTTGATAATCAATGCCTCTTCTCTTCTTATAATTGAAAATGTTTTGTGGTATTATGACCAAAGTCTTCGTGGAACTTACAATCTTTTAAACTTCTCTTTATATTGGGGTGTTTCTTTATTGGTTGGGGAGGCCTCAAGAGACCATTGTCACGGATGTAAAAGGATTAAGAAGTTGAGAACATATAATGGCCTTGAATATTATAATCAGGAGTTTGATAGCTTCTGTGCAAGGAAAGGCATTGTAAGGCACAGAACAATTATACTAACTCTACAGCAGAATGGACTGGTAGAAATAATGAAAAAGAATTTAATGGATAAAGTCATGTGCATGATGATACAATCACAATTGCCAAAAGGGTTATGGGCAGAAACCTTGATGACAGCTTGTTTATTGGTGAACCTCAGTCCTTTTGCAGTTACTGGTTTTAAAACTCCTTTTGAGTTGTGGTATGGTAAACCAGTAATTTACAGCAACCTCAAAGTCATTGGCTGCATAGCTTATGCTCATGTAAATCAAGGTAAATTAGCACCTAGAGCCTTGAAAGGAAAATTTATAGGTTATCCAGAAGGAGTGAAGGGTTATAAATTGTGGTGCTCAGACTTGAATCCTCCAAGGTGTATAATCAATAGAGATGTGGTATTTAATGAAGATTTTAGAGATAACCATCAGAAACTACTAAACTTTAAGCTAAGATGGATGAAAGCATTCAGTTTGAGGTGGAGCAACTGAATAAGAAATCTTCACATAAAGCTACAGATTCAGATGAAGATAAACTAGAAGCAAGTGAGTCTCAGGATGAACACACTCAATAGCAAAGGCAAATTTTGATAGAAGGTTATCATTTAGCAAGAGACAGAGAAAAAAGTCAGATAAAACCTTCATAGAGATTTGGCTATGCATATCTTATTGCCTATGCACATGCCACCTCACATGAGATTGATGAAAAAGAACCAAAGAGTTATCAAGAAGCTATTACAAGCTCATTAAAAACTAAATGGAAAAGGGCTATAGATAAGGAGATAGCTTCACTTCACAAGAACAACACATGGGAACTGGTGAGAAGACCTGATAACAGAAGACTTGTAGGCTACAAATGGATCTTCAGAATTAAAGATGGCTTAACAGCCACTGAATCTAAAAGAATCAAGGCTAGACTAGTAGCTAAAGGCTACACATAGAGGGAAGGGTTTGAATGCAAGGAAGTTTTTTCACCAGTGGTCAAACAAGCTTCAATAAGGGTTTTATTGGCTATGACAGCAGTTTTTGACATGGAGCTTAATCAACTTGATGTCAAAACTGCCTTTTTACATAGAAGACTACAAGAAGAGATTTTCATGACTCAACCAGAGGGATATGAGGATCCAAAGAGAGTAGACTATGTATGTCTTTTAAAAGGTCACTGTATGGATTAAAATAGTCCCCTAGATAGTGGTACCTCAGATTTGATGAATTCATGATCTCACATGGATTCATGAGGTGTAGCTTTGATTGTTGCGTATATTACAAGCCATTAGAAACTAATCACTACATATATCTATTACTATTTGTAGATGACATGTTGATAGCTTGTAAATAAAGAAGTGAGATTGAAGCTTTGAAGCCATTGCTGAATTTAGAATTTGATATGAAAGACTTGAGACATACTCAGAAGATTCTAGGCATGGAAATTAGAAGAAATAGAAGGCAGGGAACCATATTTCTTACACAAGAATCAGACTTGCTGGAGATCAAGATAGAAGTGGATACCTCACAGGTTACTTGTTTATACTGAATGGTTGCATTATCAATTGGAAAGCAAGCCTTCCGCATGATGTTGCTTTGTCAACAACAGAGACTAAATATACAGCAGCCATAGAAGCAGTTAAAGAAGCATTGTGGTTAAAAGGGATGTTAGCTGAATTGGGGATTACTCAAAAGTCAGTTGAAATTCACTGTGATAGCTCAAGTGCTATATACTTGAGTAAAAATCTAGCACAGCATGAGAGAACCAAACATATTGATGTCAAATTGCACTTTATAAGGAATGAAGTGTCTAACGGAGTGATCAAAATGGTAAAGGTTCATACAGACAATAACCCTACAAACATGCTTACAAAGGTGGTTCCCACAGCCAAGTTTAATGTTTGTTTGAACATGGCTAGTTTATGCAAACTCTGAAGATGCAGAGGGTAGAGGAGAAAGCCTGATCAGGAGCTTGATTTATTTTAAGGTAGAGATTTGTTAGAGAATCTGTTAATCAAATCAACAGCTGATAAAACGACATGGATAGCTCGCATTTTGCTTATTCAAACTTAAGTGAAACGACAAGCTAATATGTGTTTTGATCAATTCTATTTTCACTTGTTAAAACAACATGAAGCATTGCCGTTTTTAAGATTAATGAAGCATGCTTAACTCAAGCGCTTTATTAATGACATGTGAAGGCTATTAAGTTTGTTACAACACATGCTTCTCACGTGCAATACTGGGTTTGCTTTCTGGGTTCTTTATAAGCTTTTAAGCCAGCTGATTCTAGCATGAGTTTCAGAGAGATCCAAAGGTTTTCAGAGAGAAAAAGTGCTCGTATTGAGAGAGCCTTCTTATTCATTGAAATCAACTCTGTAAATCTCTGTAAAACTTGAATCAATCAATAGAAAGCTGATCAGTTTGTTCCTCCGTGGATGTAAGTCAATGAAAATTGACTGAACCACGAAATTGGTTGTGTTCTTATGTTTCTTTTATGTTCTTTGATTGCAATTCTTGATCTGAGCATCATTATGATGGATGTTGAAGCTAGCAAATATAAAAACCTACTCTAAACAAGATTGTGTACAGTAATTGAGCAAAGTCGTGTCCACAGAGATTGGTAATTATTTAAATCCTTTTAAAATGAAAATATAAAATTGGGGGGATTTTTTATGATAATGAAAATTAATTAAAAATAATAAGAATGCAAATTAAAATTGGTAATTCAAAATGGGAAAACCCTAGTTGAAGGAATTAACTCAGCTTTAATTCAATTACTGATCATTGATACAAATTTAAAAATCATTATTACTTATGAATAAACCGGTTACAGCTACAGAGACCCTCTAATAGTCAATCTCTCCTTAACTAGTCGATAATCAAGGTACCACCGTTGATTATTTCCCTAATCAATAGACAATCCTAGATACAATCATAGGATTTAATCAATTGATAGCCTGAAAAACTAGAGAGACCCAAATCCTAATCAACACATATGATGATTCATTTAAATTAGATTGCTTATTCTCATAACACAACGCACTGCTATGCTATTTGCCACAAACATCAAAATCTTCATACGATAAATCTTTCAATTGGCAATAGATTAAGTTGATAATTAAATAGTCGCCAATTATCTAATTAACAAACATAATCATGACAGTAATTCAGAGAATAAGCAAATACCCAAAAAGCAATAAAACAATTAAAGCATAAGAGAGATCTCACAGTAATGATGAATCATAGCTTCATTAATCCTCAACCAGAAAAATGAGTTTAGTTACTCATGGAGAAGAGAGAAGATTTTTCTAGGTTTTTTCTTCAATTGCGTTCTTTCCCCCTTTGTAATTCACGTGTTTCCTCTCTTATAGTTTCCCAAAAAATAAAAATACTAATATCTAAAATATTATCTAAAGATTTAATTCAAAATTACAAAAATAACCAAAAAAATAAAACATGTCAAAATAAGAACTGCCGGTTCTCAGTTGATAGCACGCGCCCGCGCCTTATCAACAAACTTCTTTTGAAGCTCAGAATTTTTCCATGAAGACAATTCCTCCTCAAAAATCATCTTATAGCTCAATTTAGCACCAATCAATAGAATTGCACCTACAAAAATAAAGCACAAGTAAATCACTATTATTAAGTGCAAAACATCGATATTAAGGGGAATAAACAATGCAAAACTAGTGCATAAAATGCAATCCAACAAATTCCCCCACACCAAAATAATGCTTGTCCTCAAGCATATATCTCAAGACTAATCTCAAATCTTCACTCAATTCTCATCTCAACTCATCCAAGAATAATCTTAAGCAAGCACACCTCAAGGATTTAAGTCAATCAACATTCAAAAGACAAGGGTTTTAAAGCATAAAATCTTAGAAACTAGTAAAAAGTCACTCAACCACCAAGACAATCTATTCAAAATCCAAGTGTAACAGGATTCAATAGCCCTCTAATTGATTTCACTCCATGCACTCAAGGTGTTTAGGGTATCATTTATGCACTCGAATCAAATTGAAGATTGCTATTACCATAAGCTTGCTCATATATCACACCTCAATCCACAAAACATGAATTAAATGCAAAAATCTAAGGGTCTTAAAAAGGTTACAACAGGGCTAAATAGGTTGAATGAAAAAAAAAAAAAGTCTATGGAAGAAAAAGATATCAGAGAGAAAAATGAATCCATTGAATGAACCTTATGGCATCAAAATGCTTATTGCTACTCAAGTCGCCAAGAATGTAAACACTTTTTTTTTATCATTTTTTTGTTTACTTTTTTTTCTTTTTTTTATTGGTTTTTTTCTTTTTTTTCTTTGTTCACAGTAATGATGAATCAAACAAAAGAAATGAACATTGCACAATTTTATTCAAGCATAATGCAACTTGATCTAATTGGGAAACTTTAATTCAAGGTAGCAAAAGCAACAAAATATATTCAAACAATGAGTCCACAAATCTCCTCAAATTGAGGCTCCAAAAAAAAAAAAAAACGGGTAAGTAGATAGAGAAAAGTAGATGGGCAAAAATAACACAAGTGAAGAAAATGGTTAAGGTTCAAACAAAGATAACGAATAAAGGTTTTCGAGTTGAGAAAAAGAAGAGAAATGTGAAAATAGAAAAATGGAAAGTTGTTTGCCCTTATCATTTTAATGCATAAAAATCCCGTAATGCGGCTTCAACATGTATAACAAAGAAAGTTCTAGAATAGACAAACTAAGATTGATATTCACTCCAGAAAAATAATTAGAGCAAAGTGGTTGCTCATAAGCTCAAATCCTCACAAAGTTGGTGAATTTGCCATAAAATCATATACACTCAGAAATTGAACCAACTATCAATAGTGGTGAGTTATTAATTTAAACAACCAAATTGTTGAAAACAAAATAAAAATCGAATCTAGTCATGCATCTCAACTCATATATGAAAAGCAAACTAACTCAAAAATTATTCAAGGATGAGCAGAGTGAAACTAAACGACCTCTCAAAAGCAACAAAATAACAATAATCCCTCCCCCACACCAAGAACATACATTGTCCCCAATGTATGATATCAAAGCTCACATAAAGAAATAAAGCATAATGATAAAAGATTAAAGGCAAAGAAAACGTCCCTGAATTGTGAGCATTGATCCAAATAACATCTATGGGCTTGACAGAAATGGTAGATGATGTCGCGCACGGTAGTGTTGAGTGGATCGAAGGAAGGCTGAAGGCTAGGCTTGGAACCGCGGAGAGTGGCATAGAAGAGGTTGTCTAGCTAGCGCATGTAGTGGGCTGTAGATGTAAATCGTGTGGCGCACGGTACTGGCATGGGCTTTAGGCGTTTGGAGCACGAAGGAGGCAGCGGCTAGGACGTCTCGGTGGTGGATGAGGATCTCGCGGCTTGTGGTAGTCAGGCGTGGGGAAAGATCGAAGGAAGGTGGCAACTGCGCTTCTCAGGCGTGCATGTGCGCTCTGGGTCTATGCAGATCTGGCTTGTGACGTGCATGGCGCAGTGCAGACTCGGTTAGGCATGCGTGTCGCACGCACGGGGCTGAGTTAGATCTCGCTGGGCGTTGCGGCGTTGGCTAGTTGTGAGCACACTTGCGTGGACTGTAGATCTGGGCGCGCAGGTTGGGTGCTAGGTTGCAGACGTTCGGAGCTTAAAGGAGGCAGCGGCTGAAGAATTGCTTAGGGTTTTGTGCACAATAAAGCACGAAATCAGTTTTCCTTATATATATAATAAAAGAAATTAAAATTTAAGTAAAGAAATTAAATGAAAAAAATTAAAAATTTTAAAAATTTAAAAATTAAAAACTATAAAATAAAAGTTAAAAGAGCACTTGAGACAATAAAAATCACAGAAGTACTTTTTAAGTAAGAACATTGGCACGCCTAACCAAAAATTTTCTTCTGGCCAAAATAAGCAAAGATATTATTTAAACAAAATAACAGAAGAACTTTTTCAGTTAGCATATGGGTAGGCCTTAAAACCATTTTACTTTAAAATCACAGAAGTACTTGTTAGTTAAAACATAGGCACGCCTAACCAAAAATTTTCTTCTGGCCAAAATAAGTAAAGATATTATTTAAACAATCTTAATCAAAACTAAAAACAAAAGATGTAACAAAAATTAAAATAAACATAAATCATTTGGGTTGCCTCCCAAAAAGTGCCTTTGTTTTATGTCTTTGGCTAGACACATTCATGCCTAAATCTCCTAGCAACAGAACCAACGGTTTAAGCTCTATTTTCAGTGCCTGCAAAATAGATGGAAGAAGTTTTGCATGAGATGAAGGCAATTCAATATAAGACACATTATGAATTATAGTTCTCAAAGAATTTAATTCAAAGATTGTCTGTTGCAATGCAGAATTGAAAACAAACTCCCTTTTATCATTATGCAATTCTTTGAGGCCCAAGTTGTTGTTCAAAGCAGTTACCAATGAATCTTCAACATCCAAATCAAAAACCTCCTGCACTACAGGGTTAATAATATCAACAGAAAATACCAAATATTCCTCACTAGGATAGTTCATGGCATCATTCATATTGAACTCTATAACTTCTCCATCAAATTCCATAGTGAGAGTCCCTTTATCTACATCCATTTTAGTCCTAGCAGTCTTAAGAAAATGTCTTCCTAGAAAAATTGGGATAGAATTAGAGGAGTTATTCTCTTCCATATCAAGTACATAAAAATCAGTAGGAAAACGAACGAGGCATGACATTAATAGAAGCTCCTAGATCTAACATAGCCTTCTCAACTCTAACACTACCAATTTTGCAAGGGAGAGTAAACATACATGGATCCTTGCACTTAGGAGGTAGTTTCTTTTGGAGAATTGCTGAAACATTCTCCCCCATGTGAACTCTTTCATCTCCTCTCAACTTCCTCTTGGAGGTGCACAGTTCCTTAAGAAATTTAGCATAACGTGGTAGTTGTTTTATAGCATTTAATAAAGGAATATTTACCTTAACCTTGCGAAATGCCTCAAGGATGTCTTTCTTTTGTTCTTCCTTCTTAGATTTTACAAACCGGCTTGGAAAATGAGGAGGTATCACCACAGGTAGGGGTTATGCTCTGCTAGGTTGCACATCTTAAGATTGAGGCATCAATTCCTCCTTCTCAAGCTCATCTTCTACACGCTTTGTCACTTTCTTGCAAGGCTCTTGCAACTCCTTCCCACTTCTAAGGATGACAGCACTAACGTTTTGCTTTGGTTTCACCTCAGGTTGTGAAGGCAATCTCCCTAATACTTGAGACTCCAAGCGGCTTACTGTAGTCGCCAGTTGGCTCACTTGGTGTTCCAAATTCTGAATGCTTGTTGTAGTTGCTTGCTGAAATTGTTGAGTATTAGTTGCGAGTGATTTAACAATTTCTTCAAGAGATATACCTGACTTGGAGTTTGACTGTGGAGGAGCAGGTTGTCTTGGTAGGTATTGATGTAGGAATCCGGACGGCCTAACTCCATAGCTGAAGTTAGGATGATACTTCCATCCTGGGTTGTATGTTTGTGCATAAGGATCATATCTCCTCTCAGCATGCCCAGAAATCCTCCAACTATATTGGCTTGTTCAAAGGGTTCTTCTTGAAGTGTAGGACACATATCAGTTGGATGACCCATATTGGAACAAATGCCACAAGTTTTCCCCTGTCGCACATTGCCTACAATAAACTTTTCCAGAAGAGAAGTAAGTTTATCTAAACGTTGATCAATAGAAGAAATGCTTACCTCATTCACTTTCCACGAAGTGGGATCTTGTCTGTTGCCAAACTGCTGCGCATTAGCAGCCATGTTCGAAATTAACTCACTTGCTTGAGTAGGGGTCTTGTTCACTAACACACCTTTACTAGCAGCATCTATCATACTCTATCCATCAATGACAGTCCTTCGTAAAAGTATTGGATAAGAAATTATTCCGAAATCTGATGCTGAGGACAGCTGGCACACAATTGTTTGAATCGCTCCCAATATTCATACAATGACTCCCCAAAATGTTGTCTGATCCCACAAATGTCTTTTCTGATGCTGGCAGCTCTTGAAGCAGGAAAGTACTTCTCGAGGAACTGCTTCTTCAAATCATTACACGTTGTAATAGATCCAGGAGGCAAGTACTACAACCTATCTTTCGCTAGCCCATCTAAAGAGAAAGGAAAAGCACACAACTTAATCTACTCTTCAGTCACACCTTGAGGCCTCATGCTTGAACACACAACATGAAATTCCTTGAGATGTTTATGAGGATCTTCACCTGCAAAATCATGAAACTTGGGTAATAAATTAATAAGACCAGACTTTAATTCAAAATTTACCTCCAAGTCTGCATATTGAACGCAGAGTGGTTGCTGATTCAAGTCAGGTCCAACTAACTCTCTAAGAGTTCTTTCTGCAGGTGGAGCTCTAGCCATCACTTGTTCTTTTGATTCGCTAGATGATTCAACCAAACTAGGCACCATATCTATTTCAGAAAGCAAAGGTGACGAGGATCGTTGCTTGGCTCGCTTGGTCTGCTGTCTCAGCTGGTGAGCTGTCTTCTCAATTTAAGGATCAAATAAAAGTGTACCTGTACGAGAAGAACGAACCATAAACCAAGTAAAACGTAAAAAGGATTAAATAAATGACACCAATCCCCGGCATCGACGCCAAAATTTGATGGACGTCGAAGCCAGCAAATATAAAAACCTACTCTAAACAAGATTATGTATAGTGATTGAGTAGGGTCGTGTCCACAGAGATTGGTAATATTTAAATTCTTTTAAAATGAAAATATAAAATTGGGGGGATTTTTTACGATAATGAAAATTAATTTAAAATAATAAGAATGCAAATTAAAAATGGTAATTTAAAATGGGAAAACTCTAGTTGAAGGAATTAACTCAGCTTTGATTCGATTACGGATCATTGATACAAATTCAAAAACCATTATTACTTATGAATAGACTGGTTATAGCTACTGAGACTCTCTAATAGCCAATCTCTCCTTAATTAGTCGATAATCAAGGTACCACCGTTGATTATTTCCCTAATCAACAGACAACCCTAGATACATTCATAGGATTTAATCAATTGACAACCTGAAAAACTAGAGAGACTCAAATCCTAATCAACACATATGATTATTCATTTAAATTAGATTGTTTATTCTCATAACACAACGCACTGCTATGCTATTTGCCACAAATATCAAAATCTTCATACAATAAATCTTTTAATTGGCAATAGATTAAGTTGATAATTAAATAGTCGCCAATTATCTAATTAACAAACATAATCATGACAGAAATTCAGACAATAAGCAAATACCTAAAAAGCAATAAAACAATTAAAGCATAAGAGAGATCTCACAGTAATGATGAATCAAAGCTTCATTAATCCTCAACCAGAAAAATGAGTTTAGTTACTCATGGAGAAGAGAGAAGATTTTTCTAGGTTTTTTTCTTCAATTGCGTTCCTTCCCCCTTTGTAATTCACGTGTTTCCTCTCTTATAGTTTCCTAAAAAATAAAAATACTAATGTCTAAAATATTATCTGAAGATTTAATTCAAAATTACAAAAATAACCAAAAAGATAAAACACGTTAAAATAAAAACTACAAGTTCTCAGTTGACAGCACGCGCCCACGCCTTATCAACAATCTTCTTCTGAAGCTCAGAATTTCTCCATGAAGACAAATCCTCCTCATACATCATCTTTTAGCTCAATTTAGCACCAATCAATATAATTGCACCTACAAAAATAAAGCACAAGTAAATCACTATTATTAAGTGCAAAACATCGATATTAAGGGGAATAAATAACGCAAAACTAGTGCATAAAATGCACTCCAACACATTATAATTTGTGTTCATCTTCTCGGTTGCTATTAAATTCTTTTGATCATCCTTTTGCATCTTGTTAGAATCTGGTTTGGTGATCTTGGGTAGTGATTAATATAGCTTGGGTTGTGAGGCTAGTTAATCACTACATATACGTTATTTTATTAATTATAATTATTGTAATATTTTACTTGTATCATATAATATTTATTTATTATTTTTATCTTGGTACTATATTTATGTTTACTTTGGTAGTTATAATCAAAGAGTTAAACGGTCATTTATAAAATTAAGGGGTCTGTGTGACTATTTATGAAAGATGTGTTTAATTGATTTTTAGCATTGCAGTCCTTGTTATTTGATGAAAAATCATAGAAGTTGAGTTTCAAAATTTTGACACCAAAGACTTTTTCTATTAAACGAGATCATAAAGATAAAAACTTAGATGAAATAATCCCACAACGTTATCATATAGACATGATGATTCGAGGATTCACAAGTGCCAATAAGTCTAACAAAAATTCTGCTGCTTGAATTGTATTTGCTAGGGACACTCATTTCTGATCTTTTAACTTGAATTGGCTTATTGCCAATCTCGTTGCAAAAATATCTTTTAAGAAGAAGCAATTAGTGGCCCATCAAATAATTATGCGTGCTTTATGGGTTATAACATTTTTGTCAATCCTCAACCTGACTCAGAAATTATGAGTTGCGAACTAATGAGTAGCCATCAAATAGTGGCACTTTTTCACTGAACGAGTTGTGAAACAGAATCCTAATGAGAGACTACCACATGGCGCGTCACTCACCAACAAACCCCTTAAACTAATTAATAATTGATAATTTAATATACAATCTCTTGTGCCAGCTCAGCAATATGCTATAGCATACTTCCCGGCATGGCATACAGTTACTCAGAAACAGCCATGCATCTTGAACAACCTTCGGACAGTCTTGACTCTTGAATCCAAATACTTAGCTACACTTGGTTGCAGCCAATGAACCATGGTCCTTCGTTAGCTATAATATGATCCTTTTGATGAACTTGATAACATATATACAACTTTTATAAAGAAGAGACAAGATGAATCAAATGAGGTGAAAGCATAAAAAAAATTACTAGATAAATGAATCGCTTCTTGATGTGTTCAGAACAGATTTTTAAAAAATTGATATTAGATAAGAACTTGTATTAGTGAATTTATAGAGACACATTACGACCATGGATAGATTTTAATTAATTGATTTTGAAAGCCTAATTTAAGTAATAATTCATTATCATCTAAACATTACAAAGGACAATAAATTAAGTGCCATATCTATAAATGTACTTCTGGTAAACGACAACTTTGTGGATCAATAATCCTCATTTTCTTAACTTTATGTGTAAGTAGGAATCGTTTATTTTGCTCGATTAAAAAGAACTGCAAAGTATTTAGATCATTTGACATGTTATAAGGTCTATTTTGTTAATCTACCAGCTTTGGTATTCATAAAATGTGATATGCGCCTAAACTAATTGGCATAAGACTACATGCATTGAAACTTATATGCATTGAAACTTCCAATCCTTTTAAATCGTACAAAGTATTCATAATTTCTAGACATCAAGCAATAGGAAAATAATTAAATGAGACGGACCTGAATATAGTAAATGGAAGTCAAGATTTCCCTATAGAAAACAATTAATTAATTAAATCTATACAAGTTGGTAGAATTCTCTATAGAAAATTAAAGGGACTCAAATTGCACAGTCACAAATCACCTTAGAAATTGAATAAGATGCGGCAAATTGACCAAGTGACAAATCCGTTCCTATCTGAACCACATCTAATTTAGAATGAATATTTGAAAGTGAGAGAAGGTAGGATCACACGAGGGCACAACCAAGGAAAGTAGACCTAGCATTGAGGTACAAGTTAAAAGTGAGATAATGTATACTCTTACACACTATTATTGAAGGTATTCATTGCAAAGATTACAATTCATTACCAGTGAAAGAAAAGAAAATCAATTTGATTGTCTCATATGCCTAGCTCCTTCAACATTTGTAAGCAACGAGTCTCTAATTTTTAACAGTCTTGTTACAATTTCCTTTGCATTGGGTCTTTGGTTTGGTGATTCTACCGTACACTCCATAGCCAAATGGAAGAGAAATGACACACATTGCTCTTTGGTCGCAAAATGTTTGTCCTCCCGACTTAGCATATTTGCATCAACAACTTCCATAATTGAAATGGGTAACAAATCATTAACCCAACGCTTTAATGTCATTTCTCCAGTAAAAATTTTGTCTGTGGGTTTCTTCCCAGTAAATGTTTCCATTATCATAATCCCAAGGCTATAAACATCTCCATTTGAGGATGCTCGTCCTTCTCTTCCATACTCTATAGATTGCAACAATTATATAGTAAGATAAAATAATGTATAATAATATGCTCAAATGAAGATCATAAGAAATAAATAACATATTAGAAAGTATTAAAGAAATAAACAAATTTAATTCAGAACAAACCTGGTGCCATATAGCCTATAGTGGCAAGTGTTTGTGTTTGAGTGAACGATTGATCTTCTCCAAGTAATAGCTTTGCCATGCCAAAATCACTCAAATGAGCAACCATATTATCATCTAGCAATACATTGCTTGGCTTTAAGTCACAGTGAATTACGGGTGCTGAATAACCAAAGTGTAGATATTCCAAAGCTGATGCAACATCTATCATTATGTTCAATCTTTGAAAAATATCCAAAATGTAGTTGCTGGAATACAAACACTTCTCCAAACTTCCTTGAGGCATGTATTCTAATACCAACGCTTTAAAATCATCATTTGAACAACTGCTAATGATTTTGATAAGGTTTCGATGGCGAATATTTTTCATCATATCACATTCAACATCAAAATTCTTAAATGATCCTCCATATTGCAGGTCGAAAACCTTCACTGCAACCTCCATTGCATCCTGAATTCTTGCCTTGTAAACAGAGCTAAAACCTCCTTTGCCGATTAGATTGTTCTCACTAAATCCGTCTCGTAGCTCGAAAAAGTTCTAGGTATGAAAATCTTCTCCAAGTTGCAACTCGTGGCATGTCGCATCATTTGGTATTCGTTTTCCTCTCTTTCGATATCTTACGATCAACACAATGACTACTATTATAAATATAGTACTTAATGGCAAGACAATCCCTAGGAGAAGATCATTTTTCCTTAATGCATGGTGGATTCTAGTCTTGCATGGTGGGACTTGCAAATTGGATGTACCGCACAATAATTCATTTCCCTCAAATGATTTAGCTGAGAAATTTTGAAAAGGTCCTCCACTAGGAATCTCTCCTTCTAGCTTATTGAAAGAAAGATTTATATCTTTGAGATCTATTAGTTTCTCTAAAGATATAGGAATAGCCCCAGAAAAATTATTATTGGACAAATTCAAGGATTTCAAGTTTATCAAATCACCAATGGAATCAGGAATTGAGCCTTGCAATCTATTATATTCTAAAAAGAGATATTGTAGATCTTTTAGGCCTCTAATGGTAGTTGGGATAACACCTGAAAAATTATTCATGGACAAACCTATTCTTATTGAAACCTTCAAATTTCCAATCTCTAATGGGAGTGGGCCAGTAAAAAAATTTGAAGACAAGTCAAGGTCCAATATGTCCTTAAGGTTCCATAAAGTTGAAGGAATATAAGTTAATTGATTGGAGCCCAAATAGAGTTTCCTTAGAGTTGTGAGATTGCCGATGCATGTAGGGATGGATCCAGAAAGCTTATTGCTGCTCAACTCTAGCTGAAATATTGCAGCCGAATGACATAGAATGTCTGGGATTGATCCTTCCAATTTATTGTCTCGGAAACTCAATAATTGGAGCTTTTGTAATTTGCCAAGAGTAATCGGAATTGATCCATTCAATTTGTTGCCTCGTAAAGAAATTGTTGTCAAATTGGTCAAGTTGCTGATCTCTTCAGGAATGCTGCCACTAATATTGCAATTGAGCATCCAAAATTCTTCCAAAGATTGAGAAAGATTGCCTACAGCACTTGGAAGAGTGCCATCTAGTGGATTATTGGATAAGCTCAAATGCTTTAAATACTTGCAATTTGAGAACGAGGATAGAAAGCTCAATTTTGGAGTTGAAGATGTCAAATAATTCTCATCTAAATTTAGCCACTGAAGGTTTCTTAAATTGCCAAATGTGTTGGGAATAAAACCGGAGAAGGAGTTTGCTGACAAATCTAGTCTGGAGAGCTTAGAAGCATTGAAGATGAAACTAGGAATTTTGCCACTAAAATTATTACCCCACAAGACAAGCTCCTCAAGATTTGGAAGTCGGACATCTGCGCTTGATGGGAGTCTTCCAGAGAGAGAATTATTATAAAGCGTAAGTGATTTGAGTGTTGACAAATTGAAGATTGATGCTGGGACAATACCGACTAATTTGTCATCAAAAAGCGCCAACTCCTCTAAGTTACGATTATTACTGATTTCATGTGGTATCTCACCTATATTTTGAAAGAATTGTTTTCAGATTTGTTTTAGATAATAAATAATCCGTAAAAGCAAACAGACTTTTGTAATAAAAAGTCAATTAGACAGTACACAATTATTTCAAGTACTAACGCATAAGAACACCACTCATGAAGGGTTGAACAACGTCAATGCAATCAAAATTATATATGCTCCATTTTATTTTTCTTTTTTTTGTAAAATATAAAGCATAATTTAGTGCGTTATTGGTGTGCGATGACAAGGCAAGCTCCCACTAGGAGAGCTCTGCTGTGGGGCCTAGCACCAACAATAAGAGCTAACCACGCACAAAAGGAACTCCCTAAGTTACACTTGTGGTAACTTACTTCCCCTCACATGTGTAACTTAGGCCCCTCCCGCACAAAATAGATGGTATCCCGGTAGAATATAAATGTGATTTAAGTGTTAGATAGATTGTGTGGTAAATTAATGGGGAGGGTTAAGTTTTAACAATGTACATGTGGAGAAATGTAATAAAATATATTTTACTAATATCTATATAAATTAAGTAGGTAAAATATGCATGTGACTTAAGTAAGCAATAGGTGGTAGATAGATTGTGTAGCTTAAAATGAAAAAAATCAAATTGTTACAGTGAAAAGCTAATTCACTGGATGCTACTATTCAAGTAAATCTAGCCCTTTCAGTACTTCAATTACCGCAATATAGAGTAAATTCAGTGGAATAATTTCTTTTCAAATTTCTCCTGACTAACATGGAGATTCTATGTTCTCAACATTTAATACAAGTCTTCCAATTGAAATGCTAAACACTAAATTTATTTATGAGTAAATCAACACCTTTTAGTTTTCCTACTGGACTTAACGATATTCTAAGAATAAGCATTATTTGTTAAGGTGAAATATTATGAGCGATGACTAAAAATTTATTTAAATAAAAAATTCTATAATGAGCATACCTTGGACTCTATTATTAGAAAGAAAAAACTACTTAAGATTAGTAAAGTTGCCGATTTCTTTTGGTATGGTGCTTGTTAATAAATTATTATTTAGCGATGGTATCTTCAATTATTTAAAGATAGTTAGTGATTGTATGTAAAAAGATTAATCACAATGTCACATATGCATATCATCAGTGAAGCCTATCTGACCAGAAATTATTTCATATAGCCATAACATATCTAATTGCAAGACTTCCCAGCTCCCATGGAATTTCACCTACAAATTAACATATTCTTTAATTTACAGAAAAGGATGCCTAGACCCCCTTTATTTGCTTAAATATAAATATATATAGACTCCTAAAGTTTAAAAATGGTCTTATAAACCCAATTCTGACTATTATGCCCTTTGACTTTTGTAACTAAGAAAAATTGAATCTAAAGTTTCATTGTAAATGCAAATATTTTTTGAAAATATTAAAAGCAAATATTATACTAATATCAATTAAATTATTTATCTCAAAAACTTTTATTAATAACTGTAAATTTGTATAAATATACACATTTATATCATGAAATGAATATTCATAAATAAAAGTATTTAAATAAGGGTTTAAGATTAATTATTATACATAGATAAAAAGTTAATAAATTTTTATTCTTGTTAGCTAAATATAAATATTACTAATTCCAGTATTCAAATCATTGTTAAAATAAATAACATATTGAAAGAAACTACTCATTTTAATATTAAATTGAATTAGTAATAAATTGAATTAATGTTATATTTATATGAACATAAGAATTTATTTTCAAACCAAAATTTTTAGTTTATTTTGAAATGTGCTACTACAGTGAATATACCAATTGATATCATCGTCGAAGAAAATCAATTTCATGAGTTATCTCATAGTATTTTGAAATAATTATATTCAAATTTTTTTCAAAGAATAAATAATACATAAAAACAAACATACATTTGTCACCACTCATCTGACAATACTTTATTATGCTTTAAGGTCGGTTTAATATTGAGGTTGGGTAGTTGTAATTTTTAAATTATAATGTTAAAGTATTTCGTAAATATTAGCTGCTGTAACTTGAAAGAAAAGTTGATTTGATCCTACACTATATGAAATATATATATCTTGATTAATGTATGCTAATTGGATAGGTTGTGCGCTACCGAGAAATTATGAGAGAAAATGTCACTAAAAGATCAAGTGTGTGGTGAAAGTGAAAGTCTAAGTCAAGGATGCTATTATTATAATAGGCATGATACTAATGTGTACTGTACTATTTTTTAACTAAAATTTCAGTAAAATAACTTCTTCTGGCATATTTTTCTCAATATTTACATGTGTAAATATTGTTCCATCTTACTGATTCTCCAGTTAATTTTGGCCGCTAGAACGACAATTGAAAAAAAAAAACAACAAAAAAATAAAGAAAATAAAAACAACTAACCTGTTTGATTGATTATCAAAGTTTGTTAGGTGAAAACAAAATAGAAGAAAATGCAGTAGGAACGAGAAAGAGGAAAAAAACATACTGAAAGCAATGGAAGGTTAACGCTTGTTAGACATCCGTTAAACTTTTTTCATTAGGCAATAAACTATGTGTAGTTCTAATTTTAATGAGGAAAGTCTAAAATAAATTAAATTCTAGTTTTAGAAAGATTTAAATGACATGCGCTATGATCTTATACAAAGATTGGAAAAGATTAGATGGGGAGAGTATCCAAATCTCTTTATCTATGACATTTCTCCGCTCAATTACTAACAAGGAGATTCAAAGTATTGTCAAAATTTGTTTCAAGGTTTCCAATTGAAATGCTTTAACACAATTAATTTTTTGGCAAATAAACATTTTCTAATTTTAATTTCTATCAACCTTCCTGTTATTCTAGAAATGAGCACAAGTGATCAAAGTAAAATACTACCAAGTGATGACTAAAAAATTGACATAAATATAAAGTCTGTGATCATGCGTACCTTGGAGTCTATTTTGGTCAAGATATAGATTCTTAAGCTTGGTCAAGTTGCCGATTTCTTTTGGTATGGCTCCTGAGAAATCATTGATCGACAAAGATAATGTTTGTAGATGTTTGCACCTTGATAAAGTGGATGGGATTTTTCCATCAAAGTTGTTTTCGTCTAAAATAAGGATTTCCAGAAAAGGAAGATTGTTGCAGATATTTGATGGGAGTTCACCTGGGAGTGCACCAAATAATCTATTATATTCAAAATGAAGAGTAGCTAGTAAAGAAGACTTGCTTAAGATGAAGGAAGGAAAAGAACCGGAGAGTTGATTATGGCTAAGATAAAGTATTTGAATTGAAGATAGATTCCCAAGTTGAGAAGGAATGATGCCTGTTAAAAAATTATTTGTTAGCTCTGGCGTCTTCAACTATATAAAGATAATTAAGTAGTGATTCCATGTCAAATATTTTATGTAGATGTCAGACATGCATATTGTTAGTGAAGGCTACCTGTCAAGCTATTACGTGACAAATCCAAATTCAATAGAGAAGAAAGATTGAAGATTGTTGAAGGAATGGTTCCAGTTAAGAAATTATTTTGTAGCCATAACATCTCGAATTCTGCAAGATTCCCCAACTCCTCTGGAATTTCTCCTAAAAATTATGAGTAACATATGCGTAAATATTTTTAATTTATTACCCAGCTCTCAAGAAGGAAAAAAATGAAATAAAAAAATTATTGCCTGAAGAGAGATAAAAAAAAAAAAACAATGATGTAGTTATGTATATACATATTGCCAGTATTTGTACTGAAATATCTAACTAATATCTGTAAAAATTAAATAGGCATATGGCAAGTAAGCAATAGGCGGTAGATTGATTGTGTGTGTGGTTAAAACTAAAAGATCAAATGTGTGCTATGCTGGATTACTAGAAGAATGCAAGAGAGTCATGCTTTGCTATGCTAGACTAAATTGGATATATGATTAGATAAGATTGTATTAGACTGAATTAAATAGGATTGGACTAAACTATTTATAGAGGATTGAATTGGACTAGTTGATAATTTATAAATAAAATTAGATAATTGAAACTACTAATATAAATTCAATTATTTATCTCAAAACATTTTATTAGTAATTGTAAAGTAGTGTAAATATACAAATTTGAGTGGAGCTATTGGCACCCCTTTAAAACTCTTCTTTAAACCCTTTCTTTATGATTTTACAATTTTAACCTTAATTTGATTTTACAATTTTAACCTTAATTAGTCGTGCCCATCTACTTCAACAACAATATCGTCAACAATCAGGTTTGTTGTTTATGACCCAGATGTAGAATTTTAGTTACAAACCATTCATTACCTAGCATCAAATGAATTATTCAAAAGAACAATTTTGAATAAAAGACAAAGATTAATGTAAAAGTAAAATAACTCTAAAAGTATACAATTGTTTGTGGGAAAAAAAAAAAAAAAAGAGGTTTCACTCTTGTTCAAAGCATAAAATCATGGATTTGGTGGTTTGAAAAGAAATCACTCCAAAACTGAATTTGATAAGTTCAAGTGCTGGACTTACGATGTTGAATAAGTACAATCATTATAAATTTAAAATGAAAGAAAAATATCACTGAACTTGGAAGAGTTTCATATAGAGAGAGAGATGAGGTTTACTGAGATTTTTGTTGAGAAAGATAATGGAAGGTTATTTGTGAAATTAAATAGAGATTATTTTTAAAAGGGGTTCTATGAGGACATTCGCGGGGTGGCAACAGTCCAACTCTACAAATTTATATCATGAAATGAATATTCGTAATTAAAATTATTTATAATATATAAGTTTAAGTTTAATTATAAATATTGGACTAAATTTTGTCAAATAATCTAAGGAATTTGATCAAGTAAGAAGTGAGTCCCACAACTCTCCTAGTAAGAGTTGAACACTTGCGATATCCTCTCCATAAGAAGAGCGACACCGCTCACGTGATCACTACTCAACAATGAATAATCTAATCCCTCAAAATTATCTTACAACCACTAAATATGCCCCAGTTGTATATTGTCCTCCTCCAATCATTATCTAGGATTTGGATCCAATCCTAATCTAATCTTACCTAAGCTTTTGCATAAGATCATGAGACATGTCATTTGAGTCTTTTAGGCTTTTTAGGATATAGCTTTTCAAATAAAGGTTATTCAAGTAGAGTTTTTACTAATAGAACCTTAATAAGTACAGCTTTTATAAAAACTATTTGTGTTATTTAGTTATCAATGAAAGCTTTTGTTAAAAATATAAAAATACTCTAATAGATAAGTTTTTTACAGTTTAATTTGTTATTAAATGAATGATATAAAATTGTCAAATAAATTGAGGTACTTTAGAAAATTTAACTCCTAAAAAAAATTATATAACCTCTAGTTCCAAAAACACAAAATTGGATATTTTCATTAGTAGAGGCTAAATAGCTTATTTAATAACCAAAAGCTTTACTCAAAATGCAACCAAACAATATTAAAGCTCCTTTTGGTAAAGCTTTTGTCAATAAAATTAGATTTTTAGTTGTTAATGAAAGAATTTATTAAAAATTATAAAATTATTTTAATAGGCAAGCTTTTTAAAGTTATATTATAAAAAAAATGAAATAAGATTGTCAAATAAGTAAATTATATTTTAGATATTTTAATATTTTACAAAAGCTTTTCAACCTATACTCTCAAAAGCCAAAAATTTAAGATTTTACTAGTACAGACAAAGTAGTTTATTTAATCTTCAAAACTCTACTAATAAAATAACCAAACAACAACGAAAACATTTGAAAATAGCTTATGAGATTAATAAAAACACCTATGACAATTAGATAAGCCATATCCAACAGGTACTAAAAATTTTGAAAAAAATAAATAGAATTAATTAAGCAGTTATGACCATTAACCTGCTTGAATTTTGTTGGGCAAACATGAAATAGAACAGAATGCAATGTGAAAAAGAAAGAGAAAAAAGAACGAAGTGAAAGAAATAGAAGGTTAATGCTTGTTAGACATCGGTTAATATTAGAGCCGTTATTCTTAGAGTTTTAATTAGGCAATAAAACTATGTGTTTTAATTTTAATAAGGAAAGTCTAAAATAAATGTAAATTAAATCATAGCCTTAGAAAGACTTAAATGGCATGTGTCATGATCTTACACAAAACTTAGGAAAGAATAGATTAGGAGAGGGTCCAAATCCCTTTATCTATTATATGTCTCCGCTCAAATACCAAAAAGGAGATTTATTGTCAACATTTATTTCAAGGTTTCCAATTGAAAGGCTTAAACACAATTAATTTTCGACAAATAAACATTTTCTAATTTTACTATCAACCTACCTATTATTCTAGGAATGAGAACAAGTGATCAAGGTAAAATACTACGACTGATGACTAAAAAACTGACATAAATATAAAGTCAGTGATCATACACACCTTGGAGTCTGTTTTGGTCAAGATACAAATACTTAAGCTTGGTCAAGTTGCTGATTTCTTTTGGTACTGCTCCCCAGAAATCATTGATCGACAAAGATAATGTTTGTAGATATTTGCACCTTGATAAAGTGGATGGGATTTTGCCGTCAAAGTTGTTTTCGTCTAAATCAAGGATTTCCAGAAAAGGAAGATTGTTGCAAATATTTGATGGGAGTTCACCTAGGAGTTCACCAAATAATCTATTATACTCAAAATGACTATTAGTTAGTAAAGAAGACTTGCTTAAGACGAAGGAAGGGAAAGAACCGGAGAGCTGGTTATTGAAAAGATGAAGCGCTTGAAGTGAACGTAGATTTCCAAGTTGAGAAGAAATGATATTGCCTGTAAAGAAATTATTTGTTAGAACTGGCATCTCCAATTATATAAATATAAGTAGTGATCATTCCATGTCAAATATTTTATGTAGCAATAATGCTACATATCCCAAATTTTTTGTCCCAAATAACCATCCCAAATGATTTGGCATTCATTAATTGGTTGATATGTTCTTTCCAAAATCTAAGTAAATTAATTGTAACCAATTAATGAATGCCAAATCATTTGAAATGGTTATTTGAGACAAAAAATTTGAGATATGTAGCATTACTCTTAATGTAGATGTCACACATGCATATTATTAGTGAAGGCTACCTGTTAAGTTATTACTTGACAAATCCAAATCCAATAGAAAAGAAAGATTGAAGATTGAAGAAGGAATGGTTCCAATTAAGAAATTATTTTGTAGCCATAACATCTCCAATTCTGTAAGATTCCCCAGCTCCTCTGGAATTTCTCCTAAAAATAATGCGTAACATATGCGTAAACATTTTAAATTTATTACTCAGCTCTCAAGAAGAAAAAAAAATGAAATAAAAAAGGAAATTGTTGCCTGAAGAGATATAAAAAACAATTTACTCAGAGAATTAAAGAATTATGGGCTAACAGGATAAATAAAAGTGAGATATTATTAATTATCATCAATTAATTAAACTCTGATCATACCTTGGAGTTTGTTGTGTTGAAGATCTAACCTCGTAAGCTTTGTCACGTTGCCAATTTCTTTTGGTATGGTCTCAGAAAAATTATTGGACGATAAAGATAACTCTCGCAGCTGTTTGCAGTTTGATAAAGTAGATGGTATTTTGCCATGAAACATGTTATTTGTAAGGAATAGAGATTCTAAATTGGAAATGTGATTGCAGAAATTTGGTGGGAGTTCGCCAAATAGTGTGTTATTTGTCAAATCAATTGAAAATAAAAAAGACAAGTTGAAGATAGAGGAGGGAATGGAACCAGAAAACCAGTTAAAACTGAGATCAAGTGTTTGAAGAGAAAAAAGATTCCCAAGTTGAGAAGGAATAGTGCCTGTGAGACTTAACCTAGAAATATTCAAGGCTGTGACTCTATGACTACGGACATCACAAGTGATGCCCATCCAATTGTTGGGATTATGTGCTCTTTAAAGCATATTGATTTTCTGATTAATAAAATATTTGAGGTATTTATTCAGATATCTTAATTGCATAAATATTTTGAAAAAGGTCCATTTAATTATATTATATGTATTTATGTGATCATCATATGGATTCACAGAAGACATAAATACAAGTTATCTTATGATTAAATAAATTGAGTTCGCAGTTGATAAATAGAGTTGGGCGCTCTATTTATGTTTAGACTGTAGTAAATTCATCGAATGATTTGTCTTGATCATGTATGAATTTATTGATGTAGTTTGACTACATTAAACTGGATCACATATGAGATTTAATTAACCTTGAAATGACTGTCAGACTTATTAAATCTCATAGGCATTGATTTTATTGCAATCTCAATCTTGAGTTAATTATAGTTTCATGTTTATGATTGTCATTTCATTTGAGTTACCAATGGGCACGACATACATTTGTAGTCAAGATTACCCGGTATCTTGGTGAATGTAATTATAAGCAGTGAGATTATAGATTAACAAAATAGAATTTGTACAACACATCTCTTGACGGGTTTTTGGTACTTGATCATAGAATTCTCTGGCCAGAGTGTGTCAACATAATTAGTATGTTGAAAATGATCATTAGAGAAAGCCAGTAAGTGTCAAGGAACAAGATATAATTAAATTGATTAGACAGTTGAGATATCAATTTAATTAGCGATGTGGTACAAAGGATTGTTCAGTAAAGAAACCAATGTGGCATGGGTCGAATTATTATTCGAGAACACTATCCTAGATAGCATACAATTATGGAGGTCAGTTCCAATCTTTTAGTGGAGTAGATTTGGAATTAAATAATTGGGCTAGTTTAATTATAAGCCTAATTATTGTAGCCACTATTGTATGTACCCATATGATCCCCGGGTTAGCTCATTTAATTAACTGCACCATTACTGGGTTGATAAGCAAGATAACTAGCTATTTGGGTTAAAAGCCTAAATATATTATTTGGTGGGAGACTCTATTTAATATGCTTATGTGTAAGGGGCCTTGTGTTATTTTACAAGGTGGGCCCCTATAACAAGAATAAGTGTAACGTGGGCTTTATTATTTTTTAATTTAAATCAAATATTTTGATTTAATAGAATTAAAAAATAAGCCTAGGGTTTCCACCAATAGGATATAAAAAGACTTGTTCTTTTTCAAAAGAATAGAGGAGCCACAATATACAGAGAAAAGAAATTTTTCTCTCTAACTTTAAGAGAAAAATTTCTCTTGCTAGTTGCTTTCCGAAATAATAAAAAAGGCGCCCACACGTCAAGTGCAGATCAAACTTGAGTCATAACCTGGTAGATCATTGGTGACGGATCGTGATCTAACAGAATTGATGGTGACAGTTCGTGACTTGGGAGCCCAGATTACTTTTACGAAAAAGCAAAGGTACGATTTCTAGATTATAGTAATTCTATATATTGTATGAGAAATGCGATCCTAATATTTCCGCTGCAAAAGCTTTTTCAAACCAACACCAATTACAGACAGAGCTACTTGTGTTCCAATTTTTTGTCAAGAATTTAGTTGGATCATCAGTTACATGGGCCTTCAGGGCAAGAAGAGCTTGTTGGTCTGTGGTACTACTGGTAGTGTTGGCTGATGCAATCATGAAGGAAAGAATCAAGCAGTAGAGGAAGAGAAATCTGATCATCATCCGGAGTGAAGGAATTCTTTCCATGAGACGAGAGTATTTAGACTGAAAGTGTGTGCTTTAATCGGATTGATAATGCAAGAACGCTCATAAGTGCTTCTAAGTATTTATAATGAAACTGAAATTTCGAAGAAGCAGCAAAAAGAAAATAGAGGAGTGAAAGACTACTCATAACTTGTCGAAAGGTTCAATAATTTTATGTAGACCCGCTGCATTAAGCCAACCCTTCAGGTCCACACACAGAAATAGTAGATATTTCCCTCTATTCTTTTTATAATCCTAATTAATGCTTTTAGTAAGTTTTGTTTTCCTTTATAATCATCATATTAATTTATTCCCTATGATCAGACTTCTAACCTCATAACTTTTATGCAAATTTCAAATAATAAATTTCGTGATTCTGGTAAAAATTTTCTTCTCGTGAGTTTGGAGTAAATATGGTAAAAAATATAATATTAAGTTTTAGTATTTGCAGACCCAAGGAGAGGTTATTACTTTGATTAAATGGATTAATTTGCAAAATTAAATTCTTACAGTATGTAGGAAGAGGAGTGATTTTTTTTTTAAATGAAAAAAAAAAACTTTCTTCTTAAATGTGATTGTGATAGTTTTATCATAAAAATAGTTCTACTCATTAAAAAAAAAAAAATTAATGCTACATTCCTAGTTATATAATAACATGACATATATAATGCTACATTCCTAGAAACACAAATTTTTAGATAAGTTGAAATTATATTTCTATATCTTTTTTTTTTAAATTGTGATAATTTAATAGTCCTGAAAAAAATTATACAAATCAGTGATGTCACATTCATCAAAGTATTGGCCGTCGGGTAAAAAAGTTCTTCGCGTGACTATGAGGACGTCATAAGTTGACAACAAATTGCCCAAGTCAATTAAAGAGGAGACAATGAAACCGATTATTTTTATATAAGTATTCATATTCATTGAATCAATTTAACAGTGCTCAATGGGACAATAGATGTTGAAGTGTTTTTACTATTGGTATCATCATTCAAGGATTGACAAGTGCCAATTGTATTCGTAAGGGACACTCATTTCTGATCTTTAACTTGAATTGGTGTTTTTTTCTTTTCCCAAATTATGAATATCTCATATGGAAATTGAAACTTTTATCACTTATGTTTGGCTAATACGGAAATTCTCTTTGAGCTTCCAACGGCCTCGCTGCAGCATGTAATTTTCTTTTAAGAAGAAGAATAGTGGCCCGTTAATTATGCATGTTTTATGCGTTACAATGAACACTATTTTCATTTCACTCTTATTAGGGATGATGACTGTTTTAACTGGATTTTGGGATGAAGGAAAATGGAACCAAAAACCCAGTTAAACACAATAACATTTATATTAAGGGTAGCAGGGGTGTCTCGCGTAGCCGAGATGTATTGTTTGAGATGGCTTTTGATGAAGGTCGACATTGAAGAGAGGAAGTGAGGGAGCTTTGGGAGACTTAGATCTGTAGATAAGGCTGGCTTAATGGGTTGTATTGAACCTGTAAGATAGAGAAACGAGGTTAGAGATGGAGCCGGCGATGGCCCGCGACCATACTCTAACGCTCAAGTAAGCTACTTGAACTTTTATGAGGTGGAGAGCTTGCAAGCACTCTAAAATGGAGGCTGGAGGTTGAAGAAAACCTCAGCCTCTTTTGTGTGTGTATGTATGAATTAGAAAGATAGAGCCTGAATGCCTTTATATGGAGTGCCACTAGGGTGGCCTGGTCGCCTGTCACTTGGAGAATTTTTATTGGTTAGTCCAAAATATATCCCATTCCTTTGGCTTGAATATTCATATGGGGCAATCGAAGTATACTTGGAGAGCAAGTAGAGTGTCATTTGCTTAGTTTATTCTCTTTTACACGTGGCGCATAATGCACAGTGGTCCTGGATACCTCGGCAAAGGCTATCTGGCATGGTTACTGAGGACCACTGTCCTTAGTGTGCTGTCCTTTACCTTTTACAGAAGTAACAGCCAGTTGTTCCCTCTTTTTTTATTCTGCCAAATCAAATATTCTCTTTTGGATGATGAAGATATCTCATGCAGCTAACATTTTGAATAATTTCTTTACCCACTTGGCTTCTGATATCGGGTACCCCACATACCAACTCAATTATCGAGTGTACACCAAGTACCTCCAAACAATCACTTATAGTCATAAAAACTCCATATCGATACGTGTCATTCTGTGATTAAGCTCATATGTTTTCCCCAAACAATGACAAAACTAAATTTTTAAAATTTTCTCCTAAAAAGAAACAAACTGTTTATAAAAAGCATCATCTACATGCAATCCTACAAAATGTCATAACAAATAATAAACTTGTAAGAGAATGAGAATGAATAATTATTAAATATAGAGCAAAAGAAAGAAAATTTCTTTAAAAATAAAATAAAATAAAATGTATATATTACTTTTATTTCTGAAAATTACTCAAAAAAATCAATAGTTAATTCATTTAGACAGTAATTTTTTTGCGATACGATTGGGAATGAGATTGAAATGTCGTGCTTTTAATCCATGGTTATTATGAGATGATATCAATAGTTACCAAATATAAGTATATATGTGTGTAAATAATAATTAATTCATGGTTGGTTTGAGAAAGTTGTTTGCGACTCAGAAAGTTGTTATTTGTTCTTCTTTATAATCATATTTGTTTTGGATAGGGATTTATTGCCTATGATCAAACTTCCAATGTCATAACTTTTATATAAATTTCTAGTAATGAATTTCATAATTTTGTTAGAAATGTTCTTCTCTCGAGTTTGGAGCAAGATATAATTAAGTTTTGGAATTTATAAAAGACCAAAGGAGAGATTATTACTTTGATTAAATCTCAAATTATTAAGGAGAGATTATTACTTTGATTAAATCTCAAATTACTAAGTTATATTGTTAAATTATGTAGGAATAGTAGAGTGAATTTTAAAGAATAACTTTATTTTTAAATGTGATTGTGATAGTGTTATTTTAAAACAATTCTATTAATTTAAAAGATTATTCGATAATTTACTTCTCAATATATCAATTGTATTAAAATCTTCTTATGATCTGAACTTTGCTAAATTTTTAAAAATCTTGTGTCATGTGTCTTTTAGTGATAATATATAAGTATGATTTAATAATTTTTATTTTTTCATTTATTAATTACCAATCACCACATGAATTTTATTGAGCAAAAGCTCAGATCAGGAAAGAATCTTTTTAATCCATATCAATTATTTAAAAAATAAATTCTACATTCCTTGAAAACTCAAAACTTTGGATAAATTGTTGGGTTTAGTGATGTTTGATAATTGCAATTATATTTTTTAAAATTGAGGCAATTTAATACTGCTGGATACTATAGAAATCTTTAATGTCACATTCATCAAAGTATTAGCTTGAATTGTATTTGTGAGGAAAATTTATTTATGATCTTTAACTTGAATTGATTTTTCTGCAACCTCGCTGCAAAGTTCTGTTTAAGAAGAAGAAATTAGTGGCAATTAATTAATACTTATGCGTGCATGATGGGTTAAAAGTTAAGTTGTATCATTTTTGTCAATCCTTAGACCGACTCAAAAGTAATGAAATGCAAAGTCAATGAGCCAAGACAAGCGGACAATGACTAATTAGTAATGGCGTGAGGTGACCACCTGTAAGTGCTTCTAAGCATTTATAATGAAACCGAATTTTTTCCGATGAACTTGTAGTACATTGGTAACTCAAGTGCTCAAGATTTTTTGAGCGTTTGGATTTCAGTTGGGACTCAAAAATTTTCTCAATTAAGTATGATTGAGTGAAATAAATTTATAAATAGTCTTTCTCTCTTGCGAAATGCGAGTGGAGTTAATACATCCCTAACTATGAGGGCATGAGGGTTATTTGTCTGAACAAGTATTCATAGAATTTAATATAATATTATAGTCTCGATGTATTTATCTATTAAAATAATAACTGTAAATATCTGATATACGATGAAACTGAATTTTCTAAGAAGCAGCAAAAAGAAAATGGAGGAGTGAAAGACTAATAGTAACTTTGTCAAAAAGTGCAATAATTTTATGTGGACTCGATGCGTTAAATCAGTTATTCAAGTTCACTCAGAATCACTAGATATTTTCCTCTATTATTAGTCCTTTTGTGGTTGAGCCGTCTGATTTAATGAAAACTGTTCAATGGCAAGAGATGTGTTCAATCGGTTTTTAACATTAACCTGTTGTTTGATAAAAAAATCATTGAGAGTTCATGAGAATAAAAAATCACCCAAAATTTATCTATTAAAAGAGGTCATGAGAATATAAAGTAAAAACTTAGGGGAAGCAATCCCGTAACATCAGGTCCCATTTTCTGATCTTCTTATTTTCAAATTTAAATTTGACAAGCATGACAGACAGACAATGATGGTGGGACTGCCCGCTTGAAATTTAATTGAACAGTTTAGCGTAAATTATTCTCAACAACAGATGTTGAAATGTGTTGGATATTCGTTTTGATAATTCAAGGATTCAAAAGTGCCGATAAGTCTAAGAAATATTCTCGCTATTCCCTTTCAAGAAGAAGAAATTAGTGGCCCATTAATTAAGTAATCATGCGGGATTTATGGGTTATAACATTTTTAACCCGACTCAGAAGCCACGAGTTGCAAAGTTAATGAAAAAGGAGATAATCGGACAGTGACTAATTAATAATTTTGTGACACTAAAACGAATTATTAATGTGGTAATTATCTTCTTTTTTTTTTTGTTAATATGTTATTTTGTGAGTGTGATTAAACCGATTAAATTGGTTCAATTTAATTTAATTTAGTTTATCACATACATATATGAATCCTTAAAGCAGTTTATGCTGATAATTTATTTTTAGATGGATCGGCCAGACTGTTGCACATTTGTTAAAAAATTAAGAGGTTGTTTGTTTTTATGACTGAATGATTAAAAGAATTCAGTTTCTGCATTCAACTGTTTTATAAGTGTTTGTTTTCTAACTGTACACTCAAAATTAAATAATTATAGCTTAATTTAATTAAGTAAAATATTCTAACTTAACGCTGAATTAAAAAAAACACAGAAGAAGTTAATTTTTATTTTTTCAACAATACCCTAACAATATCCAATTATTTCCCACAAATAAAATCATATATTCCAACACTGTTCTTTTCAATTTGACGCCATCTTTTTTCTCTTTTCTTTTTCCTTTCAAGTTCTCATATTACCAAATACTTTGAGTCAATAATCAGATTGCTAAAGGAAATTAATTTCAGATACTTTTTTCTTGTTCCTATTCTCTAATTAATTTTTAATTATATATTTCTTTTTAATGGATTTAGTTGATTTTTTTATTTATTAATGTTTTAATTTATTTTTGTTATTAAATATAACTTTAGTTTCTTTTTTATTAAATATAATAGCTTATTTATATTATCTTTGATTTTTTATTGAGTTATTAAATATAATAGCTTAATATTTCAATTTATTTTTGTTATTAAATAATAACTTTAGTTTCTTTTTCATTAAATATAATAGCTTATTTATTTTATCTTTGATTTTTTTTATTGAATTATTAATATATAAGTGTAATAATATGCATAATATTTAATAAGGGAATATATGTAAAATAATAGTTTCAGACATTTTTGTTATAAAAAAATAAAAAACTTAATACGTTTATTCAGACATTCAAAAATAAAAAATAAACATGTTATTCAGCATTAATCATTCAACTCTATTCAGACTTAATTAAATTCAATGCTATTCAGCATTCAGTTAAAAAAAAAACAAATGCCACCTAAATTGACAAAATGGGTTGCAGTGAGTGTCTCAGTAAACAATGGATTAGTCTGATCGATTGTTTAAGTAAATGTTTTTTAATCTCTACAATTTGAGCAAACAGCAGTAAAATTTATACCACACAGGCAAAAATAATCTAAGAAAATAAATATTACGAAATATAAGACAATTAATGATAAAGTATGGTCATAGTAGTTTGAATGGGAAAAATATTTTCGTGTCAAAATTACAATCTTATGCAATTTGTTCCAATGAAAAGTAAAATAATTCTTAACGTGTCTAATGGTTAGTACTTTCGTGATGGAAGGAATGTCCTTTAATTAGCAAAGAAATGAGAAGACCACGTTGTTTCTTACTCTAGAAATTCAAGGGTTGGGAGTTGGGAAAATGGAAGAGAAAGTGAAAGAAAAAAGAACAAAGAAAATCTTTATTGAAAAGTAAAAGAAACGTAAAATACAAGATATCTTCTCAGCTTAAATAAGCTATTTATAGTAGGGTTGGCAAAATTTGGGTCCTGTCCGAGTATTGCCATACTCAAACCTAGCTTGGATTTTTTTTTTTGGCCACCCGGTCCGAATTTTTTAATCCGGCTTTAAAAACCCAGATTTTATATTTTATAATATTAAATATGAATTTTTTTAATTTATTTTATATTTTTTTTAATTTTTTAATTTAGTTTATGAAATTAGACATGAAAATAGGAACTTTAATGCTTAAAATTTTAAATATATATAATAAATTGATTAAATAAATATAATTATTGAAAATAATATATATTTTATAATAATTTTCTTTTATAAAATCCGGGTTTCGGGCTGGACCCGGGCTTTTCAAGTGATGTCCGAGACCGGCCCGTCCTCATTTCCGGTCCGGATATTACCAAACCCGTATTCGCCGGGTCCGGTCTGAGCGGGTATTTTTGCCACTCCTAATTTATTGATAGAAGAAATCAGAACACTCTTGACTAGTGAGAGGCCATCAAGTGAGCCATGTGACGGCTTCTCACTGGACGAGTTGTGAAACAGGATCTTCAATGACAGACTACCACTGTGGCGCATCGCTAACCAACAAGCCCCCTCGACTAATTACTAATTAATAATTTAATTTATAGACATATTACAACCATGGATAGATTTTCAAAATTAATCTAGTTTTGAAAGCCTAATTTATTATTCATTTGAACATTAAAAATGGATAATAAATTAAGTATAAGATCTATATATGTACTTCTAGTATACGACAGCTTTGTGGATCAATAATCTTCATTTTCTTGTCTAATTTTATGTGCAAGTAAGAATCGTTTTAAAAAGAAATGTAAATAGATTGTCTACCTTTGAGCAAAGTAATTAGGTCATTTGAAATGTAATAAGGTCCATTTCTCAATCTACCAAGTTTAGTATTCATAAATCATAAAATGCGATATACACGTAAATTGATGGGTATAAAACTAAATGCACTGAAATTTTCAGTCCTCCTAAATCCTATAAAGTATTCATAATTTTCCAGATATAAAGTAAAAGAATAATAATTAAATCACGATAACCTAATTATATTAAATGAAAGTCTAGATTTCCAATAAAGAAAAAAATGTAAATTAATTAAAACTAAACAAGTCGGCAGAATTCTTTATAGAGAATTAAAGGGACTCAAATTGCACATTAACTAATCACATTAGAAATTGAATAAGATGCAACAAATTTACCAAGTGACAAATCCGTTCCCATTCGAACCATAGCTAATTTAGAATGAATATTTGAAAGTGAGAGAAGGCAAGATCATAGAGGGCACAACCAAGGAAAACAGACCTAGCATTCAGGCATGAATTAAATGTTAGATAATACTCTTACACACTATTATTGAAGGTATTCATTGCAAAGATTACAATTCATTACCAGTGAAAGACAAGAAAATCAATTTGATTGTCTCAGACGTCTACCCCTTAATATTTTTAAGCAATGGGTCTCTAATTTTTAAGATTCTTGTTATGTTGAACAGATGGGTCGCCCATGATGGGCCAGCCCGATCCAACCCGTGTATGGTAACTGCCAATTTATGCAAGTTTAGAGGGAAGTTGTTGGGAATTTTCTACAATTCTTATAGAGTAAGTAAACCCTAATTTCATAAACTTCAATCCCTAAGATCATAGAATATCATGATTTTCACATCATCATAATTGAGAGAAGACATACCTTGATCCATAGCAATTTTCTTGATCAAGTTTCACTATAAAAATTAAAGATTAGCAAAAATTGATATCTTTCTCAACCCCTTTAGAGTGACTCACTTTCTGATGGATAGAAAATTAACATGATATCCAATATATATGGGTGGAGAGAGGACCAATTTTAATAAAACATTAATTCTCATTTTCCATCAAAGTAGGCAGTTACCTTTTTCCAACTGACCAATAGGATTTCAGCCCATTGTTTATTTTATTATTTAAACTTAATTACTACTCATTCAATAATGTGGCATGTGGGCCACTAATGAATACGCCAACATTCTCCCACTTAGCCGATGTGACATAGTCAACTTAATAATTTAATAATAATAAATGCTTTTTTTTTTTTCTAGCTTTGCATGCATTAACACACACAGATGCATTTTTTATTATTAGTAAAATCTCCATCCATCTTAGTCCATAAATTTAATTGCATCATTACAATCTTCAATCAGCATTTAGACAGTGAATGTAAGATAATGATCCCACTATTAATTCCATTTCACGTTGATTAGGAAATAAATTCCTATATTCATGTAATTTCTATAATCTCTGAAAAACACCATATGAAATAGGTCTATTTTGCAATTAATTAAATATCCCAGATTTTGTATTATTGAATCCATTTATTGTCTTAAGGCTATATTTTGTTTTTAACTTTACTTTTAACTCATCTCGCTTCATTGAGTTTTTTACTTCTGTTTATAGCTACCATTTCGAAATTTAAAAAATCTATTCAATCGATTGACTTATTAATAATTGATCAACTTATTTTTCTTTCATTGACGTTTTATAAAGCATGATTCATTCGTTATATGTATACAATATATATATTTTTTTTGTTCCGTATCCTTTGTTCCAATTCACTTCACAATAAATCTTAAAATCACTTACCCTTGTGATTTAACTATTACACTCTGAAAACAATTTGAACAGAATAACTCTATGGATAAATCAATTTTTAGGGTATTATAAAAGACAAATCATTGCACTAACAATTTTGATTGTTTGCTTGTAAAAGTAAAATTTGTATGTTTGGTTTTGGAATAAGAAAAAATATTAAAAGTTAATGTTTTCCTTTTTTTTTTTTTTTAGTAGTTTGTTTGGGGGGGGGGTGTTATTGGGGAAGTTGGGTACCGATTTGGACCAATAAGCTGAAGACATGCGGTCAAGAAAAGTCAACTATAAGAAAATCAACATTGTTGACCAAACAAGAGAATAGATCAACAAAGTTAGAGGATACACTCCCGAGGAAAGGACAATTCCGGTAAAGATGCCAATTTCAAGGTGTATAACCGGAACACAAAAATGATGGCCAGAGCCTCGCATGTGAACAATGGCATGGAATCGGAAAAGGAATAAATATCTATTTTTTGGGCTAGAAAAAAAGGAGGCAGTGAAAGAATAGGTCCATTACGCAAGCAATGAGGTGAAGACACATCAGCTCCTCGCAATTGCTCACTGAAAAGGCAACAAGACCACAAGGGCAGAGGCTACCACGTGGAACAAGCAAGGAATAAAGCTAGCCCTAAGGGTTTTCTTAGTCTCCAAGCACACTAATGTCACTATCAAGCAAGAATACCAAAATAACCCCACCTGAGGGGATTAGCCAATGAATAATCATCGGGTGTCCGGATTTACCAAAATGGCCCTCAGGCACACTCCAATAAAGCTCACGGGTAAATACAAAATGGGTAACAACTTTCCTCACTCATGCTTCAACTTGTCATCTTCTAGCTCAGAACTTTCACCATTCAAAGAGCTTCAAGGTTTTTACAACCTTTAGGCCATTGAAACTAAAACCTAAAACTTGACTTAAATGTCGGAGTGTGATCGTCGGCTACCGTTGGTTTCACCTCTGATCTCGATTTTCTTCATTTTTATAAGTTTCAAGGAGTTTGAGGCTTCAAAGATTTAGTCTCTGTTTCTCACTTACTCACTAAAACTCGCACAACTATCCTCCTTCCTCTTGTGAGAACACCTCAAACTTAACACGACAGTTTCACTTCCCTTACCAAACAAATTTATTTGTTTTAATCAGATCCTCCTAAAATCCAGTTAAAACGGAAACCCCAATTTTTTCTTTGAAGTTTCAAGTTATATGGTTGCTAAGCAAATTAAGAAAGTAATGCCATTGGCCTCTCTTATAATACGGACAATCTTTTGAATATCTTAATTTAGAATTTATTCACATATACTCATCAATAATTAATTTTTTTTCCTTATCAGTGATCATCTTCTTTATGGTTCGCCAATGGTGACAAAATTTTAAATCAATGAGATATATTCATTATATTAACAAAAATTACAAGGGATCTCAACAAGAGTATTAGAATAACCCAAAAATAGTAAAAAGGATGATTGTGGGCTTGAAGGCTGGTTCTGGCAACAAGTTGGGCTGGGTCATGCTCATGGAAGCGCTTCAAAATAACATTCCTTGGAAAAGTTAATTTTGTAGAAAATATTTCTTAAGATGTTGAAAATCTTCATAAAGCTTTTATAGATTTGTCATTTGTCATAGACCTTCCCTCACAATCAGACTCTGACCCCATTATATGACATATGTTAGTAAAATTCATTTTTACGAACGATAATTCTATTCATCCCTTCCTTCATATTTTTTGTAACAAGATCGAAAATTTTTTTTTTTTAAAATTTTACTCCCATACTTATGGGGAGATTCAAACCATCTAATTATAGGCAATGATGACGATGAGAGAGAAAGAAAAAGAAAATAAAAATAATTATTATTTTAAAAAATTTTTAATAGCAGTAATTTTAAAAATAAAAAATATAATTTCCTTAAAAAAATAATATAATTAAAAAGTGGAAGCAGATAAAACGATGAATTGATGGTGTCAAATGTTTTTATTCAATTGGGCCATTTTGATTCCAATTTCAAAGCCCAGAACTGATTTTTTGGGCTTGAATTACATATGTTGACAATAAAATAAACCAAAATATCTTGTTCTTATTTTCAGTTTCTTTCGCTCAACTCTAATTACAGTGTTCTTCTACAAAAAAAAAAACACTAATTACAGTTTTCTTGCATAAATTTTTTAATGAATAAATCATATATATTTAACTCCAGGAAAAGTCATAAACATTTGAATTAATAATAGTTAAAAGTGTACAAAATTGCTAGTATGTAATTTTTTTTAAAAGGTGATATGTGAGAAAATAATAAGAAAAAAGTTTATTGTTTAAGTTTATACAGAAAATAAGAAACTAATGAGGACATTGACAAAGGTGAGAATTTATTAGTAGAATCACATTGATTAGAATATAAAGTACTTGTGAGGATACAAAAAATGTTGGCAACTTTGCATGATTACAGGAGTCATTGGGTGTAAAGAGATAGGGAAGAAAACTTATATGAGTCTCCAACGACATTCACCACATTAGCAATTATGTGGTGAATAAAATTTGATTGCTTGCTGCATTATTGTTTGTAAATACATCAAAAATTGATCTGACTAAGCTACGCAATCAATTATAAAAATTAACAACACTGTATTCATTAAAAATTTCATAGCCTTAGATAATATGATTTACTACGTGGGATTTATGAGTATACGTTAGACAATTGACCAATCAATTATGTATTTATGATCTCGGCTAATGGTTATTTCTTTACTCAAATCTTGCTTTTATTCAATTGGAGAATGCATAATAGGAATGATGATCCAAAAGCTTACGTTGCTCTCAAATTAGAGATTACAACGTATGAGTTACTGCTATTTATATTTTGGTAATCTCATTAAATCGTTCGCGCCCTATAATTTTTTTTGGACTACCGTTTAAGCTGGTGTTCCCTTTATTGACAGGTAAAAGTTTGGGCTTACTTGAAGAGCGGGCTGTTGAGTCGGAGAAAGCCGATTGGTCCATAACGTGAACCGGCACAAAAATAGTGGAGATCCTGTTACATCAACACTAAAAAACAACTTGAGTTATTTTTATGTAGAGAGAAAGAGAGAGAAATTCCGAATCCTGGTATATCCTAGGTCAACCTGGTGGTTCCCACTCATCAGATTTAGGGTCAGTTTAGTAATATTGTATGCTTTAAAATAATTACTGTTAGTTATGCTGTAGAAATAATTAGTTATGAAGAAAATTAGTTAAGTGTTTGGTAAATTTTATTTTCAGAAGTACTGTAAATTTTGAAAGTAGTTATGGGTGTTTGGTAAATATTGTTGTTAAACTACTGTAAAAAAATAAATAACTAAAATAGACATAATGTAGAATGAAATTTACTTAAACATTTAAAAATATGTACATACAATATTTTTAATTGTGTATTATAATAATTTAATTAAAAATAAAATATATACTATATTGATTTTATTTTTTTTATTTTTTTATAATAAAAATTTATTGAAATATTAATTTTGTTTCTAATTTGAATAACGATAGTTTTGGATTTAGATAATAATTATTTATGGAATTATATTAAAGGATAAAATTGATTCCCAAAAGTAAAATCTAAAAGCTATTCCTTCCCTATTTTTTAAAATCAGCTGTAGGAGAGACTGATTTTGACAAAAGTGATTTTAAATTTTTTTACCAAATACAAAAATTAACTTTTAAATTCTTAAAATCATTTTTAAACTTCACAAACACAATCCCAAATGGGCCTCAGACACTTTTGTGATAAAAAGATTTTTTATAATTCAAGAAACGTGTGAAGGTCTGTTCCATACTTTAGGAATCCCTAACATCTCTACTCCTTAAAACACATGGCACCACTTTGTTGGCTGCTAAAATTAACCAACAACACCTTAACACATTTAACACCCATAACTGACTCATCCTTGAGTTGAGTTGGGACCCTGGCATGGTTATAGCAGGTACGGAACCTCTTCAATCGTTCAATTTCTCAATTAGCTCCTCAAGCTCTAGAGAGTATACATTTCCCAGGAGGTGTCTTCACCTGATAACCAAATCAGCTTATTTGATCTCAACAGAAGTCTATATCTCCGTCAATGTAACATATATTTATGTGAACTCAACATACATCTTGTATTGAATTGCTTTTCAAATGCATTACTTCATTTGATGAAAAGCAACTTGTCTAGTATTTGCAGTCTTTCACTAAGCGGGTAATACATATCAAGATCAACCACTGCACAACTTTTTATGCTACTTGAAAGAATATTGTAAATATTTTACAGGTTTTTCAAAATATTGAAACTTAAAGCAGTGCACTACACAAAAACTTCATACAGAAAGATGATTCAAACATCTACAAACTCTCAAGATCTTTTAGAGTTCCACAAAACTACTATTTCATGCCTAGAAAAAATGCATCTATTTTTCCTATTAGATGGTTAACACTCAATAGGGATTTGCTTCAAATCGCCGGAGAAGGTCTTAGAGCAAATGTAACAATTTTGGGTTCTAAAATTTTGCCCTTTAAAAAGTTATTTTTGCTTGGTGTTTCAATTATCAAGAGGAGGTTTAAAGATCAATGGCACCTAGATTCCCAGTTTTAGCTTAATATATATCTCTCATTTAATTAACATGGTTGTTCCTAAAAGTGATCAGCAGCCTATTTTTTATTCATCTTCTGAAAAACCCAACAAATCAAAGTCTGTCCAGATTTATATGTGCTTGCTCAGTGCTAATATTAGTCTCGAAATTTTGTTCGATTAATCAGTAACTTCAAGGGACAGGGATCCTTTATTAGTTTTTTTACTCTCCTAACATCTGTTGGTTTAATAACTAGTTAAGATTGAGTTTTAAATTTTAGTGTTGATAATCAAGTCAGTTTTTTTTACTTTAGTTACAATTAAGATAAAATTTTTTTTAATTAGATTTGGAAAAGTAAGGAGGCTATGAGGAGGAAAAAAAAATTAAGAGAGAATCCTAATCCGACTTGGAGACTCATGTTAACACTTGGGAAGATTGTGAGAATCTAAAAGATAATTTTTGTGTTTGGTAAAAAAAATTCAAAATCACTAAATCAGCCCCTCCTACAGATGATTTTGAAAAGCATGGAAGGAGCAGCTTTTAGATTCTGATTTTAAGAATCAATTTTATACTTTAATACAATTCCATATATATCCTTACAATTATTACCTAAACCCAAAACTATCCTTATTCAAAATAAAAACAAAATCAATATTTCAATAAATTTTTATTATAAAAAAATAAAAGAAATAAAATCAATATAGTATAAATTTTATTTTTAATTAAATTATTATAATACACAATTAAAAATATTTTATGTACATGTCTTTATATGTGTAAGTAAATTTCATCATACATTATGTCTATTTTAGCCATTACTTTTTTTATAGTAATTTAACAGTAAGATTTACCAAACACCCACAATTACTGTTAAAACTTACAGTACTTCTGAAAATAAAATTTATCAAACATTTACCTGATTCTCTTCACAGCTGATTATTTCTACAGCACAGCTAACATCAATTATTTTAAAAGGTACAGCAATACCAAACTGGTCCTTACTTGGATTGGGACAAGAGATTTTTTTTTTCTTTTAAAATAACTTGTTTTAAATTTTTAATTATAAGTTTGTGAGCAATATATAAGAATCTCGTTGGTGTTGGGTTTTGATTTTGAACAAGTTATCTTTATTTTAAAATTATAATATGAACTGATATTTAAATGTCCGGTTTCTAAATCAAATAAACGCTTATCCATGATCAACTCTTGGCGATGCCCAAAAAGGCAAAAACTCTATGAACAAATTATTATTATTCAAGCAAGTTACTGCATGATTATATTTTTTATTCGTGGATAGCACTTGCAATAATTCAACTTGATTTTCTTTCAATGACGATTATAGCATGATTCAGTCATGATATTTACAATAAATTTTTATTTGTTCGTGTGATCGTGTCCTTTTGCAACTTGGTGCCAAAGCACAAAGGACATGGGGCGATTGTTGGATATGAATGATCACCGGCATGCTTAACTATAAACAGGCTCAATAAGCAAGCCCAAATGTAAAACGACCAAATGGAAGCCCAATGTTGTTTCTACTCTTGGCACACAGCAAATCAAGCAAGACTTAATAAAAACACATTTATTAAATACTATTTTTTTTATTTTAATATCCCAAAAGAATTGATAACAAGATAGCTAGGTTGAGAAATAGGTCAAGGAGTATATGTGAATTAAAAAAAATCATAATAATAATTATCTTTGTAAATTTATTGATAACATTTTCTAATTGAATAAGGGTATTTTTGGGTTTATATAATATATGGGAGGATATACGTGAAATTGTATGAAGGATAAAACTTTCTCAACATTAGATTTTACCAAAAATATATTATATGATTGGATGATTTTATAAAGCTTATTTAAAAAAATTATCATTGGATGATTTTATAAAATTTATTTAAAAAAATTATCAAACACAATAATTAGTTTTAAACTTCTCAAAATCACTTTTAAATCATCCAACAGGTTGTCAAAATCACTTTATTTGTTGACACGAAGGGATGATGTGAAATACTTCTATTACAAATGAATTTTTATTATTAATGTAGTTGTTATAGAACTTTATTTCTTGTCACACATACACTCATAAATGATAATTTATAATGATTTAGATGGAGTACAAAAACAAATGCCTTTAGGACAGGTTTGTTTGTTTTCGTCTTTACAACAAAATCCATTTTTAGGTGGACAACCTCTCACACAATCAGAATCTTGGGTACAATGAATTGGTAACCTCCAATGTAGGCTTCAACACTTGATAACTGAAAGATTATGGTGCCTGCAAATTAATTTTTATTGTTTAAGATCAATAATTCATGATAATGGCGAAATGAAACAAAAGGTGAAATATCTTAGTAATTAACAAAAAATATATAGAGAGAGATATTTGGGACATCCACTAACCATATGCAGCAATCATAAGAACGGCCAAGAAAGTTAACTTAAACGAGACTTTCTCCATTTTGTTGTAAGGAAAAAAATCGGTGTCCTTTTTATGTGGTTGGTTCTCAAGATAGGGTTTTAATATTTGGCCATTAACTTTAAATGTGACATCGTTCTTTAGATCCTCAATTTTAATTGTCCTATGTGGAAAAACAATACAAACAATAAATGGACCAGATAATCGAGAGCGTAACTTATTTGAGAAAATGTACATGCGGGAATTAAATAAAAGTACTTTCTGGCCTGGTGTAAAAGAATTTCTCGTGATTTGCTTGTCATGAAAGACTTTCCTCTGCTTCTTCTAATCCTTAGGATTTTCATTGTTGTGAATCTCCTCAAGTTCTGCCAGCTATATTCTCCTTTTTGAACCACAGATAGGGTAAATGATGCCTTCATTCTTTTGTTTATCATCAAGGGAGGACGAAATGATTTCTGGCAATATACTTTCTTCTCCCAAGAATGTATACTCCAAAGTGTTGGGTGATGGTTTGAGATTGAGCTTTGGTACTGATTCTGATGATGGAATGATCTTTTCCCTTGACTGTGCCAATTACTCAATTCTTGACTTCGATTTGTTGGTGTCCATAGATGGTACTGAATCAAGTAAAGCATTGACCTCGTCAATAGATCTGTCAACATCAAAATCCACCCAAAATGAGTTAAATATGTTTATAAAGGGTCATCACTAAGGCTAGAAGGAAGAGTATAATCGACTAATGCTTCAATTGAATCCATATAAACGATTCCATCATCCCTATCATGTGGTTGCTTGGCAATGTTAAAGATAATCAACTCCATAGTTATGTTGCAAAGGACAACTATATATTTCCTGTCCTGCCTTAAATATGAGCATCGGCAGTTGCCAAGAAAGGTTAGCCTAAGATAATGGGGATGTGCTTCTTTGAATCCTGAACTGGATGAGTGTCAATAACAATAAAATGAACACGTAAATAAAACGTGTCTACTTGGATAAGCATGTCCTCCATAATACCACGAGGTATTTTCATAAACCGATCTACACGCTGTAACACCACTGGAGTTGGGTGTAATTCTCCTAATCCAAGTTTCACAAACACTGAATAAGGCAACAAATTTACACTAGCTCCATGGTCTAATAAAGTATTCTCAAATGTGTAGTTCCTTATACTAGTGAGATAGTGGGGGGGGCTGGGCCTTTGTATTTTGGAGGAATTTTGTGTTAGAGTATGGAACTAATGTTTTCTGTTAAAAATGCCTTCTTTTGAACGTGAGTGCTTCTCTTTTTAGTGCAAAGGTCTTTAAGAAACTTGGCTTAAGAGGGAATTTGTTTTATAGCGTTAAGCAAAGGGATGTTAGCACGTATCTGTTTAAAGATTTCCATAATCTCACCTCTAGAACTTCCCCCTTTTGCTTTAGCTAACCTTTGAGGAAATGGAGCTTTAGGGACATAATCTCATAGATTGCTTTCTTCTTTATTTCTTAGTGATGAGTCCTCTGAGTCTAAGGGTACAACTTGAGTTGTCTTTGTCACTGGCATCTCCACTTTGCTGTTAACTCCTTTGCCTTTTCATAAAATCATGACAGCTTTGACCTCTTCAAGCTGCTGGGGTGAACTGGTACTCACTTCATATACTCCCTTAGGATTTGGCAATTGGTGGCTTGGGAATTTACCTTTCTCAATGGTCATTACTAAGTTTTGAATTGAAAAAGCAAGTTGACCTACATCTTTTTGATATTCGAGATCAATTGGGCTTGTGAATTGAAGCCAATTCTCATCTCACTTTGCGGCTCGTCAATGGTGCGATTTTGTTGTTTAATTTGTAGAGTGAGTAAAATTTTTGAGATTTTGGAATGCCTCCTCCCTTGGCCTAGCTTGTGAATAGTTCTGATTCTGATTATACGGTTTGAATGGTGGCTAAGAGACTTGAGGAGCTTGATGAAATGGTTGTATTGGTGGAGTTGGAGCTGTTGTTCTCTTATGTTGGAGTCCTTGAGACTATAAAAAATAGGGATGGTCTCTCCATCTAGGATTATAAGTATTGGCGTATGGTTGTAGTTCGTCTGCTTTCCCATCACATTTATAGCGTTGGCTTGATCTGGGTATGAATCATCGTCAAATTGGTTATAGGCATATGACTCAGTTGATTTTGCAACTGTTAATGATGATATCTGGCGAGAAAGTCCTTTAATTATTTCTTTAACTTCCTTGATTTCTTATCTTAACTTGCCAACATGAACCTCATTTACGCCTTTGATTCTTTTTACATTCCTGAATCCCATATTTCTGATGCACTTTTAGACATTAGCTCTCCTCCACTTGTTGCTAATAGCAATTCTTGTACACGTGGCAATAATTGTTCTAAGAAGTATTGGCATTAGTGCCATTTCTCGGACTTATGGTGTGGACACTTCAAGAGTAGCCCATTGAATCGCTCTTATGCTTTGAAGAATTGCTAGGTAAACTTTGAGATTTTCCTGTGAGTAGCATTGATTTTATGCACTAGGAAGTATTTATTTAGAAATTTAGTTATCATTTATTCCCATGATGCAATGCTATTAGCAGGCATTGTATTGAACCATAAACGAGCTCTATCCGTTAAAGAAAATGGAAATAATCTGAGTTTAACATCTTCATCTAAAAATTTTTCACATCTAAAAGTTTGGCAAATAACATGAAAATCATTCAGATGGTTGTATGGGGCTTTATTTTCTAGGCCATAGAACGATGGGAGATAATTTAGCACACTAATTTCTAACTCGAAACTCCTAGCAGCTACATTTGGGTATCTTATGCATGATGTGCTTAAATTAGCTAATGAACTGAAATAATCTTTAAATGGTCTCTCTGGTAGTGCTTGTTGTTATCGTAGCAAATTCATTTCAATTTTATCTTCAATTTTAGCCCTTGATGCAGTGTGTCTACATGCACGAAGTGTCTTTTCTAGTTCAAGGTCTATGGGTTCTAGATCATATGATAGTGACCTTCGACCATGCATGCAAAGTACACAAAAAAAATGAAATTAAAATAAAAACTAATGAAAATAAAGAGAAGGGAGAAATTACGATACTGACTTTAGTATGTATTGGATGGATACAATGGGTATGATTTCATCCAAATTAGTGGAGAAGCCCCTTATTTATAGATACAATGGGTAAATCATATGTATTGGATGAAAACAATTTGGACGCATAGGATTAGAGGTGGGCATTGGTTCAGTTCGGTTTGTGAATTTAAAAAAATTGATTTGAAATTTTTAATTCGGTTCGATTTCAATTTTAATATATTCAATTTTTTAGTTAAAAAAATCGAACCGAAACCAAAAAACGACCAATCCTTAAACGCCACGTGGCATTTTTTATTTTCAAAAATTATTTTTCAGTTTTTCAATTTTTCAGTTCGGTTTTCATATTTAAAAAAAAATGAAAATCGAACCGAAATTTTCAATTTTTTCTAAGAAAAATTACCGAACTAATAAATTTTCAGATTTGATTCGGTTCTGCCCACCCATACACAAGATTGTGCCACGTGGCAAGCTTTGATTTGCTGGAACACATCATTAGTCAATGTCACATCAGCATTTCGATCTAATATTATGCTGCTACATCAGCATTTCAGTCCAATACGATCTTGCCGCATCATCAGTCAACGCCACACAATCATTCAATGCCACATTATTGGTCCAATAGGATGCTGTTATGTCATCAATCAATGCCACGTTATCATACAATGCCACGTAATCATACCGTATATATGAATAGTATTGTACATATAAATAATACCATTTACATAAACAGTACTGTATATATGAATAGTACCATATATGTATACAGTACCGTATATCCTTTTATACTCCTCTTAAAGTTTTCAGCTGTTCTAAGCTCAAAAATGCTATCCGTTTTACTGTTTGATCTCTCGTTAATTATAAAATAACCAAAATGCCCCTGAAATATATAAAATACTTATATTATAATAAAACACAGACAATTAACGTACAAGAGACTTAAATATATAAAAGTAGAGATATTAGTGAGACTTGGAGTGTAAAATGATGATTTTATCATTTATAAATACACACTCTCTAGCACTCAACAATTGCATATGCAAGGACAACCTAAGCTACAGCTTTTATCATAATTTCTTTACCTCCATTAGAGAAAAACTTATGCTGCCAACTGGATATCTTGCTCAAGACTTTGAGCTTGATATCATTAAAGAAACTTGTCATTTTCCTTCCTATCATGGAGGGCATCCCAAAATATTTTTCATGCTTACACACCATATGTAGTTGGAAGATGTTCTTTATCACTGTAACTTGTCTCCTTTGAATCTGACTGCTAAAGAACATTGATGATTTATCATAATTAAACACCTGGCCTGATGTAGATGCATAGCAATCAAATTTTGACTTCAAGCACTTTTCAATAGAAGCCCTTTGTAAAAATAAGGCTATCATCAGCAAAAAAAAGGTGGGAAATAGTGATCTTTATTTTAAAATTATAATATGATTTTGAACAAGTTATCTTTATTTTAAAATTATAATATGAACTGATATTTAAATGTCCGGTTTCTAAATCAAATAAAAGCTTATCCATGATCAACTCTTGGCGATGCCCAAAAAGGCAAAAACTCTATGAACAAATTATTATTATTCAAGCAAGTTACTGCATGATTATATTTTTTATTCGTGGATAGCACTTGCAATAATTCAACGTGATTTTCTTTCAATGACGATTATAGCATGATTCAGTCATGATATTTACAATAAATTTTTATTTGTTCGTGTGATCGTGTCCTTTTGCAACTTGGTGCCAAAGCACAAAGGACATGGGGCGATTGTTGGATATGAATGATCACCGGCATGCTTAACTATAAACAGGCTCAATAAGCAAGCCCAAATGTAAAACGACCAAATGGAAGCCCAATGTTTTTTCTACTCTTGGCACACAGCAAATCAAGTAAGACTTAATAAAAACACATTTATTAAATACTAATTTTTTTATTTTAATATCCCAAAAGAATTGATAACAAGATAGCTAGGTTGAGAAATAGGTCAAGGAGTATATGTGAATTAAAAAAAATCATAATAATAATTATCTTTGTAAATTTATTGATTACATTTTCTAATTGAATAAGGGTATTTTTGGGTTTATACAATATATGTGAGGATATATGTGAAATTGTATGAAAGATAAAACTTTCTCAACATTAGATTTTACCAAAAATATATTATATGATTGGATGATTTTATAAGGCTTATTTAAAAAAATTATCATTGGATGATTTTATAAAACTTATTCAAAAAAATTATCAAACACTATAATTAGTTTTAAATTTCTCAAAATTACTTTTAAATCTTCCAACAGGCTGTCAAAATCACTTTATTTGTTGACACGAAGGGATGATGTGAAATACTTCTATTACAAATGAATTTTTATTATTAATGTAGTTGTTATAGAACTTTATTTCTTGTCACACAGGAAACACTCATAAATGACAATTTATAATGATTTAGATGGAGTACAAAAACAAATGCCTTTAGGACAGGTTTGTTTGTTTTCGTCTTTACAACAAAATCCATTTTTAGATGGTCAACCTCTCACACAATCAGAATCTTGGGTACAATGAATTGGTAACCTCCAATGTAGGCTTCAGCACTTGATAACTGAAAGATTGTGGTGCCTGCAAATTAATTTTTATTGTTTAAGATCAATAATTCATGATAATGGCGAAATGAAACAAAAGGTGAAATATCTTAGTAATTAACAAAAAATATATAGAGAGAGATATTTGGGACATCCACTAACCATATGCAGCAATCATAAGAACGGCCAAGAAAGTTAACTTAAACAAGACTTTCTCCATTTTGTTGTAAGGAAAAAAATCGGTGTCCTTTTTATGTGGTTGGTTCTCAAGATAGGGTTTTAATATTTGGCCATTAACTTTAAATGTGACACCGTTCTTTAGATCCTCAATTTTAATTGCCCTATGTGGAAAAACAATACGAACAATAAATGGACCAGATAATCGAGAGAGTAACTTAATTGAGAAAATGTGCATGCGGGAATTAAATAAAAGTACTTTCTGGCCTGGCGTAAAAGAATTTCTCGTGATTTGCTTGTCATGAAAGACTTTCCTCCGCTTCTTCTAATCCTTAGGATTTTCATTATTGCGAATCTCCTCAAGTTCTGCCAGCTATATTCTCCTTTTCGAACCACAGATAGGGTAAATGATGCCTTCATTCTTTTGTTTATCATCAAGGGAGGACGAAATGATTTCTGGCAATATACTTTCTTCTCCCAAGAATGTATACTCCAAAGTGTTGGGTGATGGTTTGAGATTGAGCTTTGGTACTGATTTTGATGATGGAATGATATTTTCCCTTGACTGTGCCAATTGCTCAATTCTTGACTTCCATTTGTTGGTGTCCATAGATGGTACTGAATCAAGTAAAGCATTGACCTCATCAATAGATCTGTCAACATCAAAATCCAACCCAAAATGAGTTAAATATGTTTATAAAGGGTCATCATTAAATCTAGAAGGAAGAGTATAATCGACTAATGCTTTAATTAAATCCATATAAGCGATTCCATCATCCCTATCATGTGGTCGCTTGGCAATGTTAAAGATATTCAACTCCATAGTCATGTTGCCAAAGGACAACTATATATTTCCTGTCTTGCCCTGAATTTGAGCATCGGCAGTTGTCAAGAAAGGTCAGCCTAAGATAATGGGGATGTGCTTATTTGAATCCTGAACTGGATGATTGTTAATAACAATAAAATGAACATGTAAATAAAACTTGTCTACCTGGATAAGCATGTCCTCTATAATACCATGAGGTATTTTCATGAACCGATCTACACGCTGTAACCCACTGGAGTTGGGTGTAATTCTCCCAATCCAAGTTTCACAAACATTGAATAAGGCAACAAATTTACACTAGCTCCATAGTCTAATAAAGTATTCTCAAATGTGTAGTTCCCTATACTAGTGAGATAGTGGGGGGGCTGGGCCTTTGTATTTTGGAGGAATTTTGTGTTAGAGTATGGAACTAATGTTTTTTGTTAAAAATGCCTTCTTTTGAATGTGAGTGCTTCTCTTTTTAGTGCAAAGGTCTTTAAGAAACTTGGCTTAAAAGGAAATTTGTTTTATAGCGTTAAGCAAAGGGATGTTAGCACGTATCTGTTTAAAGATTTTCATAATCTCACCTCTAGAACTTCCCCTTTTTGCTTTAGCTAACCTCTGAGGAAATGGAGCTTTAGGGACATAATCTCATAGATTGCTTTCTTCTTTATTTCTTAGTGATGAGTCCTCTGAGTCTAAGGGTACAACTTGAGTTGTCTTTGTCACTGGCATCTCCACTTTGCTGTTAACTCCTTTGCCTTTTTATAAAATCATGACAGCTTTGACCTCTTCAAGTTGCTGGGGTGAACTGGTACTCACTTCGTATACTCCCTTAGGATTTGGCACTGGGTGGCTTGGGAATTTACCTTTCTCAACGGTCATTACTAAGTTTTGAATTGAAAAAGCAAGTTGACCTACATCTTCTTGATATTCGAGATCAATTAGGCTTGTGAATTAAAGCCAATTCTCATCTCACTTTGCAGCTCATCAATGGTACGATTTTGTTGTTTAATTTGTAGAGTGAGTAAAATTTTTGAGATTTTGGAATGCCTCCTCCCTTGGCCTAGCTTGTGAATAGTTCTGATTCTGATTATATGGTTTGAATGGTGGCTAAGAGACTTGAGGAGCTTGATGAAATGGTTGTATTGGTGGAGTTGGAGCTGTTGTTCTCTTCTGTTGGAGTCCTTGAGACTATAAAAAATTGGGATGGTCTCTCCATCTAGGATTATAAGTATTGGAGTATGGTTGTAGTTCGTCTGCTTTCCCATCACATTTATAGTGTTGGCTTGATCTGGGTATGAATCATCGTCAAATTGGTTGTTGGCATATGACTCAGTTGATTTTGCAGCTGTTAATGATGATATCTGGTGAGAAAGTCCTTTAATTATTTCTTTAACTTCCTTGATTTCTTATCTTAACTTGCCAACATGAACCTTATTTATGCCCTTGATTCTTTTTACATTCCTGAATCTCATATTTCTGATGCACTTTTAGACATTAGCTCTCCTCCACTTGTTGCTAATAGCAATTCTTGTACACGTGGCAATAATCGTTTTAAAAAGTCTTGGCATTAGTGCCATTTCTTGGACTTATGGTGTGGACACTTCAAGAGTAGCCCATTGAATCGCTCTTATGCTTTGAAGAATTGCTCATCTTCTCTCTAGGTAAACTTTGAGATTTTCATGTGAATAGCATTGATTTTATGCACTATGAAGTATTTATTTAGAAATTTAGTTATCATTGGTCCCATGATGCAATGCTATTAGCAGGCATTGTATTGAACCATAAATGAGCTCTATCCATTAAAAAAATGGAAATAATCTGAGTTTAACATCTTCATCTAAAAATTTTTCACATCTAAAAGTTTGGCAAATAGCATGAAAATCATTCAGATGGTTGTATGGGGCTTTATTTTCTAGGCCATAGAACGATGGGAGATAATTTAGCACACTAAGTTCTAACTCGAAACTCTTAGCAGCTACATTTGGGTATCTTATGCATGATGTGCTCAAATTAGCTAATGAACTGAAATAATCTTTAAATGGTCTCTCTGGTAGTGCTTGTTGTTATTGTTGCAAATTCATTTCAATTTTATCTTCAATTTTAGCCCTTGATGCAGTGTGTCTACATGCACGAAGTGTTTTTTCTAGTTCAAGGTCTATGGGTTCTAGATCATATGATAGTGACCTTCGACCATGCATGCAAAGTACACAAAAAAAAATGAAATTAAAATCAAAACTAATGAAAATAAAGAGAAGGGAGAAATTACGATACTGACTTTAGTATGCTGTTACACACTACTACGAAAACACACTTAATTTTTGCACACAAAGTTATTTACACAATATTTATAAAGAAAATTAACTCTACTAATTAAAATTACTTATGTTCCCAGCAACGGCGCCAAAAACTTATTGTGTAAATTTTATTGAACTCGCAAGCACACAAATATATTGTAGTATAGATTAATGGTGATAAGTATCGATCCCACTATGAGGTGGATTTCAATTCTGTAGGGTTAATTTTCTAATTGGGTAATTGAATTTGTGGTGAAGGTTTTGATTTACTTTATCCTAAAATTTAAAATAAAAATATGGGAATGAACTAAAGTCAAAACTATGTGAATAAAGCACTTGAGTCTCTGGATCCACACTCAACGCTATATCATAGGCTTAGTGTTCCTTTTTAGTGTCAATTAAATCATGAGAAGAGATTTTCACTCCTCATAAGTCTCGCCCTAATAAATATGGTGTCAAGCCCTCATTGTGCTAGAGGGACGATCCTTCATTAAGTGTGGTGTCAAGTACACGTTGTGCCAGACGATAAAAATTCTTCTGTCGACAACATGGCAAGACCATCTACTAAATAACTTGAATTCACTCTCTGTCAACATTGAGTCAAGATGACCCACAAATACTAGAGAGGAGTTTCTTTATAATAAATATGGTGCTAAGTAATCATCGTGTCAAACAGTAATAACCTTTCACTAGGAGTTGGTATAACTAGTGCATGCCTAGACAAGATACACTGTCTATCGACGACAAGTCAAAACAACCACAAATTAGAGAGGGAGAGAAAATAGCTTACCTAATTAAGCCTGTGGAACATGTTGAGGCTTCACTTTCAACCCAAGCTTGGAATTAAATTAGCTACTCATTTTTAAACTAGGGGTAAAATGTTCATTTTATTAAATACATAGAAAATATAGGATGGATAGAGAATTTGACAAATTGGAGCTCAAATTTGGATTCAGAGCAATCAAATTAGTGGAGAAGCCCCTTATTTATAGATACAATGGGAAAATCATATGCATTAGATGAAAACAATTTGGACGCACAGGATTAAAGGTGGGCATTGGTTCAGTTCGGTTTGTGAATTTAAAAAAATTGATTTGAAATTTTTTATTCGGTTCGATTTCAATTTTAATATATTCGATTTTTTAGTTAAAAAAATCGAACCGAAACCAAAAAACGACCAATCTTTAAACACCACGTGGCATTTTTTATTTTCAAAAATTATTTTTCGGTTTTTCGATTTGGTTTTCGTATTTAAAAAAAATGAAAATCGAACCGAAATTTTCAATTTTTTCTAAGAAAAATTACCTAACTAATAAATTTTCAGATTTGATTCGGTTCTGCCTACCCATACACAGGATTGTGCCACGTGGCAAGCTTTGATTTACTAGAACACATCATTAGTCAATGTCACATCAGCATTTCGGTCTAATATTTTGCTGCTACATCAGCATTTCAGTCCAATAGGATCCTGCTGCATCATCAGTCAACGCCACATAATTATTCAATGCCACATTATTGGTCCAATAGGATGCTGCCATGTCATCAATCAATGTCACGTCATCGTATAATGCCACGTAATCATACCATATATATGAATAGTATTGTACATATAAATAATACCATTTACATAAACAGTACTGTATATATGAATAGTACCATATATGTATACAGTACCGTATATCCTTTTATACTCCTCCTAAAGTTTTCAGCTGTTCTAAGCTCAAAAATGCTATCCGTTTTACTGTTTGATCTCTCGTTAATTATAAAATAACCAAAATGCCCCTGATATATATAAAATACTTAAATTATAATAAAACACACACAATTAACGTACAAGGGACTTAAATACATAAAAGTAGAGATATTAGTGAGACTTGGAGTGTAAAATGATGATTTTATCATTTATAAATACACACTCTCTAGCACTCAACAATTGCATATGCAAGGAAAGCCTAAGCTACAGCTTTTATCATAATTTCTTTACCTCCATTAGAGAAAAACTTGTGCTGCCAACTGGATATCTTGCTCAAGACTTTGAGCTTGATATCATTAAAGAAACTTGTCATTTTCCTTCCTATCCTGGAGGGCATCCCAAAATATTTTTCATGCTTACACACCATATGTAGTTGGATGATGTTCTTTATCACTGTAACTTGTCTCCTTTGAATTTGACTGCTAAAGAACATTGATGATTTATCATAATTAAACACCTGGCCTGATGTAGATGCATAGCAATCAAATTTTGACTTCAAGCACTTTTCAATAGAAGCCCTTTGTAAAAATAAGGCTATCATCAACAAAAAGAAGGTGGGAAATAGTGATGTCTCTAGAGAATTTTAGCCCATTAATCCGACCTTGTCGTTCTCCCTACAACAAAAGATTTGAAAACACCTTTATACATATGATGAACAAGTATGGGGATAGCAGACATCCCTGTCGAAGGCTTTTTTTTAGGTTGAATTAAGCCTTTGGCAATCCCATTTATAATGATAGAGAAAGTGGGGGTAGTAACATAGTTCATGATCAAAGCCACTCATTTATCCGAGAAGCCTAACCTCTCTATAGCTTGCTTAAAAAAAGGTCATTCCACTCTATCATAGGCCTTGCTTAGTCAAGCTTTAGAGCTATCAATCCATTCTTCTTTCCCTTACTAGGTCTAATTTTGTGCAAACATTCATACCCAATAATAATATTGTCAATGATAAGCCGATTTGGTATGAACACACTTTTATTTAGGGAAATAATTTGGTGGAGGATTTTTTTTAACCTATTAGCTATTGTTTTAGCAATGATTCTATAGATGACATTATAGAGGCTAATAGGTCTAAATTCAGTAGTTTTCCTAAACTTAGCTGTCTTAGGAATTAGAGCAGTATATGTATGATTTAGAGAAGCTATGGTACCTTGCTCGTTAAGAACATGCAGGCAGGTCTTGAGAACACCATTTCAAACTACATCCCAATACTTTTGAAAAAAAATGCAGCTGGTAAGCCATCTGGTCCAAGAGCTTTCATAGGGCACATCTGAAAAAAGGTTGTTGTGATTTCTTCAATAGTAAATGGCTAATCTAATTCAACTCCAAAGTCATCTTTGAAGGCATTCCTTGAAGAGCTGCAGCAATATGTTTTTGTCTTAGATTAGAAGTAGTGAAGAGATCCTGAAAACACTCACAAAATCTCCTTTCCACTTCTTCATCTTCTGTCCATTGCCCAATTTTATTTTCAACACCCTCAATTTTGTTCTTTCTTTTCCTAGTTGTAGCTCTAGAGTGAAAGATCTTCGTATTTTTGTCTCTCTCTAACCAATTGGCCCTCGATCTTTGTTTCTAGTACATCTCCTCATCCATCAACATTTTTTGAATCTGTCGCTTGATGCTTCTTATTTCAACCCCACCCTCACACTGAACATTACAGTGCTTGGCTCTTTCCAACTTCTTTATTAGTTCATTAAGCTTTTTCTCTCTACCACCAAAAGCTTCCTTGCTCCATATATGTAACTGTGCCATAGAGCTTTTAGTAATCTTTTTGAATGTTTGAATAGGATTTTATCTTCGTTGCCATCTCTCTATTTTAGACTCTCCTTCTCCATAATATTTTTGCAGTCTTCACGTGAACTCTACATATCCTTATGGTGGATTCTAATGAAGGTTCTCTTTTCATAGTTAAGACTTATCCGCTTATCTTGGACTACCATCATAATAGGACTATGATCTGATTTGCAGTGTATTAGATTTGTAGCCTGCCAATCATAAAATTCAGACCTTCACTCCTGGTTGCACATAAATCTATCCAGCCTCTCCTCTATATAGTAAGGTCCAAATCTTTTATTACAAGTAAAAGGGTGCCCTTTACATCCCACATCCACCAGCTTACATTCTTTGATAGATTCTCTAAAATTAGCAGTCATTCTAGCATTTCTATATAAGCCCTTAGTTTTCTCATTTAGATTCAAAATCTCATTAAAATCTCCGAAACAAATCCAAGGGCTTATAGACAAACCTGCCAACCTTTTTAATAAGGTCCAAGTATGCTTCTTTTGACTCGCTTCAGAGTGACCATATATACCAGTGCATCTCCAACTCCTCCCATTTGCATTCTGAATTTCAGCGTCTATATGGTGGCTGGTGTATGAAGTTATTTGGACAGCAATATCTGAACTCCATAGCATGGCTAATCCATCACTTTTCCCTTTACAATCAACAACTAAACAATTCTCAAATTCTAAATCCCTACACATATTATTAGCCTGCCTATATCTCAATTTAGTCTCACATAGGAAAATTAATTGAGGTCTGTTTAGGTGGAGAATTTTCTTAATGGTTTGGTGCACCTGGGGATTCCCCAAACCCTAGACGTTCCAACATATGATTTTCATGGCATTCGAAAAGGCTGGTCTTCAGCCTCCGTTGATAACTTATCCAAAACGACCATTTGAACCTCCATAACCTCCTATGATTTTTCCTCCCACACCAACTTAAGCTTTGCAGATGGAAAAGAAACTTGAATCTGATTTACCCTCATGACATTTGGGCTGCCTATCTGTACTTTTTTCCTTCATGGGCTTGGGTTTATTGCTTCTTCAATGGGCCTTTCTAAGGAACTTGGCCAAGCTTCTACCTCATTCATTTTTGTCCCTCTTCTTGGTTGGAATTTCTATTTTTTACCCTTAGCTTTTGTAGCTTTGCCCCGCACCATTACCTCTTCTCCTGTGCTCAAATCTTGCTAGACCATTCCTTTTTCTATCACATTTTTTTGCCCAGTTAAGCCTATATTCCATTTTTCAATTGTTGAATCTATTTCCCACTTTTCAATCTTTCTGCTTTTGTGCTCATCTTCGTAGATATTGCCTCTTTGCCTGTTATATTGGTAGGCTTTTTGCTGCCTAAAGCCTGCTGCATAACCTTTACTTCTCCTTGCATTAATGAGCTCTCAATTACCCTAGTTATGTTTTCATTTCTCATTGGTGTTTTGACCCTTCCCAAGCTATTTTGGTTTAACTCAGGTCCAGTTTCCACACTCGGGATGATTGGATTTTGCTTGAGTTGGATTTGATTTTAGTAATCACGATTTGGTTTATCTGAACTTGGTTGACCTGCTTCTCTGTTCCATCTATCACGGTTTTTTGTTCTGTCTAACTCTCTGAGCTCTTGTTAACGCCTTCATCTAAGCTCCAAAGGCCAAATGTTCTTTTGGCTACCCTTTGTAACTTAAGCATACTCTATATTGGTAGCCAATGAATCCACGGCAAAAACAAAACTCATGCAACTTCTCATATAAGACAGGTATTGGAATGTTTTCCCCATCCTCTAATTCTATCATCAATCCCTTCTTGAGAGGTTGTGTGATATCTACTAAGATTCAGACTCAAGCAAAAGATCCAATACACTCCCCTGACTCCTCCTACTTCATCCACCTTTCTAATATTCTCACCCATTTCTTGAATTGCCTCTTTCTCCATACACATTAGTGGGACATTACGTAGTTGGACCCAGAAAGATGTGTACTGGAAAGATTGTTTTTTTATATCCCTCATGCCTCTTGGTTCTGTAAGAACTATAATGGCTTTATCAAAATGCCAAGGCCCCCCGTACAAAATTCTTTTGTTTTCAACTTTAGAAGGAAACTTAAAAATGAAGATGTTGTCTCCCAAGTTCTCAACTTTAATTTCTCATACCGACTTCTACACTTGTTGCATTGCCGTTCTCAACCCCTCTGTGTTCACTTCTCTTGTAAGCAAAATTTTCCCGATGAGGCAATGAGCTGTAAGTTTTTCCCCCTTTTTTTTTATGTTCCCCACAAAGCTTATCTTATATGCTTCTTCTTTTTTTAGAGTTATAGCCTTACACTTGCGTATTAACTCTTCAGTATCCAAAAGAAATATTTAATAAAACATGCCTAAGTAGCAACATTAATAGGAGTCTTTCTTCTCTTTTTTCTCTGAAAAATAGAATGGGAGTGAGAGAGTGGGTCGTCATGATCCTTTTTTAAATCACCCACTGAGAGTTGGGTGTTTTTAGGTAGTTTTCTTCGGTGATTTAATTCAAAGTGTTTGTTTATGAGTCCAATCTGTAGCTGAGAAGTTTTAGTTGAGAAAGATAACAGCAATAAATAAGGAGCGAAAAAAAAAGTCTAACAGATAGTGCTTACAGAGCTACACAAAAGATGGACACAGAGGAGTTAATAAAGAAGTACAAAGCAATATCTTTAAGTGGAGAAACAAGAGGAAAAGTAACACTTAAAAGCAGAATGAAGGAAAAAGAGTAGAAGATACTTGCAGGATGCCTGGTTAGGAAAGTGCTATTGAATAGATAAGTGAGGAAGGAATGGTTCAAAGTAGCTTTACTGCCAGTATGGAAAACGATGAAGGAAATCAAAATTGAAGAGTTAAGGGAAAATATTTTCATCTTTCAGTTTGGAAGTGAATCTGATATGAGGAAAGTATTAGTAGGGGGACTGTGGCATTTTGACAAAGCATTGATTGTGTTGACAGAACCAGCAGGCATTGGAGAAGTAACAAAACAAGCGTTTTCTCATGTATCTTTTTGGGTCCAAATCCTTAATGTACCCATTATGTGCATGAATGCAGAAAAGATAAAGAAGCTGGGCGAAGCCATTGGAAAATTTGAAGAGGTGGCAACAGATGTCACAGGGGCTTGCTTTAGAAAATACATTAGACTTCGTATCTCAGTGGATATCACAAAACCATTGATAAAAGTATTGTACTTGAAGTAAGAGGATGAAAATGAGATGGATAGAAAGGAGCAAGGAGAATGTGAGAATGCAACAAATACAGAAGGAAAAACAGAAGCACAGGAGATTCCAATGCCTGTAAGATATGAAAGGCTGCCAGACTTTTGCTATGTGTGTGGGCATATTGGTCACCAATACAGAGAATGTGCAAAGTATAAAAACCAGCTAAGAGAAGAGATGGCATATGGACCATGGATGAAGGCCCTAACAATGACAGAACAGTTAAAACAAAATAGAGGGAAGGAAAAGGGAAAAGCTTAACCGAAAGAGAAAAGTCAGAATTTTTCAACAAAGGTGGTCCATGGCAATCAGGGCAACCGGGGGACGAAGGTGGGGGCAGCTGGAGATCCAATAAAAATGGGTATGGGCCAAGATCCGTCACAAGAAAAGATAATCCCAAGGATGTCAGGTCAGAACAATGAAAAGCAGTCAGAAAGAGCAGGAGGTGATTTGACTTTGAGAAGGAATAAAAAAGAAGCGGGAAAGCAAAAATGTATTGAGAGGGAAATAGAAGGTGAAACTGTAAAGAAGAATTTGGATAGGGAGGGAAGAAGAGTGATAGTTTTGAGCCCAAAGAAAGGAGGAATACTAGGAAAAAGCCCATGTGCAGAGGAAAAATTAATAACGGTGGAAGAAATAGATGGGCCTGAGGTAAACAAAACAAAGGCCAAAAGAAGCAAATGGAAAGTACAAGCCAGAAACGTTGAAGAGCTGAGTAACCACAAAAATGGAACACTAGCGATGAAACGGCCCAGTGGAGAAATATCTTGGGATAGCCCAGAAAATAAAAGGAGAAAAATGGAAAGCCCAATCCAGAAAGAAATGTCTTCCCCTCTAAATCCAAAATGCAAAATGAAGCTAGAGATGCAGAATAATGGAGAAACCATTTTTGAAGCAATGCACATGAAAAAACCAATGGTGGCGGCTGGTCAACAGCCCCGCCAACAACCATGAAGATAATAAGCAAGAATGTTCGGGGGTTGGGGAATGACCGAGCATTCCGAGAAGCTCAAAGAATTCTCCGCACACATAGACCGCAGCTGATGTTTTTGTGTGAAACAAAGCTGATGTCTAAGCAAATGGTGGAAAAAGGTAAGAAACTGAAGTTTGACAATTGCTTCACAGTAGATAGAAGTGGTCTTAGAGGTGGCTTAGCTTTGTTGTGGAATTCTGAAATAGTCGTTGACATTAAATCATATAGTAAACACCATATAGATTCTATTGTTCATGGCGAAAATGGTTGTCACTGGAGATGCACTGGAGTATATGGGCACCCTGAAACTGTCCAAAAGCACCATACGTGGAATTTATTGCGAAAGTTAGTGTGTCTTTCATCACTGCCATGGCTTTGCTTCGGTGACTTCAGTGAAATTCTGCACTTAAATGAAAAGACAGGGAATGGTAGAGGCGTGGTAGTAGTAAATGAGTTTAGAGAAGCTATCAGATGTTGTAGCCTAAATGACTTAGGCTTTAAAGGATATCCTTTTACATGGTCAAATAGACGGTTTGGTTCCCAACTAGTGGAGGAATGGCTGAATAGATTTCTATACTGCATGAATTGTAGAAGGTTTTTTCAAGAGAATCCGGCTACAAATCTGGTGACATGGACATCTGACCACAATTCAATATTGATGGAGATAGTAGAAAGAGCGAGAGGAAGCAAATACAGTAGAAGATCTTTTACTAGAATCTATTATGAGGATATGTGGAGTCCATATGAGAGGTGCAAGGAGATTGTGAAACAGGAGTGGATGAATAGCTGTAGATGGAATTATGCGAACCCTGTGCTCTTGTTCAAGAAAAAAGCAAAGGAATCGATGGCTGAATTGAAGTTATGGAGCAAAAGTGAATTTGATGGAAGGAAAAAGAAACTTGACCAGCTGCTTCACCAACTACAGAGTCTCAGAGAAAGTCAGGAACAATATTTGGGTGGGAATGAAATCAAGCATGTGGAGAAGCAGATAAATGAACTGTTGCTAGAGGAGGAAATTTACTAGAGGCAAAGTTTGGCTTCAAGAAGGGGATAAAAATACAAAATTTTTTCATTCCAAAGCATCAGCTAGGAAGAGGAAAAACACAATTAGGGAACTGTTGAACGAGAACAACAAGTGGACAACAGAAGCAGATGAGATTGAAAATTTATTTTGTGAGTATTTTGTTAATCTTTTAACCTCAACAAATCCCACTGATTGCCAGATGGAGAAAACACTCGAAGACATGCCAAAGAAAGTGACAGAAGACATGAATGAGCAGTTGAACCAGAACTTCACAGAAGAGGAGATAGTGGCAGCCCTGAATCAAATGCATCCAACAAAAGCTCCTGGCCCTGATGGACTACCAGCTGTTTTCTTTCAAAAACATTGGAAAACTGTCAGAGAGGGAGTCATGGCCACATGTTTACACATTTTGAATGAATGAGGTAACATCACCCCATTGAATCACACCTATATTGCCTTAGTTCCAAAAATTGCAAAGCCTAAGTGAGTGGTGGATTTTAGACCTATTAGTTTATGTAATGTAATTTATAGAATAATTGCAAAGACCATAGCTAAGAGGCTCAAACAGATTTTACATGATGTAATTTCCCACACTCAAAGTGCTTTCATACCAAGTAGGCTTATTACAGATAATTTAATTATTGGTTATGAATGTTTGCATAAAATAAGGCATAGCAAAGGAAAAAAGGGTGGTTTGGTGGCTTTAAAATTAGACATTAGCAAGGCTTATGATAGGGTAGAATGGAGTTTTTTGAAGTGTACAAAGGAAGTGCTGGGGTTTTCATCAAGATGGGTAGATTTGACTATGAGATGCATTACCACTCCCTCATTCTCAGTCTTGATTAATGGGGTAGCCAAAGGTCTCATACAACCTCAAAGAGGCCTGAGACAAGGCTGCCCATTATCTCCATATTTGTTTATTCTATGTGCAGAGGCTTTTTCAAATCTACTAAATCAAGTTGAAAGGAAGAACTTGATAAAGGGGCTGAGCTTCAACAAGGAAGTTTCAATAAACCACCTACTCTTTCCAGACGATAGCTTGATCTTCACAAGAGCTACCACTAAAGATTGCTCAAATTTGAAGAATATATTTGATGTTTATGCTGCTACTTTGGGTCAGATCTTCAATTATAAGAAATCTTCTATGTTTTTCAGTGGATCTACATAGCCAAACCAGGTAGTAGCAATTAAGAATTTGTTTCAGCTTCAAGTGGTGTCAAAGCACGAAAAATACCTAGGGCTGCCTTCTATGATTGGGAGGAAGAAGCTGAGTTTCTTTAATGATATCAAACTTAGAGTTCTAAGTAAGATATCCAACTGGAACTTGAAGATGTTCTCAAGAGAGGGGAAAGAAGTGCTTATTAAAGTAGTAGCTAGGCAGTCCCTACTTATGCAATGAGTGTGTTTAAACTGCCAATAGGATAATGTAAGGACATCCAAAAGGCTATTGCTAGGTTCTGGTGGAATTCAAAACCGGATCAGAGAGCCATCCACTGGTCAAAATGGGAAAATATGTGTCAAGTCAAAAGTAGAGGTGGATTGGGGTCCAGGGATCTAACATGTTTCAACCAAGCATTAGTGGCCAAACAAGGTTGGAGAATCATCCAAAACCCAAACACATTGGTGGCGAGGGTGTTGAAAGCAAGATATTTCAAGGATGCTGATTTTCTAAAGGCAAAATTGGGATCAAGACCATCTTTCATATGGAGAAGCATCTTGTGGGGAAAACAAATCATTCATAAGGGGCTGAGGTGGAGAATTAGAGATGGAAGGAGTGCCCAGATTTATCACAGCAGCTGGATACCAAGACCTACAACTTTTAAGCCATTTTCTCCCCTAAAGCTACCCTTGGAATCCACTGTGTCCGAGATAATTGATGAGAAAAACAGATGGAGGGAGAGGCTGATTAAACAGAGTTTTATGGATGAAGATGCTCAGCAAATTTTAAAGATTCCACTACCAAGAACCCCCAAGCCAGATCAACATCTATGGCATTTTGACAAGCTGGGAGAGTACACAGCCAAGAGTGGGTATCAAGTGGCTTTAAAACTGAAATTCTCAGACCAACCAAACAGTTCAGAGCGTAAGCAAATTCCATGGAACATGATATGGGCTTCAGAGCTGCCAGCAAAGATAAAAATATTCATGTGGAGAGCAACAAGAAATATTTTGCCAACAATAGTAAATCTGTGAAGAAAAAAGGTAGTTCAAAACCCCTGGTGCCAAAGATGTAGAAGAACAGAGGAGACAATTTTTCATGCACTTTTTGAATGTAAAGTTGCCTAGAAAATGTGGAGACTTACTGACTATGGAGAAGAGATTGGCCTGTTTAGATGCAAGAATGTATTAAGTCTGATGGTGGAAATGCAAAAAAGAAGAACAAGTCTGATCTGGATTTGATAATTGCTTTATGTTGGGTGTCTTGGCACTCAAGGAACTTTGACATCTTAAATAACAAGAGGGAAGCTTCCCAAATATCAGTAGCAAAAGCAGAAGCTGTGGTGCAATCCTACAAGAGAGTCAGGCAGCCACAACTACAACCAAATGGGGAGAGAAATGACAGAAGGAACCAACAATGGAGACCTCCACCTCCAGGATGGTTCAAAGCAAATGTGGATATAAAGGAAGATCAAAACAAAGAAAGATTAGGAGTGGTTATCAGAAATTTAGATGGAAAGTGTATGGCAGCTGCAATGAAACCATCAGATTTTCATAGAAGTGTAGCCTTTACTGAAGCTGAAGCCACATGGTTTGGGCTGGAAATTGCAGAAAATGCTGGTCTGTTACCTCTGTTAATTGAGACAGACTCTCAGGAAGTAGTTGATTTGGTGTCAAACAAGCAGGGTACAAGAATTGAAATATTCTGGGTTGTCTCTGAAATTCAAGCCATCTTAAAAAGGTTGCAGCAGTGTAAAATTCTGCACACTCCAAGAAGTTGTAATCGAGTAGCACACTTTCTAGCAAAAATAACCTTAGAACAAGATAATGTAACCTTATGGCTGGAAAACTTTCCAAAAATTTTTTTGTATCTTTTGTCCGAAATTGATGAATGAAAGTTACAGTTTCATATAAAAAAAAAAAAACTCTTCAGTATCCATCTTCAAGCCTTTTAACTTTCCTTAGCTTGAAATTAATTTGCAAACCAAACCTACTACAATCCTACCCTCTTCCCTGAGAGTGAAATTAAATTATTCCACCTAATTGAAGCCCCTGACAGCCAAACTCACTTTGTTTTAATAAAGAAGAGAATAAGGCAAAGTAATGTAATAGCACCCGATATACTCAACCTGTGAGCGACAAATTGGACCATTAAGATCCCTATTTTGCATCCATCCCAAAGTTTTCTTAACCTAACAAGAAAACAAGTAGGCCCAGTCCAAGCCCATTTGATGAATCGAAGCCCAGAAGAGTTGACAAACGCTTAACCTAATAAGTTTCTTTTGGATTTTGGACCACAAACACAGTTACAGAGTGACGAGGGAATTTGGAACACAAATGCAGTTACACAATGATGATATTTGACTCCCTCATAGATCAGTCTATCTGATTACCCCACTTTTTAATTAATTCATTTTATTTCTAAAATTAACTGTAATTTATATTAAAATATAATTACAAGTAATAAAATATAATCAAAACTAATAAATGTTTCATGGGCGTGGGTTTTTTTTTAATTTTCTTTCTCATATACGTTCTCTCATGGATCACCATTCACCAACACCACACCGCCGTCTCATTTGCAAGTCAAAGTTTTGCTTGCCTGAATTGTAACAATGGTGAGCAGAACTGTAAATGAATTAATAATAGCAGAAAATTTGAGAGTATAATGAATTTGGAGAAACAAAAGGATAAAGCCGTGAGATATATATATATATATATATATATATATATATATATATATATATAGGGGAAGGATCAATGGACATTTAAAATTAACTTATTTTTACACTTATTAATAAGAGAGAGAAAATATAAGAGGAAAAATATTTTAGGTGGGGTCATATGTATATCACATCTATTGATTCACTCAAATCTAAGAGCTAATAAATGAGTGTAAAAATAAGTGCAATTTTAAAGGTCCATTGATTCTCCCCTATATATGTGTGTGTGTGTGTTTTGGACTTTATTAAAGTTCCAGAAACCTATTGAACTGTACAACTTAATAAATTTCCTGGACTTTAATAAATGTAAGATCTTAGATTGGAACATGCATACACACATATAAAAAGAACTCTCGAGGCTCAAGTCAAGGAATGAGCCAGTGCGTACAAATATATAGACCAAGTATATATATATTGGGAAAGAAACCCCATGAATCATGATATTTTGACTATATATCTAATTCTTGCTAATCGCTAGCTATTTTAAATGATCAAAAGTTCAAGATAATGAGTATTGAGAGAAAGAGAGCCGATGAGATAAAAAATAAAATAAAAATTATATTTATTTGAATTTTTATATGATTTCATCAAATGAATTACAGTATCAGTAGTGGAATTATTAAAAACCATTTGATTTAAAATGAAACACCTCCACCCTTGATTTATCTTTAATGAATAGTTATTAGTTACCCAAGTTACAAGTAATTCCTTAAATCTTAATTTAATTTAGATCTAGCTTATCCATTACTACAAATAATTTTATTTATATAAAAGTAATAAATAATTATTGTTTATCATTGATTCACTGCAAAAGATTAAAAAAAAAAGACATTTTTTTTAAGGATGGCATATATCATAAACAAAATCATTATAAAATTAATCTACAAAACTTTAAATTGATTGTTGTTGTCAAATTATTCCACAAGTCTTTCAATTGATTGTCACTGTCTCTATTAAATAATACAAAGATTGATTGTCAATCAACATAAAGATGACTCCAATCTTTATTAATTAATCAAATTCTTAAATACCATATCAATTGTTTCATTTTTGTTTTTATTTATTCATTAATTATAAATTTTTTTTAAGAATCCATTCACTATAGAAATTGACCACGTTGGGCCGTTGGCTATCATTTAGGGATGGTAAATTTTTCCGGACTCGAACCCAGACAAACCCAGATGATCCAGTCCGAGTGAATGCATGAAAAATGCAAAATCCAGCACCAATTTATAAAACCCGGATTTACCTGGGTCCGGTTCCAGGTTTAGCTAAATCTGGATTTCTGAAACCGAACCCAGACTATAGTGTTTTATTATATCAAGAAGCATTGTGATGTGTGCATTATATTATGAGAAGTTGGGATGAGAACTTGCCTAAAAAGGATTGCAATTTGATCTGAATTCATTTATCTCCTTTATGCGATTTGATTTCTCAGTGATGTATATACATTGAGTTTCTGAACTGGACTAAAAAATTGAAACATAATGTATGGTGCAGAAAGAACAATACATAAAGCCATATAAATTAAATAAATGGTTGATCGCAGTTACAAGCACACAAATTAAAAAAAATTTGATTAGTCAAATCAGATACAGCAAAGTTCAAATCATGTACCAGTTTATGATAGAAGAAAAAAATGATCACATAAGTAAATTCATTTTCATATTTGTTGAAGCATAATATTATTACAATATTGCACATTAATTTTTTCATTAAAAAAAAAGCTACATAAATCATAAATGTAATTCAATATTAACCTTATGGACTAACAATGATGGTTATTAACAACATATAAATAAAGTTCACTGTTATAAAATCACTAATCACGGTTTGCCTCTCCTATAATCTAGAGTTATGTTTCTTTTGTGAGAGGAAAATTGAACCCTCAAGAACACAGCCGAGCCAAGCCAAACCCTGTTCCAGCTATTGCTATTTGCTAATTTAACCAAAGTTGTTGTTTGACCTTGGGATTTAAGCATTTGGCTTTGCCTCTCCTAGTTCTCTTGCTGCTAACTGGAGCATTTTCATCTGCAAAAATAGCTAAGGCTTGTTAATAATTTGAACTTAATAATAAATTACAGCAAACTTAGTTAAATTAAATTGCCTTTAATAATAGGTGCTAAATTTTTATTTTTTTTTTGGGCTAAGAATGGGTGCGGAATTTTTTTTTTTCCATTTTTAAGGGTGCAAAATAGCCCCTTCCGAATTGTGAAATACTCGCACCATGATATATTCTTTGCATTACTTTTTACTATCAACATTCCTAATTGATCTTAACATTTAAGAAAAATATATGTAAATACCTGAATCTTTCTTCACTGCCAGCAGGATAAGATTATGAAAGTTGAAGTTAATAAAAAAAAATTAAATCATTTGATCATTATTCTTGACTACACATATTTTCTTATAAAAAAAACAAATATTCTTGCCCAAAATATGCACATCGATAAACCAAATGGAGATTTTGCTTCATTTGATTACATTCAAAGAGTCAGACTAAATAACTAAGTGCTACAAACCTGAACTCGATGCCATTTCAATACCTTGTAAAATTGCCATTGCTTCTATAGATACTTGCCGCTGCCAAGTGCCATCACTTCACTTTGTTGTTCCTGATTAATGCTACCAAACCAGCACATGATCCTTCTACATCCAAGTGTGATGGGGAAAGCTTTTGCTGGATATGATTAAAATAAAGTTCTCAATTCTGCAGTGGGCCTAACTAATAATAATAAACTGCAAGGAGGAAAATAATTACCACTATTTCCTTGCATACTACATACAATTGATCAACTTGTGGTAGATGTCTTCCACTTATCTTTGCATCTCAAGCAATTGTCCTCGGTACAACCCCTCTTAAAGCAACAGAAAAAATAAGCAAAACCAAGGTGATTATTTAAAAATTTCTTCGGAGAAAAAAAAGAAAAGAAAAAAGGAAAGAGAGATTACCGGCTAGATTTTTAGAGTGCCTGAATGTCCAAGGGCATGCTGAGCTCCATATGACAAAAACTGCACTCTCTGAGTAGGTATAAATTTATGATATCGACTATATTTGACGCCATGGAAGCAGCAACAATATCAGAAAGTTCATCAGAGCAAGATGCTCTTAAAAATTGGTTATCTTCCAACAACACCACTCAACAATGAATGATTTGCATTGCCTGCTCTTCTTACAGAAGGGACAAATCCATCAAACAGTGACACAGGCGTTGTCGTCTCATCAGACAAAAACCCCAACTTCCTCTACATTTCATCAGGTATCAAATCCAAATTACACATTTGAACTAACTGATTTACTGCCGAAGAGGACGAATGAAACTTAAATATAAATTTAGTTAGCCTGATGGATGTATGGTAGTCCAGTTCAATCCTTGCATCAATGACATCTTGTAATAGCCGTTTAACCATCTTAATATTCCATTCCTTACAAAAACTAAGGAGCATTACTCTATACGTGTAGGCATTGGGAGGTACACCAATGTGATTCATTTGACTATACAAGATATACGCTTCTTCAGTCCTTCCACCCTTGAGAAGTCCATGAATAGCAACTGTGTATGATACAACATCTAGTGTGTATTTCTTTACGATGGCTCTCCTAAACAATTGGATGGCCTTGTGACATCTACCAGCTTCTATAAGTCTATCTACCATTACAGTATGGACGTGAGCATTAACCGCCCGATTATTCATGACTATCCCCTAGTACACATTAATTGCTTCATCAATCTTTCTTGCTCCACATTGTCCATGAAGTAATCTAACAAAGCTGTAATTGTCTGGCATAAAACCTTTATCCAGCATAGTATTATATAACTTGACGGCCTGATTTGGGAAACCAGCCTTACAAAAGTAACTTAAAAGTGCATTATAGACTACTAGATCCGCTTCCACCTCAAGTCCACAAACTAGCTTGGTTAAAAGAGAGAATCTTCTAGACAAACATACAGTACAATAAAGAACAAAATGTATAAGAATCGGGAACTAACTTCAGTTCTAACAAACCATCATACACATCAAGAGCATCATCATAGCTTCCCATCTTAGATAAGCAATCTATTAAAACATTATGAAAAACCAAGTCAGGAGCATGCCCTTCAGATTCCAACATATTTAAAAAACTAAATGTGATGCTGAACATTTTGGCTTCCATGAATCCCTTAATTAAAGATGTATATGTTACAACATTAGGAGAACAACCACTCTGAATCACCTTCTCCCATAAAAAACCAGCCATATCAAGTCTTCTCAACCGGCAAAACCCATCAATGAGTATGCTCCAAGCAGTCAGACAACGAGATTCCCAAAGTAATCATTAGACCTAACACTTGAAATGCTTCAGCTATTCTACCCATTTTGCAGAACAATTTAAAACTATCTCAAATGACCCGACATTAGGATAAAAACCCTTCCTCACCATCATCCCAATGAGATCCTTAACATGAGTAACATCATTTAACTTGCATAAATTACACAAAGCAAGGTTAAAACTCAAGAAATTCGGCAACTGGCTCTCCTTCAGAACCTTAATACCAAGGTCAACACGCCAATCTTGAACAATACATCCATAAGAATATTACGAGCAAATGTGTTGGGAGAATAACCAAACCTACCCATTTCATCAAAAGCCTCGAAAACTATCCAATACATTTCTCCACGCCAATAAATCCTCAACAAAAGCAAGAAAGTTTGAGCCTTTGTTACACACCCAACATGCTCCAATTCACTTACAATTTCTTTCATAGGCTCAAACCTTCCAGTCAAACAAGTAGCCACACTAATCATATGATCAAATGATTGAACATCATGAAAGTAATCACGTTGCTTTGCACACCAAATGAAAAAACTCTAAGCAATCAAATCAGAAGGGCAGTTCAATAAAGTTGAATGCCAATATGCTTTGTTGCACATACCTTTGGTGATGAAATTTGCTGAATGGACTTAAAGGGTATTATTGTTTTCAAGATTTGGCTCCTTTTCGCTGTGGAAAACAAGCTCCTTTTGCATCTCTATAGCATATTGAGCTTTGATAATAAAGCGGAGAATTAACAGAAAACTTTGCAACATTACAAGAAAGTGAAGAGGGTTTTAAACAAGGACGTTGAATTTTTTTTTTCCCGTTTTGTTTCCCGGAAAATAGATTTTTCTCAAGGCTACCTACAACGTGTTAGAAAATATGTCTCCTTTTCCAATAAGGATTTTCTAGGATATTTTTTTATTTAGTAAGATTCATATTTAAGGAATAAGTACTTTTCTCTTTAGGATTTAGTTTTTTATTCAAGAAGGAATACTACTAGTACAAGAAAAGAAATACTTCTCATACAAGTAGTAAGCACTATATATAGGGAGGTTGAGTTCACTTTTTTTACACACAGAACAACAGAATAACACAACAATGAGGCTTTTTGCAAGTAGACAGTTTTTAGTGTGAGAGAAACAGTAGGTCTATTGAGAGATTGTGTGTTATTGGGGTTTTGGGTGTGAGAAAAATTACTAGAGTGATTGTAACAATTTTTCACATAGTGGATTTTTCTCTCGTCATCCTTGGCAGCCGTGGTTTTTCTCCATTATAGGAGTTTTCTACGTAAATTATTCTGTTGTGTGATTGGTTTTATTCTTCATCTATTTTCGGTTTATTATTTGCTTGAATTTTTTGCTTGCAAGATCTTGGGTGGGATTGAAAATTTCCTAATAAGTGGTATCAGAGCTAAATGTTGTTTCGCAAAGCAATTATATCAGCAATGAGGTTTTCAAAACCTGTGAAGGTATAAATAGAAAAGTTTGATAGAATAATCAATTTTGGCTTGTGGTAACTTCAAGTCAAGGATATATTGGTTCAATCTAGTTACACAAAGAAAGCAAAGGAGATGTAAACCCTGGTAGAAACCCTTAAAGAAGATTGTCGAAATAGAGCAAGCTCGGCAAATAGCTCTAAATTAGTAGATGGAGATGTTAATAATGTTAACTAGTGGTGTGTCTCTCTTCTCTATAAGAGACTGGTTTATCCTTTTTGGCGTCCCATGGAAAAGGATGTGTTACTGCTAGCGGGTTCACAAGATTTGCACACAAGGCATAGTTTGGCATTTATGCAAGGTGTGTAGTGGAATTTTTATGCCGATGGTTGAAGACTCTCAAGGAAGTCAAACATGAGAGTGGGTATTTTCAGCAAGGTGATCGACATATGCAGAATATGTGTACTTTAGATAAGGTAAAGTATGATAATTCTTAGTGTAAAGAATTATGGCTAATGGATAGAGGATAAGATTTTACCCATGGTGGAGTGATTCTCATAAGCTCTATGTGAGTGTGTTTTTGGTGGAGTAAAGAATGTGGAGACGATGACATGGTTGCGTGGATACACGGTGGATCATGTTTTGTCGCCTAATTAAAAAACTCGCCAAGGTGGAGATTGTTAAGAAATATGTCTCCTTTTTCAATAAGGATTTCCTAGACTATTTTCTTATTTTGTAAGATTCCTGTTTAAGGAATAAGTACTTTCCTCTTTAGGATTTGGTTTCTTATCCAAGAAGGAATACTACTAGTACAAGAAAAAGAATACTTCTTATACAAGTAATAAGCACTATATATATGGAGGTTGAGTTCACTTATTTACACATAGAACAATAGAATAACACAACAATGAGGCTCTTTGCAAGTAGACAGTTTTTAGTGTGAGAGAAACTGCAGGTCTATTGAGAGATTAGGTGTTATTGGGGCTTTGGGTGTGAGGAAAATTACTAGAGTGATTGTAACAATTTTTCACATAGTGGATTTTTCTCTTGTTGTCCTTGGCGACCGTGGTTTTTTTCTATTATAGGAGTTTTCCACGTAAATTCTTATGTTGTGTGATTGATTTTATTCTTCATCTATTTTTTGCTTATTATTTACTTGATATTTTTACTTGCAAGATCTTGGGTGGGATCGAAAATTTCCTAACACAACACAAGTCAGTTTCATGCTACTACTGCAAAGATACTGAGCGGGAAAGAGCAGAACCGTACAAGCCACACGGGCTTTTTGAACGTTGCAAAACCCTTATATTTTTGTGTGGCAATGACATCGAAGCCCTTATATTTTTGTGTAAATCACAAGTAAGTCAAAACATTTTAGTTTTCTTCGTATTGATCCTCATCAAGTATTATTATATTCCTCAAAATCTTTTAATAAAATAAATCATTTAACTGTTGTTAGGACCCAAAAAAGTGAGCATAATCTGACTTAAGAATATAACAGTCAAATAATTAATGATCACTATTTTTTTAAATCAATAAGGTCATAGATAATAATTTAATTTTTTGGATGCAATCGTCAAATTCTTGCACTTACAATTTTGATTACTTTCTTGTAAAAGCAAATTCAGATTTGAATATGTAATTTTGCATAAAAACCAAAAAAAAAAAAAGAAGTTTGTATGTTTGGTATGCGTCCTCTCTTATAATATTGATAATGTCACTTAAATATCTTAATTTAGAATTTATTCATTCATATACTTATCCCGATTTCTTTTCCCTTAATATTGTATAAGTGACCTTTATCGTTAAACAATGGTGACAAAATTTTAAATCAATGAGTTGTTAACGGTATTAACAAAAATTATACTTCTCATAAAAAAGAAAAAAGGTTATTACCGTTTCATTCCTTCAAGAATTATAAAATATCAAATGATTACAAGAAGTATTGTTTCCTATCATTTTACTAATATAACTTTACAAAATCTTTAATTTTACTACTTTTCTATTAAAATTATTAGTTGACTAGTAAAATACTAATTTTATCCTGGTATTTTATTCTTTATAGTAAAATACACAAATAAAGATATTAAATAGTAGAAAAAAAATTATGTTATACCCTTAACTGGTTAAATAATAGTTTTAACCATAAATTTATAAATAACCGTGAATTAATTATTACTATAAAAGTAACGAAATTGACAAAAATACCGTTGGATATTTTTATTAAAAAAACACACAATCTATTCTCTAAAAAAAAAAGTTAAAGCTTATATACAATATCATCACTTCCATATTTACATTTTTCTTTTTTGAATAGATTGTGCTTTTCTTTACATATTTTTGTCAATTCACTATTTTTATAATTATAATAAATTTAGGGTTATTCATAAATTCATGGTTAAAACTATTATTTAATAATTTAAGAGCATAACAATAATTTTATATCTACTGTTTGATACTTCTATTTATGTATTTTATTATGAATGGTAAAATTGATATTTTACAAGTCAACTAACTTGTCAACCAATGAAAAAGTAGTAAAATGAAAGGTTTTACAAAGTTATAGCAAAATTAGAGAGGATAATACTTCTTGTTGTAATTTGATATTTTACAATTCTAAAAATAGTGAAATGGTGATGATATTTCTACCCCATTAATTGTGTAAATCCACCCCACTTATAAAAAATATTTGCAATAAATTCTCAATATTTTTAATAAATAAAATCAACAAAAATATTTATGTAATTAATCAATTAAATTATTCTTAGATTTTTTTCTTACTTAGATTTTTTACTATTAAGGTTGCTTTAATATAAGTTCTATTTAATTATTTTACCTTTATGATATAAAATGACCCAATTGCCAAAAGAAATATTGCGTTCATGTATTTAATACTTTAGGTACTTAATTTCTTGAATTATAATCTAACTTTTTAAATGAAGTCTAATGTTTTTTATATTTTAGATGTAAATGACATAAATTTGATAATTTAAAAGTTTACGAGTCTTGTCTTATGAAGACATTATATTAGTTTAATTAAAAGTTGATAAAAAAGTTGAAGTTAAAGCAATTTTTTTGTATTTTTAACTTTTAAGGGTAATATAGTCAATTTAAATCTAGGTTAAAACAATCTTAGTAGTCAAATATAATTTAAAAAAAATCTAAGTCACAAAAAAATAAATTAAAATGTCAAAAATAAATTAAGATATCACAAAAAATAAATTAAGATGGATTTAATTGATTAATTCTTTAGAGGGTCTAACTATTATGCAACTATGATTTCATACCCCAATCTTTATTTTTTTATGATCCAACCATTAGATTCAACCTAAGAGTTGCAAAAGCTATTCCAATGGCATGGATGCCATTACTTGGTTATTAACATTATGGTCCCTCCTGTTGTCTAAACAAATAAGAAAAGGTTGGGTTTCAAAATTTTGACATATAAGTCCGTTAAAATATTTTATTATATTTATATGGGACAAGGGTAATTTAGTAAATGAACATAGTTAAATATAAAAAATATGAATGGGTTATTTTAACTTGCTAAAATACTCTCCACACCTATTTACTTAAAATACTAGGTGGATTATAATAATATTATCTTGTATTTAGTGTAACACAAGATTGGACAAGATTTTATATAAATTTTGACAATATTAAAATTAAAAATAATTAAGTATCAAATAAATGCTTGGGTAGTCATTTAAATTTCATTATTGAGTTTATAAATAATATTTTCAAAATAATAAATTTCTATATGTAAATTTAAAATTGTGTAAAATTACTTATACCTTATCACACATATGAAGCTGATCAATTATTTATTTAAGGGTTATTTCCGCCCTGCCCCCAGATGTTTCAACATTTTCCGCCGCACCCCCAACTGTTTTGACTTGTGGCATCAGGCACCCAAATCCTTTAATTTGACCGTTTATTCTAACGGTCAAAGGACAAATTTAGAATTTCATGCTTTAAATATTATTTGATAGTAAAACATTAAATTTATTTGATAATTTAATTGATGGGATTATTGTGTAATTAATTTTAACTAACGATTTTTAACTTAAATATCAATTTGATTGATTAGGATTTTATATCATTTCTGACATTTAACCAAATTTCAAACAATTCCGTTAAAATTAATAGCCAAATTAACCGAAATGGGTGCGCGGTGGAAATTGCCGAAACTTTTGGGTGCACGGTGGAAATTGTCAAAACATTTGGGGGCTAGACGAAAATTAACCCTTTATTTAATGTGAAAACAAATAAATTGTATAATATTTATTCTATTACTTAAATTTAAAATTGTAAAGAATGAAACTTAAATTTAAATTAGTAAAGAATGAATAATAACTTAAATTAATATATTATGGGAGAAATACCGTACCAAAAAAAATTAAGATTAACTAATTTTTAGGGCTTCTAACGTAACCCTTTTATTTTGTATTGTTAACATAAGAAAAAAATTTAGTCCAAAAAATCTATCCTAAGAGTCTGCTTAGGGTAAAAACCATAATTATCACATGATAATATGGTAGGCCCGAGCTATATTATTCTTAGTTTACTTATTCATACCAAATATTATATTGTGATTAAATTTTCGTAAAATAAGCCTATCCTACCATCTTTAACCGCATTCACTCTAATTGTTCAGATTTAATTATAGAAAGTAAGATAAAACTCTTTTAAGATAAAACTCTTTTCTTATTACAATGATAAAGAAGAAAGCATAAACACAATATATTTCTTTTTAGAGAATGGCATTATGTTTATGATGTTTTATTTTCAAGAAATTAATTTAATTTATGTGGTTAGAAGACTCTGTTTTTTGATATTTTAGAAGAATTATATGTTTGATAATGAATAAATTAAGATTTAAAGTAGGATAGACTGATTAAGGAGGAGACAGAGAGAGAATAACTTTTTTAAAATTTTGAAATTATTATATTTTAATTGGACTTATTATGTAAAATTATTGAAATTATAGTTTTTATTATTTAAAGAAAACAATAGGGACTGCTGAAGAAAATGTCAAATTAATTTTTTTGGAATTTTAAAATTATTATATTTTAATTGGGGCTTATGTGTAAAACTTTGAAACTTATAATTTTTATTATTTGCAGAAAACTATAGGGACTGCTAAAAAAATATCAAAAGTGGGTGTTTGGTACAACTGAGGTAAGACAGTTTTGTCCTTCTTCAGAATTCTTTTTTATTTAAAATTCTTAAAAAAATGTGAACTTTCTGTAATTATGTTCTAAAAATGAGGTAGATTTATAAAATTTATGTGGTGGAAATATCACCACCCTTAGTAAAATGACAATAACAAAAAAAAAAAAAAAAATTGCTAGGGATCTCAACAAGAGTAACATGGAATGATTGTGGGCTTGAAGGATGGGTCTTGCCACTAAGCGGGTTGCCTGACATGGGCTGCTCAGTCCCAGGGTCGTTCAAGCACTTCATAAAAAAAAAAAAAAATTTGGAAAAGTTAATTAAATGTTTTATGTTTGATTATCTGATTCATACTTCTTAAACGTTTTCTTGAATTACAAGTAAACTTCCTTTATTATTAATTTTGTTCAAAAAAATTTCAAAAAAATAATTGTTAATTTCTTAAGATTTAAAAATCATGGACATGAATTTATTTAGTTTAATTTTTCAAAAAAATTATTATATAATTTATGTTCTTGTTACTAAAGTCATTCACGTTCTTGATTTAGTAGTCAGAACTCCATGTTAGATCTAAAATCTGTTGGGATTCTAGAAGCGTAAACACTTGTAGTGTAATCTGACATAAGTTTAAAATCTAATTGAATATGCAAGCATGTGCCAATCTGAATCTCAAATTGGTACGAATTGATCCCAAAAAAAAAAAAAATTAATTAAAAGCAAACAAACAAAGGACATCTATCTGCCCAAAGCTCACGTGTCATGCATGCAACCATGTTCAAAACCACTGGAATTCTGTACAAGGGCATATCTGCGTACTTTCTTATACAATAAAAGCTCTTTTAGTCATTTCGACCCAATTGGCAAGAATTCATGAAATTAGGGATTTTTTTTTTTATTTTACTCCATGTGCATTTTAAAATCAAATAATCAATTATGAAGAAAGTGCATATATAGTAAGAATCTGAGAAAAGCAAGTGTGTGATGTATAAAAACGTAGGACGATTTGTGCATAGTTTTATATTTATGTAGTGTAATTTTATCTATTTTTAAAACTTTATTTATTTTTGAATTATTTTTAAATATTAATTAATGAATTGTTGATACGATGTATGTTGTCGCACATCTATCGTCACGATTTCATTAATAAAACTAACATATGTATAAAAGAGATTTTTTAAGTTATTAAAATAAATTAATTAATATAATATATTTTATTATGTAATATATTATAATATTTTTTTTATCTTTAATTTATCTGTTACTTTAACAATTTAAGAGATAAAATTAGTCTTTATATATAATAAAATAATACACAAATAAGATGCATATTTGAGGAGGAAAGATCGGAGTTTACACACAAGACTTTTTGGAAAAAAAATAAAAATTAGAAAGAGTAATATTGCAAAGAAAAGCCGAAAAGGTCAAATATTCCAAGTCAAGCCTGCCAGCACACTCACACTCACACACTCAAACTCAACTGACTCAAAATATATATCACTTCACAGGCTTTAGGAATCCATAAACAGACTTTGTGAAGAAGAAATCAAGAAACAAGAAAATGGCAGCAGCCACAGAATCAAAGACGGTTCATTCAGCAGCAGTCACTTATGCTTCCATGATTTCACTCCTCACTCTCTGCCCTCCTTTTGTCATTTTGCTGTAAGATTCATTCACTTCATCCTACGCTACAAATCCGTTTCTTGATTACTTTTTGAATTAATCACCATGAAATTATCTTATTATTATTATTTTTTTCAAGTTTTTGTGGAAGTTAAAAAGATTGCCTTGTGGTTAAAAGTTTATAGATATAAGCAACCATTGGTCCATAGATCACGATGTAGATTTGTTTGTAGTAATCAATATAAACTCGAACCCAGTAATAGAATCCAGTTATATAAACTGGGTAATTAAGTTCATATTTATTCGTGTAAATTTTACTGCTATAGTTTGAATTTTGCTACTCTTTTTGCAGATGGTATACAATGGTACACGCTGATGGGTCTGTTATCAAATCATGGGACTACTTGAGGCAAAATGGGCTGCAGGGGTTTATAGATATATGGCCAAGACCTACTGCTGTTGCTTGGAAATTGATTGCATGTTTCAGAGCATTTGAGGCTGCGCTTCAGCTTCTTCTTCCTGGCAAAAGGGTTGAGGGCCTGATTTCTCCTACTGGGCATCGCCCTATTTACAAGGTATTGTATTTATTGTTTTGGTGCAATTTATGGAGTTTTAAGACTTTTTGGCTGCACAAAATTGAAGAAATCTGTTCTATTGTTAATTCTTCTTGCCTTTGTTTGCAATTGTTGCAGGCAAATGGTGTGGCGGCATATGCAGTTATATTAATTACCTATCTAAGCCTTTTGTGGTAAGGGAGTTCTCCATCTACTTCTTTTTTTCTAAACATTGCATTGTACTGCCACAACTGTGTTTTGTGATGTTGTCGATGGGTTGTAGTGAGTGGTGGTTTTTTTTTTTTTTTCTTTTGTTGCGGATGTTAGAACCCTGCTATGCACTGTTGCTGATAGATATCATTTTTTTTCTTCGCTTCGTTCTTGTATTTTGCATAAATATTTTTCATATACACTTGTCAATGGTTTTCTTATCTTTTTCCTAGTTCATGTCTTCTTTGGTTATTGTGTCAAAGTCAAACGGCTCTCTTGGTTGTTGGTACTGCTAAATTACTGCTCGATGAAGTTCTTGTTTCCATGCTATGTGGGATATATGTTCTATCCAGGCCATCATGTATCTTTGTAAATAATTCAGAAACAAAATTGATGAATGGCTATCTACATGATTGTTTTACATGATTGTTCAGTATTTTATATCCTTTTATTTTAGTTTTTCATATATTCTGTCTAGATCTCTCAACAGCTGCATTTGTTGTTTTTCTATCAAATCTAGCCTTTTTTTAACCTAGAGTCATTGGTTGGAAGTTGCATGGGTTTTGGGGGAAACATCGGCCAATTTTCTGCCAGCTATTTGATTTACCTGTTTTCTTGTGTATTTTACCCACTCTCAATCAGTTGATTTATGCTTTCACTTTATGCATTCTTCAGGTTTGGAATATTCAACCCCACAATTGTTTATGATCATCTGGGAGAAATATTTTCGGCACTTATTTTTGGAAGCTTCATCTTTTGTATTTTATTATATATTAAAGTAAGGTTTCAAATTATGCCAATCGGCATTCTAATTAATCACTATTTCGTAATTTGGTTAATATTTCTGACACTGATGTTTTATGTCTACAAGGGTCACTTAGCCCCATCTTCCACTGATTCTGGTTCATGTGGAAACATAATAATCGACTTCTACTGGGTGAGTTTCCTCAGGCTTTATGATTTCTACTTTTGCTTATATTTCCTTTTCATTTATTATCCTCAACAATGCTATTTACAAAGCAGACATATAGAAGACCAAGAAATAACTATCTACCATGAAAATTAATGACTAGAAAAAAGGAGAAGTTAATGTCATTATTAGATTTATGCTAGACAATGTATTCTTCTTCTGTACATACGTATAGTCCAGGCCATTTTCTTAATTAGCTTCTTTTTTTGTTACGGGGTATGGAGCTGTATCCTCGAATTGTTGCGAACTTTGACATCAAAGTATTCACAAACTGCAGATTTGGGATGATGTCTTGGGCTGTTCTCGCTGTCACTCATTGTATTAAGCAGGTAGAAGCTCTTTGATATTTCTTTTTCTAAATGTTAAATTCAGTAAAATTCTTAGGTGATGGAGACTGGAGAGTCCTCATTTTTCTAGGTGCTCATATAATTTGTAGGCAAAGTCATTTAACTGATTTTGTTTGGCAAAATTAAGCTGCTAGGAAAAGTTCCACTATCTCTAATATTCCTCTCCCCTCATTCGCATATCCAAATCGACACAAAACGAACTGACATTACAATGACTTAGTTAATCAAATATGGAATTTTTAGGATTTGAACTCTAGATCTCTTGGTCAGATATGCTATGATGTTGAGTGACCATTGATCCCGAAATCTTAACTGGTAGGAACACCTTAGAATATTATTAAACCATTAACTTTACCTTGATTTGCTTGTTTACCTTTCAGTCCTGTTATCTTAGATAAAATTCCAACTGTAGGTCTTCCTCTACCATAAGGTTACTGCTGACTTTTTAACAAGAGTTTATGCCGTTCAACAGTTAATGTTTTGCTAAATTTTTGTATTGGAAATCTAAAAACTTTTTTTTTTTAATTCTTTCTCTATTCTACCAGTATGAAGCAAATGGGAAAGTCGAAGATTCCATGCTTGTAAATACTATATTAATGCTGATTTATGTTACAAAGTTCTTCTGGTGGGAAGCTGGTTACTGGAGCGCAATGGACATTGCACATGATCGAGGTTTACATATTCTTTATTGGCTTCTTTCCTTCTCATGCTAGTTTTGCAGCCATTGTTTCTTAATATGTGAGCTGAAAGCTTGGTTCGTGAAATTTGGAATGTCAATTTGACCTTTATGAGATAAAATTTACGTAAATTTTTTATGAACTATAGAGGTACAATGAAAGTCCATACTGTTGGTGTGATGTTATTGTTATAGGATATTGAAAGTTTCTTGCTATTTTGACAAAACTGTTTCTCTGTTTACCTGCTAATGGTATTATCTCATATTAATAATTTTTATATTCACTTAGATGAGGTTTATACATTTTCCACCTTTTCTTATTGATTGATTTATGCATATAAAACTCTGATGCCTCAACCATATCTAGTCTCTGAAGCTAACCTACATTTCCTTCCCCCATTTCATGTACCGCTACTTTTTATTATTGTCAAATCTCAATCAATACTTTCACATGAGTTGACAATTTGCCTCTTCCATGGAGATGAATGCCTTGTACCTTAAGTAGGCCCTATTCCCATCATTTCCCTATTAATTCTATCTAATATTCTGTTGATTAATCTTTTAGATGACCCTCTCGTTAGTAAATTTAACTTCCTTTTCTCTCATAAAGTTGTATGTTGTGTGCTAGGTCCTCATATCCATCGCAACATGATTGTCAAGTGCCGATTAAGAAAAATCTCTGGCTGAAAGTAAATAAGTAAATGAGAAAAACAAAACTCTGGTTGACAAGTTTTGAATTTTTTAACTGCTGTCTACAAATTTGCGTACCTTGTTGCTATATACTAGCAAAACATTTGAGTTCCATCTTCATTTTGATCATCAGTTATTCTTGCTTGCAAGTTTTTGCTAGATTATTTTATGTTTAGCTTTAAAAAATAATTGCTATTTTTGTTGAAATGATCACTGGTGGTTGTATTTTTAAAAATGAAGGCCTAACAGTTTATATGGTGTTGGCGGTGCCTTGTAAACATCTCTCTAAAGTCCTATTTGTTCAGACGTTTAATGTATAGATTTTTTTTCCCTTTTTAATTTGGATGAGAAAATATGTCCAACTTTATTGAAAATGATTAAACCACTGGCTCTAGCAGATTAGAAAGCTTTTATCGCAAGGCTTCTTCTCGCCGTCTAGATTGGCATCTACATTTCAACTTCTGGTTCCTTTTCGGTTATACATATCTGGTGTGCTATAAAACTGATCCAGGGTTGTTTATTGATCCTGCTTATGGTATTATTCTGGAAAAGCTTGTGGAAGACATAACATGATTGTCCTTGTTCACCTTTTTATATCATCTGGCTGCTTCACATATGCTTAGTTTGTTAGAAAATAAATAACTCCAGAATGTCTTAAGTGACAGATACCCACTTGTAGTTTCTTATATAATAAAAGAAACATATTACACGTTTATTTATTTATTAATTTTTTCTCTAGAGCCGGTTTTTATATTTGTTGGGGATGCTTGGTATGGGTTCCTTCTGTGTATACATCTCCTGGCATGTACCTGGTTAACCATCCTGTGCATCTTGGCACTCAGGTAAGTAGTGCCCTGTTTTTTGTTTTTCGCCAAATGTGATAAAGTTGACTTCTGAGAAGTAACTTACTAGCCTTATTTTTCAGATAAATGGTGATTGATTCTAGAATTGAGCACATTGGAATTTATGTGTTACAACAAGATAAAATTTCCTTTTGATTTTCAACATATGCATTTAAAAAATGGTTTGACCATTCATGTTTCAGTAAATTAATCAATCAATAGGAATCAGGGTGTGACTTGTAGTGTTGAACTTGCTTCTTGTGATGAATTGGGGAAATATTGTAGCAGTGAAATTTAATTTGGATATGAATGCCTTACCAAATAATATAATAAAAAAGTTTGATGATAAATTTGTAAACTTGTTAACTTTTGACTTCAAGTTAACTCATAGTGATGAACTTCCTTATTTCTGGTTAGGGGCAGGGCAGTTGTACGAGAACTACCTGAGTCCATTCTTGTTGAGGTGTCACGCGAAAGCTGATCAACTTAGGGCCATTATACATGCTAAAGTTGATAAACTCAGGGCCATTACACAAGCTAAAGCTGATCAACTCAGGGCCGTTACACTGCATTCATTTTTGTTTAGTTCTCATGCTAAAATTGATCAACTGAGGGCCATTGAAGACATGGTACGTTAGGCATTGTTGTTGTTATCATATTATGGGCGATACAAGTTTGCATTTTCTGTTTGACTGAATGATACTGTGGTACTCTGCATATTTTCAAGAGTATATAGAAAGTTGAAACCTCTGAGCAGAGTTTGATTTTCACCTCCATTGCAAAATTTTAGTTTGTGGTAAATAACGCACCTGAAAATTGTTTATATTGGGTCAACCTCAATCCATAAATACCCTGCACAAGTCTTGCTGTATTGCACTCAACACTTGCACTATTGTTTCTGATGAAGTATATGCTTTGCTGAAAATTTGCAGGTCGGACATATCAGCTCAATCAAGGCAGAAATTAAATGTGGAGAGGATACATTCTTCTCATTTTTCTGGTCAGGTAATGGTAGATGCATGTCGGTGCATGCCTGTCTTGTTAGTTCAGTGATTTCAATATAGATTAGAAGTATTTTACTTGCTTCTGAACCAGCTGACTAAAATGTTGAGGGGTGGTGTGTTGAATGTACTTCCAAATCAACCGGAAGGATGCAGTGCAGTTGAAGGCCTGGATGGAGTAACCGCAGACACAGGCACTGAGTCTGATCTTGAGGTTGAGGACGCAGTGCAGCTACGAATGAACTGAGATTACAGGGGTTTATACATGCATGTCCAGAAGCTTCTGTAAGGAACAAAATCATGAGCGTGACCTTAGCTGCTCTGCTGGTAACAACATTTTAGAGGGAAAATTAACAAACTCTTAAGTAAAGCAACAGCTTGCATAACTGACTGCTGACATGGCTGATGACTCAGCATATTGCCTAACAGCTTGCTGATTCATCTGCTGACCTGAGCAAACAGCAGTACAATTTATACCACAGGCAAAAATAATCTAAGAAAATAAATAATATGAAATGTAAAACAATTAATGATAAAGTATGGTCATATTAGTTTGAATGGGAAAATTTATTTGTGTCAAAATTCCAATCTTATGCAAGTTATTCCAATGAAAAGTAAAACAATTATTAACGTGTCTAAGGGGTGGTACTTTCACTTTCGTGAAGGAAGGAATGCCCTTTAATTAACAAAGAAATGAGGAGACCACGAGACAGAGCACATCGTTTCTTACTCTAGAAAATCAGGGGTTGGTGGTGTTTGGAAGTCGGGAAAATGGAAGAGAAAGTGAAAGAAAAAGGATCAAAGAACATGTTTATTAGAAAGTAGAAGAAGCGAAAAATACAAGTTATAGGTTCCAAGCCCAAATAAGCTATTTATAGATAGAAGAAATCAGAATACTCTAGACTAATGAGAAGCTATCATGTGAGCCATGCATGTAGCAGTTTCTCACTGGATGAGTTGTGAAACAGGATCCTCAATGGGAGACTACGACATGGTGCATCGCTCACCAACAAACCCGCTAAACTAATTACTAATTAAAAATTTAATTAGTAACAGCTTTGCATGGCTTGATACAGTTACACAGCAATAGCTTTGCATCTCAAACAACCTTCGAACAGTCTTGATTCTTGAATCCAAAAACTCTGCTACACTTGAGTGCCGCGAATCAACCGTGGTCCTTCCTTAGCTATAACATGATCCTTGTGATGAACTTGATACTCTTAACATATACATCTTTTATAAAGGACAGACAAGATGAATCGAAGTGAAGTGAAAACATAAAATTAAAAAAAATAACTACATAAATGAATCCCCTCATGATGTGTTCAAAACAGAGTTTTAAACCATTGAAAAGATATAAAAACTTGTATTAGTGAATTTATAGACACATTACAACCATGGATAGATGACGGAGCGGCATAGCAGAAGCGGAATTGATAGGATAGGAGAAACTAGATATCGTTCTAGTAATGGATCAACCCAACGCGATTAGCTTACGCTCTAATCGAATCGAGATTAGATCCGTTCTAATCCAAACGATTAAATGAGATTTTTAATAACGCATAAAGCGAGATTAGATCACGCTCTAATTTAAACGACTCTACAACAGAGATTTTGATAGATAATCCCAAAGGGAATTATAAAAGGGAAATTTTATTGAATAATTGAAGTTATGAAATTAATAACAAGACCTCTCTATTTATAATAAAGTAAACCTACTTCAAAAAGGAAAACTAAATCACAATTTTAATAAAAATAAAAGACAAAGACACATTCCTTAATTGACTCTAATTAAAATAGAAAATTAACTCTAATTAAAATTCTATGATCTTAAAATAAGTAAAATAACGTCCTACATCATACTCCCCCTCTTAAAAGAAACTCGTCCTCGAGTTTGAATAGAGTCTGGAGGATGAAACTTGTAATGTAAGACTAAATCATCTTGTAATTCGAACTTCTTGTCTTTCTCATCAATCTTCCTCGAAAATTTAAAGTAACCATACTTCATCAACTTCCTTCGCTTGTACATTCTTCGAGCCGATGATGACTTCCAAGAACGAACAATGATCAAATAACTCTTGCCTTTTCCTAATTGTCGCTCAATGCGCTCTCCAAGAAGTTTTACCTTCTCAATCAAATCTTCTTCAAGTACAATTTTCTTATCTTCAATGTGAATAGGTAGAACCATTTCAGTCGGTTCAACTTCTTCAATTTCATTTTGCTCTTCGTCTTCAACGCTTGTCTTCTCCTCCAAGGAAACATCATGCATATTCTTGCACAAATTGTTAGATTGTACCTTTTCTTCTGCAACATTAGGCACTTCTTCAACATGCGGCGAGGCACAAACTTCTTTCATTTGTTTATCTTTCACTTCAGGCTGCTGACTTGTGATAGGATTAGAGATCTCAAATTGGTGTCTATGATGAGGTTGTCTTAATTGCTTCAATGCTTGGCTTCTTTCTCTTTTGATTTCCGATACAATTTGCAATTCAATTTGCTTGGCTAAATATATTGCATGTTGTAAAGTATAGATAGTGTATGTAGGCATCCTTTCTCGAATATGCAAACCAAGTCCCCTCACAAATCTTATAACTGTATCCTCTTCAAGTTCATAATAATATTTGCATCCATAAAACTGTTCAAATTCATAAGCATAATCAGAAACTAATCTCATACCTTGATATACCAAACAATAATCAAGAGGGATAAACTCGGATTGCAAAATACGTTTCATACGATTCCATGATCGAACTTTGAATTTGCCTTGGCGAAGTCGAGAATCTTGCAACTCTTCCCACCATTCTAAAGTACTTATGCTCAATCTACTAACAACAAACGATACTTGCTCTTCTTTAGGAGTGTGCCAAAATATAAACCAATGTTCAACCTCGTCCGAACAATCAAGAAACTTATTTGGTCTAGTGCATGGAAATTGTTCTAGTACATGATAAATAGGAGGGCAAGGATGGTAATTTACCATTTATTCTCAAATTTCCACACAATGGCATAACTGTAAATAATGGTCAACTCTCGGGTTTGGTGTGGCCAGCGGCTGGTGGCCGTGATTTGGTGTGGTGTTGGTCGGATCTGGAAGATTTAGAGGTGAGGAACACGATGGTGGCTGTGGATTGGCCGGATTTGCGTCGATTTGGCCGGAAAACCGACTTGAAGTCGCGGCGGCTTGCGGTGGTTCATGGCAGTTTATGTCAGCCTTTGGTTGCCTGGGTGGTCGGGTCTTGGTCGGTGATGGCTTGGGATTTGTGTGGTGGTGGTGGGCAAGAGTAAAGGGTGATGGTTTGGCCGCGGCGAGTAGTGGAGAGCATGCGGGTTTTGAGTATTTTAGGGCGGTTATAGGCACATTCCTTAATTGACTCTAATTAAAATAGAAAATTGACTTTAATTAAAATTCTATAATCCTAAAATAAGTAAAATAACGTCCTACATCAGTAGATTTTTAAAATTAATCAAGTTTTGAAAGCCTAACTTATTATTCATTTGAACATTACAAATGGATAATAAATTAAGTGAAAGATCTATATATGTACTTTTGGTAAATGACAGCTTAATTTGTGGATCAATAATCCTCATTTTCTTTTCTAATTTTATGTGCTTGTAAGAATCGTTCTAAAAAAGAATTGTAAATGGCTTGCCTAGCTTTAAGCAAAGTATTTAGTTTATTTGACATGTAATATTAAGGTCCATTTCTCAATCCACTAACTCCGGTATTCATAAAATGCGATATACGCATAAACTAATGGGTATAGATTTTAATGTACTAAAACTTTCAATCTTTCTAAATCCTACAAAGTATTCATAATTTTCTAAAAATAAATCAAAAGAATAATTAATAATTAAGTCACACTGACCTGATGATAATAAATGGAAGTCTAGATTTTCCCTATAGGAAAAAAAAAAGAAAATTAATTAAAACAAAACAAGTTGGCAGAATTCTCTATAGAAATATTAGACAAAAATTACACAATAACAAATCACCTTAGAAGTTGAATAAGATGCAGCTAATTGACCAAGTGACAAATCTGTTCCCATCCGAACCATAGCTAATTTTGAATGAATATTTGAAAGTGAGAGAAGGCAGGATCACATGAGAGCACAACCAAGGAAAACAGAACTAGCATTGAAGCACGAATTAAAAGTTAGATAATACTCTTACACACTATTATTGAAGGTATTTATTGCAAAGATTACAATTCATTACCTGTGAAAGAAAAGAAAATTAATTTGATTGTCGGATAATTCTACCTCAAAACATTTTTAAGCAGTGAGTCTCTAATTTTTAAGAGTCCTCTTACAATTTCCTTTGCATTGACTCTCTGCTCCGGTGATTCTCCAGTACACTTCATAGCCAAATTAAAGACAAATGACACACATTGCTCTTTGGTTATAAAATGTTTGTCCTCCCGACTTAACAGATTTGCATCAACAACTCCCATAATTCAAATAGGTAGCAAATCACTAACCCAACGCTTTACTGTCATTTCTCCGGCAAAAATTTCGTTTGTGGGTTTCTTCCTAGTAAATGTTTCCATTAACATAATCCCAAAGCTGTAAACATCCCCATTTGTGGATACTCGTCCTTCTCTTCCATACTCTAAGGATTGCAATAGTTGCATAGTAAGATAAAATAATTAATAATAAATTGCTCAAATAAAGATCATGAGAAATGAATGACATATTAGAGAGTCTAAAAGAAAGAAAACTATTTAACATGGAACAAACCTGGTGCCATATAGCCTATGGTGGCAAATGTTTGTGTTTGAGTCACAGATTGATCTTCTCTAAGTAAGAACCTCGCGATGCCAAAATCACTCAAATGAGCAACCATATTATCATCTAACAATACATTACTAGGCTTTAAGTCACAATGAATTATAGGAGCTGAATAACCAAAGTGCAGATATTCCAAAGCTGACGCAACATCTATCATTATGTTCAATCTTTGAAAAATATCCAAAATGTAGTTGCTTGAATACAAACACTTCTCAAGACTTCCATGAGGCATGTATTCTAATACCAATGCTTTAAAATCATCATTTGAACAACTGCTAATGACTTTGATAAGGTTTCGATGGCGACTACTTTTCATCATGTCACATTCAATATCGAAACTCTTAGCATTTGTAGGTCAAAAACCTTCACTGCAACCTCTATCCCATCATGAATTCTTGTGTAAATAGAGCCAAAACCTCCTTTGCCGATTAGATTGTTTTCACTAAATCTATCTGTTGCTCGAAAAAGTTCTAAGTATGAAAACCTTCTCCAAGTTGCTACTGGTGGCATACTAGCATCATTTGGTATCCGTTTCCCTCTCATTCATTATCCATAAATATAGTACTCAATGGTAAGAAAATCACCACGAGAAGATTATTTTTCTTTAATGAGTGGTGGATTCTAGTTTTGCATGGTGGGACTTGCAAATTGGGTGTACCACACAATAATTCGTTTCCTCAAATGATTTAGCTGAGAAATATCTAAAAGGTCCTCCATTAGGAATCTCACCTTCTAGCTTATTGAAAGAAAGATTTATATCTTTGAGATCTAACAGTTTCTCTAAAGATACAGGAATAGTCCCAGAGAGATTATTATTGGACAAATTCAAGGATTTTAAGCTTATTAAATCACCAATGGAATCAGGAATTGAACCTTGCAATCTATTGTATTCTACAAAGAGATATTGTAGATATTTTAGGCCTCTAATTGTAGTTGGGATAACACCTGAAAAATTATTCATCGACAAATCTATTTGCACCAAAACCTTCAAATTTCCAATCTCTAATGGGAGTGGGCCAATAAAAAAATTTGAAGACAAGTTAAGATGCAAGATATCCTTAAGGTTCCATAAAGTTAAAGGAATAGAAGTTAACCCATTGGAGCCCAAATAGAGTTCCCTTAGAAAAGCCAGATTACCAAAGCATGCAGGGATGGATTTAGAAAGCTTATTGCCGTGTAAGTCCAGCTGAAATAATGCAGACAAAGAATGTTTGGGATTGTTCCTTCCAATTTATTATCTCGAAAGCTTAATAACTGAAGCTTTTGTAATTTGCCGAGAGTAATCGAAATTAATCCATTCAATTTGTTTCCTCCTAAATAAATTGCTATCAAGTTGGTCAAGTTGCTGATCTCTTTGGGAATGCCGCCACTAATTTTGCAATTGTCCATCCAAAATTCTTCCAAAGATTGAGAAAGATTGCCTACAGCACTTGGAAGAATGCCATCTAGTGGATTACTGGAGAAGCTAAAATACTTTAAATACTTGCACTTTGACAACGAGGATAGAAAGCTCAATTCTGGAGTTGAAGATGTCAAATAATTATCATTTAAACCAAGCCACTTAAGGTTTCTTAAGTTGCCAAATGTGTTGGGAAGAAAACTGGTGAATGAGTTCATTCCAAATCTAGTATAGAGAGCTTAGAAGCATTGAAGATGAAAAGAGAAATTGTGCCACTAAAATTATTACCCCACAAGAGAAGCTCCTCAAGATTTGGAAGTCGGACGTCTACGCTTGATGGAAGTCTTCCTGAAAGAGAATTATTATGAAGGTGAAGTGATATGAGTGTTGACTGAAGATTGTTGTTGGGACAACACCAACTAATTTGTTATTATCAAACTGCAACCACTCCAGATGACGAAGATTACCGATTTCATGTGGTATCTCACCTATATTTTGAAATAATTATATTAAAATATTTTAGATAATAAATAATACATAAAAGGAAACACAGTTTTGTTGATAAAAAGTCACCAATATACTGCACAATTACAAGTATTAACATACAAGAAAACGACTCATGCATGAAGTGCTATAAACAATCAATGTTTTAATAGTTAAACAAATCATAAGGTCTATGTGTGCTTTTCCCTTTTAATTTATCACCCACCTCTAGAGAGGTGAAGAGGTGAAGAATGTTTAAGAATTTCGCTGACATAATATAAAAGTGAAAAACCACTCATGAAGGTTTACACACCGTCAATGCTTTAGTTATGTATATACAAATTGCCTGTTTATGTAGTGAAATATCAGTCTAATATCTGTAAAACTAAAGGTAGTAGATAGATTGTATGTGTGGTTAAAACTAAAAGATCAAATGTGTGATATGCTGGATTACAAGAAGAATGCAAGAGAGTCAGGTTTGGTTTGCTAGATTAAACTAAATATACGATTAGATAAGAGTGTATTAGACTGAATTAGATAGGATTGGACTAAATTATTTATAGAGGATTGGATTGGACTAATTGATAATTTATTAATAAAATTAGATAATTGAAAATAGTAATTTAAATTCAATTATTTGTCTCATAACATTTTATTAATAATTGTAAATTAGTATAAAAATTTCTAATTTTCCTAACTACTAACCTTCAAGATATTCTAAATTCTAATATTAAGCATCATTGATTAAGGTAAAATATCACACATATGGCATAAACTATAGGAAGACGCACATATCACATGAGTAGATATGACATAAACTATAATAAAACGCACCTTGGAGAATGTTAGAGTAAAGATGTAACTCCTTAAGCTTGGTCAAGTTGCCGATTTCTTTTGGTATGACCCCTAAAAAATCATTGAACCCAAATTTTAAAATTCGCAAATATTTGTAACTTGATAGAGCGGAGGGTATTTCGCCATAAAACATATTTTGGGTCAAATCAAGTTCTTCCAGATAAGAAAGATTGATGCAAAAATTCGCAGGGAGTTCAGCAGATAGTCTATTGACGCTCAAATCAAGAGATTGTAAAGAAGGCATCTTGATTTTGAAAGAGGGGAAGGAACCAGAGAGTTGGTTATCACTGAGATCAAGTTGTTGCAGTTGGGATAGATGTCCAACGTAAGGAATGGTGCATGTTTAAGAAATTGTTTATTAATAGACTCTCTGCTATAGAATAATTTACAAAATTTTGCATAATGTCACAGATATCTAGCAAATAACAAAATAATGCTAAAAAGGGAAACGACGCATCTCCATAAGAAAATTTATAATGGTCGATGTAAAATCTATGAAGGAAGATTTCACATATACATGTCGTTAGGGAATTTACCTATCATGTTATTATGTGACAAATCGAAATTCAATAGAGAAGAAAGATTGAAGATTGTTGAAGGAATGGTTCCAGTTAAGAAATTATTTTGTAGCAATAACTTCTCCAGTTCTGCAAGATTCCCCAGCTCCTCTGGAATTTCTCCTGAAAATGATGGGTAACCTATGCGTAAAAATTTTTAATTTATTACCTGGTTCTTAATAAGGAAAAAAAGAAGAAATAAAAAAATTATTGCCGGAAGAGAGATCAAAAGCAATTTAGTCATAGAATTAAAGAATTATAGGCTGACAGGATTAATAAAAGTGAGACATTATAAATTTTCATCAATTAATTAAACTCTTTGAAACAAGCTTATAGAATTAATAAAAGTGAGACATTATTGCCTCCCTATTGTTTCTCTAATACCCCACACCCCCTCTGTTAGAAAACTTCCGTTAAATATAACATCTTTTTGTTCTTTTACATATTTACCCCTGTAAACAAGTTGACTAATAGATCTATGCCAGAAAATAAATTATATTAAAAGTTAAGTCTTAGAACCAAAAAAAAACATTATATATTTTTCCTCCATATTAACAATTTTTTTTCTCTAAAAAAACAATTAAAAGATTAGATTATGAGAGGATCCAAATCGCTCTATGTATTATATTTCTCCGCTCAAATACTAACAAGGAGATTCAAAGTTGTTGTCAACATTTATTTTAAGGTTTCCAATTTAAATCCTTAAACACAAATAATTTTCGAGCAAATAAACATTTGCTAATTTTTCTATCAACCTTCCTGTTTTTTTAGGAATGACTACAGTGGTCAAGGTAAAATACTACATGTGATGACTAAAAAAAATGGCATAAATATAAATCATACATACCTTGGAGTCTGTTTTGGGCAAGATATAACTCCTTAAGCTCTGTCAAATTGCCGATTTCTTTTGGTATGGCTCCCGAGAAATCGTTGCTCGACAAAGATAATCTTTGTAGATGTTTGCACCTTGATAAAGTGGATGGGATTTTGCCGTCAAAGGATTTCCAGAAAAGGAAGGTTGTTGCAAATATTTGTTGGGAGTTCACCTGGGAGTTCACCAAATAATCAATTATATTCAAAATGAATATTAGCTAATGATGCCTATTGACAAATTATTTGTTAGCGCCGACATCTCCATTTATATAAAGATAAGTAGTGATTCCGTGTTAAATATTTTATGTACATGTCACACATGCATATTATTGGTGAGGTTACCTGTCAAGTTATTCCATAACAAATCCAAATTCAATAAGGATTAAAGATTGAAGATTGATTAGTGTTAAAAATTGTATGTTTATCTAGTGATTAAATGTTTTTGTGCTTATGTTATAATTTATATTTGTAATTATGTAATATGTTATGAATTTCTAGTTATGATTTTAAAATATTTGATATTATGTATTTTTGTGTGTTTATTAAGTAAAATAATACTTGGACACAATTCGAGGCTCCAAACAGATAAACGGACGTCAAATTTGGATTTCGGAGGTCCGAAAACCTTAGGAGAGACATAAAGGGTCATCTTCACTGTTCATGTATACGGCAATATTCACGTATACGGTACTGTTCACGTATACGCACCGCTCACATATACAGTATGCTGACGTGGCATTGACTGATGATGTGGCAACATACTATTGGATAAAAAAGAGTGAGTTTATGATAAATATGAGTGCACTGGATAGTTGTCAACTTTGACGAAATCTCAACCGTTCATATTTCAATGGCTACGATCGTGCCACGTGGCTATGATTAGTGAGTTGGGTTGGAAGATCCGAATCTTTGTATTTGGGTTGACCCGATCCACCTATTAATTGCCAAATCTCAACTGTTCTTTGACCAAATCGGACGCTTCAAATGATGCCACGTGTCATGTTGACTTGTGAAGTTTGACTAGCCTTCAGATCTTGATCTAGTGGTTGTGTGAAGTGCATACATAAAGCTTATGATGGACCGCAAAGCATTGGATTATGAACGAATTTTCCTATAAATATAGCCTCATTTTCATGTATTGGGAGAGCCCTTCTTCTCCAAATTTTCTCCTAAATTCTCTTTAGTTTATATTAATAAAATTTTAGTTGTGTTTTTAATATTTTTCGTAATTATTTTCATATATAAATTTAGTTTTATTTTCAGTTTTAGTTGCTTTTGTTTCTTTTAATTATGTATAATTTAGTTTTAATAATTACTTTTATTTCAATTATATTTGGCTAAATAATTACAGTTAGGGTAAGGTGAAACTCTTAGAAAATAAATATGATTTAATCAAATTCTATTTTTAATTATATTAATTAAATTATTTTCTATTTAATTCTACACGTATTTTATATTTTGGAATTTTGATTTATTGTAGACAAACAATGGAGTTTGGCACAATAAATTCTTAATATCTTAGTATAAACTATGGCAAAATTGTATTTTGACTTATTGTAGACAAATTAAATTTTAGCACATTAAGTACTTAATCTATGATAAAATTAATTAAAAAATAATGATAATTTATATAATTAATCTTTTGAGCAAATAAAAATATGATAAAAAGAATTTGTTAGATTATATTTAATACTGAGAGTGGATCCAAACCCTAACTAATTTAATTCCATATTTTCACTTAAATTAATTTACATATATTTTAATTTTATTTTATTTTCTCAGAAAAATTAAAATAAATAAATTTAAATCCTTTCCTTGTGGTTCGACCTCGGACTCACCGGGTTATATTATAACAAGACACTCTTATACATGGGAGTAATACACTTTTGAGTCGTGTCAAATTTTTGACGCCGTTGCCGAGGAAAGGTATTTATTTTTCTTATTTTCATTTTTCCTTTCATTTCCTTGAATTTTTTTTATGTTTTTTCTTAAATACTCTACTACCCGCAAAACTTTTCAGAATCTTGACTTTCATCCCACATGGCTTTGTTCTAAACTTCTACAAATTGTTGTGCGACCATAAAATTATAAAGAATTTTACGAATCGGTCCCTGGACTAAATTTCTGATAATAATCAAACTTGGACTTAAATCTTGGACATAATTTGGACTAAACAAACTAATTATTAACTCCTAACTTTCTAACTTCTTTAAATTTCAGCAATTTAATTTTTGTATTTTTTTTACTTTAATTTATTTTAATAGTTTAAAAGGTCGGTTCACTGTCTGAAACTGTTAATTTTTATTTTTAGTATTTTTTTTTGCAATTAGTTTAAAGGGTCGGTTCACCGCCCGAAACTGTTAATTTTACTTTTTTGTATTTTTTTCTTTTGCAATTAGTTTAAAGGGTCGGTTCACCGCCCGAAACTGTTAATCTTTATTTTTAGTATTTTTTTTCTTTTGCAATTAGCTTAAAGGGTCGGTTCACCACTCGAAACTGTTAATTTTAATTTTTTTTGTAATTAGTTATTTTTTTTATTTATTTAGCATTTTTAATTTGTGTAATTTTTATTTAGTTCTTATGATATTTGTTTGTGTAATACTTTTGTAATATAATTTCACACACACACATCATCATCATCATTGTATGAGACGCTACTCTCGAACCTCAAGTGGTAGATTAATCCGTATATCTCAATCACCATCAATCATGAAAGAAATCCACGAAGACAACATTCTGGGTCAAATTAATCCACAAATTGATCAAGACGACAATTACTCTCAACAAGATGCCCGTGATCAGAATCAACCAAGAACGTTGAGAGACTACATGAATCCGATCAGAACTGGAGCACCGTCCTGTATTGTATTTCCTTCTGAGGCATCTCGATTCAACTTCAAACCAGGTATTATCCAACTTTTACCAACATTTCATAGTTTAGAATCTGAGAATCCATACTTGCATTTAAGAGACTTTGAGGAAGTTTGTAATACATACACAGACCAAAATTGTAGCATGAACATAATCAGATTAAAGCTTTTTCCTTTTTCATTAAAAGATAAAGCTAAAATTTGGCTACAAAATCTTAGATCTGGATCAATAAGAACTTGGAATAATATGCAAGAACAATTTTTGAAAAATTCTTTCCACCTCATAGAACTAATTCGTTTAAAAGGCAAATCACTTCTTTCACTCAAAAAAATGGAGAAACATTATACTAATGTTGGGATAGGTTTAAAGACTTGCTTAATATATGTCCACACCATGGTTTTGAAACTTGGCGATTGATCACTTATTTCTACGAAGGCTTAATACCCCAAAGTAGACAAGTAGTCGAAATGATGTGTAATGGTGAATTTAAGGATAAAAATCCTGAAGATGCACTAGATTACCTTGACCAATTAGCTGAAAATGCACAACATTAGGATATTGTTGGGACTTTTGAATTGGCAAATAAGCCACAACCATCTCCATCCAGCGGAGGAATCCATAATCTTAGGGAAGATCATGATTTACAAGCAAAATTTGCATCCCTAGTTAGGAAGGTTGAAGCCTTAGAACATAAAAAGAGTGATCAAGTAAAATCTGTTCAAAAAATTGCATGTAGTGTTTGTAGTTCTAATGACCATTTCACTCAAGATTGTCCCACTTTGCCTGCACTTAAAGAATGTCTACATGATCAAGCTAATGCCATTAACAATTTTAATAAGCCAAACCTATATTCACAGACTCATAATCCTGGTTGGAAAAATCATCCGAATTTTAGTTGGAGAAATCATAATAATGCACAATCTTCACAAGTACCACCTCCACAAAATTTTCAAAATTCTCAGCCTTATGCACCATATGTTCCACCACCATGGAAAAATTTAGAAGATACAATGCATACATTCATTAGAAAGCAAGATGTTATTAACAATCAAAATGCACAAACTTTTTCTGATTTGAAAGATACTTTTGCTAAAATTTCTTCTGCACTCACAATTCAAGAGAAAGGTAAATTTTCAGCTCAACCACAACCAAATCCTAAAAATCAACAAAATTTACCCATGGACTAAGTCAAGACAGTTATAACTCTTCGTAGTGGTAAGGTTGTTGACAGACCTATTCCTGAACCTTGTGAAGACAAAGATGATGAAAATTCAAAGGGTAAGGAAGGTTTAAATAAACTTACACCTAGTGAAGAAATAACTATTATTCCACCTGAACCACCATTTCCGCATGCATTAAATAAACCAAAGAAATCAAACTATTCTTCTGAAATTTATGAAATTTTTAAGCAAGTGAAAGTTAACATTCCTCTGTTAGATGCAATTAAGCATATACCTTCATATGCCAAGTTTTTGAAAGACTTATGCACTGTCAAGAGGAAACTGAAGGTAAGAAAGAAAGCGTTCATGGTTGAACAGGTAAGTACCATTCTATCTACTAGTAATACATTGAAATATAAAGATTCTGGTTGTCCTACTATTTCTTGTATTATTGGTGATCACCGAATTGAACATGCTTTACTAGACTTTGGTGCTAGTGTTAATTTGCTTCCATATTCAGTTTATTGCTTAAAAGCTTGCTGATTCATCTTCTGACCTGAGCAAACAGCAGTACAATTTATACCACACAGGCAAAAATAATCTAAGAGAATAAATAATATGAAATGTAAGACAATTAATGATAAAGTATGGTCATATTATAAGTTTGAATGGGAAAATTTATTTTTGTGTTAAAATTCCAATTTTATACAAGTTATTCCAATGAAAAGTAAAACAATTATTAACATGTCTAATGGGTAGTACTTTCACTTTTCGTGAAGGAAGGAATGCCCTTTAATTATCAAAGAAATGAGGAGACTAAAAAATCTTGATTCTTGTTTTTTACTCTAAAAAATCAGGGGTTGGTGGTGTTTGGAAGTCGGGAAAATAGAAGAGAAAGTGAAAGAAAAAAGAACAAAGAACATGTTTATTAGAAAGTAAAAGAAACGTAAAATACAAGTTATAGGTTCCAAGCCCAAATAAGATATTTATAGATAGAAGAAATCAGAATACTCTGGACTAATGAGAAGCCATCATACATGTGGCAGTTTCTCATTGAATGATCTTTGGTGCCAGCATGGCATAGAGTTACACAGCAACAGCCTTGCATCTTGAACAACCTTCGGACAATCTTGATTCTTGAATCCAAATACTCTGCTACACTTGAGTGCCGTCAGTGAACCGCGGTCCTTCCTTAGCTAATCCTTGTGATGAACTTGATACTCCAACATCTACAACTTTTATAAAGGAGAGACAAGATGAATCTAAGTGAAGTGAAAACATTAAAAAAAAAAAACATAATTACACAAATGAATCCCTTCATGATGTGTTCAGAACAGAGTTTTAAACCATTGATAAAATAGAAGAACTTGTATTAGTGAATTTATAGGCACATTACAACCATGGATAAATTTTCAAAATTAATCAAGTTTTGAAAGCCTAACTTATTATTCATTTGAACATTACAAATGGATAATAAATTAAGTGAAAGATCTATATGTGTACTTCTGGTAAACGACAGCTTAATTTGTGGATCAATAATCCTCATTTTCTTTTCTAATTTTATGTGCTAGTAAGAATCGTTCTTAAAAAAGAACCGTAAATGGCTTGCCTAGCTTTAAGCAAAGTATTTAGGTTATTTGACATGTAATATTAAGGTCCATTTCTCAATCTATCAACTCCAGTATTCATAAAATTATGTGATATGCGCATAAACTAATGGGTATAAATTTTAATATACTGAAACTTTCAATCTTTCCAAATCCTACAAAGCATTCATAATTTTCCAGACATAAAGCAAAAGAATAATTAATAATTAAGTCACACTGACCTGATGATAATAAATGGAAGTCTAGATTTTCCCTATAGGAAAAAGAAAATTAATTAAAACAAAACAAGTTGGCAGAATTCTCTATAGAAATATTAGACAAAAATTACACAATAACAAATCACCTTAGAAGTTGAATAAGATGCAGCTAATTGACCAAGTGACAAATCTGTTCCCATCCGAACCATAGCTAATTTTGAATGAATATTTGAAAGTGAGAGAAGGCAGGATCACATGAGAGCACAACCAAGGAAAATAGAACTAGCATTGAGGCACGAATTAAAAGTAAGATAATACTCTTACACACTATTATTGAAAGTATTTATTGCAAAGATTACAATTCATTACTTGTGAAATAAAAGAAAATCAATTTGATTGTCGCATAATTCTACCCCATAACACTTTTAAGTAGTGAGTCTCTAATTATTAAGAGTCTTCTTACAATTTCCTTTGCATTGATTCTCTGCTTCGGTGATTCTACAGTACACTTCATGGCCAAATTGAAGACAAATGACACACATTGCTCTTTGGTCATAAAATGTTCATCAACAACTTCCATAACTGAAATAGGTAGCAAATCACTAACCTAACGCTTTAATGTCATTTCTCCGGCAAAAATTTCATCTGTGGGTTTCTTCCTGGTAAATGTTTCCATTAACAAAATCCCAAAGCTGTAAACATCCCCATTTGTAGATACTTGTCCTTCTCTTCCATACTCTGAGGATTGCAACAGTTGCATAGTAAGATAAAATAATTAATAAATTGCTCAAATGAAGATCATGAGAAATGCATGACATATTAGAAAGTCTAAAAGAAAGAAAAATTTTTAACATGGAACAAACCTGGTGCTATATAGCCTATGGTGGCAAATGTTTGTGTTTGAGTCACAGATTGATCTTCTCCGAGTAAGAGCCTTGCGATGCCAAAATCACTCAAATGAGCAATCATATTATCGTCTAACAATACGTTACTAGGCTTTAAGTCACAATGAATTATAGGAGCTGAATAACCAAAGTGCAGATATTCCAAAGCTAACGCAACATCTATCATTACGTTCAATCTTTGAAAAATATCCAAAATGTAGTTACTCGAATACAAACACTTCTCCAGACTTCCATAAGGCATGTATTCTAATACCAACGCTTTGAAATCATCATTTGAACAACTGCTAATGATTTTGATAAGGTTTCGATGGCGAATACTTTTCATTATGTCACATTCAATATCAAAACTCTTAAATGCTCCTCCATATTGTAGGTCAAAAACCTTCACTGCAACCTCCATCCCATTATGAATTCTTGCCTTATAAACAGAGCTAAGACCTCCTCTGCGATTAGATTGTTTTCACTAAATCCGTCTGTAGCTCGAAAAAGTTCTGGGTATGAAAGCCTCCTCCAAGTTGCTACTAGTGCTATATTAGCATCATTTGGTAGCCGTTTCCCTCTCATTCGATATCTTAAGATCAACAAAATGACTAACATCATAAATATAGTACTCAATGGTAAGAAAATCTCTATGAGATGATTATTTTTCTTTGACGAGTGGTGTATTCTAATTTTGCATGGTGGGACTTGTAGATTGGGTGTACCACATAATAATTCATTTCCCTCAAATGATTTAGCTGAGAAATATCTAAAAGGTCCTCCTTTAGGAATCTCTCCTTCTAGCTTATTGAAAGAAAGATTTATATCTTTAAGATCTAACAGTTTCTCCAAAGATACAGGAATGGTCCCCGAGAGATTATTATTGGATAAATTCAAGGATTTTAAGCTTATTAAATCACCAATGGAATCAGGAATTGAACCTTGCAATCTATTATATTCTAAAAAGAGATATTGTAGATTCTTTAGGCCTTCAATTGTAGTTGGGATAACACCTGAAAAACTATTCATCGACAAATCTATTTCTATCAAAACTTTCAAATTTCCAATCTCTAATGGGAGTGGGCCAGTAAAAAAATTTGAAGACAAGTTAAGGTCCAGCATGTCCTTAAGGTTCCATAGAGTTGAAGGAATAGAAGTTAACTCATTGGAGCCCAAATAGAGGTTCCTTAGAGTAGTGAGATTGCCAAAGCATGCTGGGATGGATCCAGAAAGCTTATTGCCGTGTAATTCCAGCTGATATAATGCAGTTAAACAACAAAGAATGTCTGGGATTGATCCGTCCAATTTATTCTCTCGAAAACCCAATAATTGAAGCTTTTGTAATCTTCCGAGAGTAATCGGTATTGATCCATTCAATTTGTTTCTTCCTAAACGAATTTCTATCAAGTTGGTCAAGTTGCTGATCTCTTCAGGAATGCCACCACTAATGTTGCAATTGACCATCCCAAAGCCTTCCAAAGATTGAGAAAGGTTGCCTATAGCCCTTGGAAGAATGCCATCTAGTGGATTCTCGGAGAAGCTCAAATACTCTAAATACTTGCAATTTGACAACGAGGATAGAAAGCTCAATTCTGGAGTTGAAGATGTCAAATGGTTGTCATATAAATTAAGCCACTTTAGGTTTCTTAAGTTGCCCAATATGTTGGGAATAAAACCTAAGAAGGAGTTCTCTTCCAACTCTAGTATGGAGAGCTTAGAAGCATTGAAGATGAAACTAGGAATTGCGCCACTAAAATTATTACCCCACAAATAAAGCTTCTCAAGATTTGGAAGTCGGACGTCTGCGCTTGATGGAAGTCTTCCCGAGAGAGAATTATTTTGAAGCTGAAGTGATTTGAGTGTTGACAAATTGAAGATTGTAGTTGGAACAACACCAACTAATTTGTTATCAGAAAGCGCCAACCATTCTAAATTATGCCGATTACCAATTTCATGTGGTATCTCACCTGTATTTTGAAAGAACTATATTAAAATATTTTAGATAATAATACAATACGTAAATGGAAACACACTTTCGTTGATAAAAAGTCACCAATACATTGCACAATTACAAGTACTAACATACAAGAAAAGCACTCATGAAGTGCTACAAAACGTCAATGCTTTAAGAGTTAAACAAATCATGAGGTCTATGTGTGCTTTTCCTTTTTAATTTATCACCCACCTCTGAAGAGGTGAAGAGGCGAAGTGTATCTAAGAATTTCGTTGACACAATATAAAAGTGAAAAACCACTCACGAAGGTCTACGCACCGTCAATACTTTAGTTATGTATATACATATTGCCAGTATTTGTAGTGACATATCTGACTAATATCTGTAAAAATTAAATACATAAAGGGCAAGTAAGCAATAGTTAGGAGATAGATTGTATGTGTGGTTAAACCTAAAAGATTAAATGCGTGATATGCTGGATAACAGGAAGAATGCAAGAGAGTCAGGTTTGGTTTGCTAGATTAAACTGAATATATGATTAGATAAGATTGTATTAGGCTGAATTAGATAGGATTGGCCTAAATTATTTGTAGAGGATTGGATTGGACTAATTGATAATTTATTGATAAAATTAGATAATTGAAAATAGTAATATAAATTCAATTATTTGTCTCAAAACATTTTATTGATAATTGTAAATTAGTATAAATATATACTTTTATATCATGAAATGAGTATTCATAATTAAAATTATTTAAATTTGAATTTAAGATCAATTATTTTACATAGATAAAATGTTAATAAATTTATAAATTTTTATTCTTATTAATTAAATATAAATATTAATAATTCCAGTATTCACGTCTTATTAAATAAAATAACATATTGAAAGAAACTACTGATTTTAATATTACTTTAAACTAGTAATGTAACGTTTATATGAACATAAGAATTTATTTTCAAACTAAATTTTTAGTTTAGTTTTATATGAATATATGAATTATTATAGAAGAATATTGACTTCATGAGGAATCTTACCAGTAATTTGAAATAATTATATTCAGATTTATTTAAGAGAATAAATAATATATAAAAACAGACTCACTTTTGTCACCATTCATCCGTCAGTGAGTATGTTTTAAGGCCTGTGTGGTATTGATCCAACACTATATGCAAATATATATATCTTAATTAATGTATGCCAATTAGGAAGGTTGTGTGCACTTCCGAGAAGTAATAAGACTAAAAGATCAAATGTGTCTTGAAAAGTAAAATGCTAAGTCAGGATGCTATTATTAATTATTGGTGTAATAATAATGTGTACTGCTGAAATTTAGTAAAATAACTTCTTCCAGACTATTTTTCACATTTATCTGCTGAAATACTAACAAAGACCAGTTCTCATCATTCAGTTCAAGCTAATCAGTTGAAATGCTTAGACACTAAATTAACTTTTGAGCAAATAACAAAATTTCTTATTTTCCTAGCTACTAACCTTCAAGATTCTAAGATTGAGCATCATTGATTAAGGTAAAATATCACACAAGTAGACATGACATAAACTATAGGAGTAATGATAGGTATCCCAATATTTAAGTCTTACTTTGAGTCTCAACAGATGTGTCATTTATTCATTGGAGGTTGCTTAAAATAATTTTATAAGTTATAAAATTCATCATCCAATAAATGAGTGATACACATAAGTTGGGATTCAAGTTGAGACTCAAATGTTGGGATCTCAATCATTACTCAACTATAGTAAGACGCACATATCACATGAGTAGATATGACATAACAAATATTTATTTTAAAGTCAAAACAAATATTTTCATGCCTAAATAAACGTTAGAACTTAAACTGCCGTTATCACAAACTGTTGCTTCTTTATGGCTTCTTCTTCTCTACAACTCATTATGTCAGTAACCTTAAACTTTTGGTAAAGAAGAAACATTGCCAATTAATTCGTAATTCTTTTAAGAATTTATGTCATGGAATTAGATTAGAATTGAATGCATTATATTATTGGTATTCTGCAACAACAATTGGCACTTGAAGTGGACAATATCAATTGAACAAGATTTATATTTGCAATCGTCTGAAATTAATTTTACTTTACGTATATAAATGTTGTTCCATCTTTCTAATTCTCCATTTAATTTTGGTCCCTAGAAAGACAAGAAAAAAGAAAAAAAAAACATCTGACCTGCCTAGTTGATTATCAAAGTTTGTTGAGTAAACATGAAATAGAAGAAAATGCTTAGGAAAGAGAAAGAGAAAAAAGAACAAAGTGAAAGAAATAGAAGGTTAACCATTGTTAGACATCCATTAATCGTAGAGCCCTTAATCTTAGAGTTTTAATTTGGCAATAAAACGATGTGTTTTAATTTTAGTGAGGAAAGTCTAAAATAAATTAAATCCTAGCCTTAGAAAGACTAGTGATGAGTACTGAAAAAATGACATAAATATAAAGTCTTTTGGTCAAGATATAAATCCTTAAGCTCGGTCAAATTGCCAATTTCTTTTGGTATGGCTCCCGAGAAATTGTTGATCGACAAAGATAATGTTTGTAGATGTTTGCACCTTGATAAAGTGGATGGGATTTTGCCGTCAAACTTGTTTTCATCTAAAAAAATGACTTCTAGAAAAGGAAGGTTGTTGCAAATATTTGCTGGGAGTTCACCAAATAGTCAATTATATTCAAAATGAATATTAGCTAAGGATGCCTGTTGACAAATTATTTGTTGGCGCAAGTAGTGATTCCATGTTAAATATTTTATGAACATGTCACACATGCATATTATTGGTGAGGTTACCAGTCAAGTTATTCCATGACAAATCCAAATTCAATAAGGAAGAAAGATTGAAGATAGATGAAGGAATGGTTCCAGTTAAGAAATTATTTTGTACCAATAACATCTTTAATTCTGCAAGATTCCCTAGCTCCTTTGGAATTTCTCCTAAAAATTATGAGGAACATATGCGTAAACATTTTTAATTTATTACCCAGCTCTCAAGAAGAAAAAAATGAAATAAAATTATTGCCTGAAGAGAGCTATTAAAAAAAAAAGAAAGAAAAAATAATGCTTTAGTTATGTATATACATATTGCCAAAATTTTGGAGTCAAATATTTGACAAATATCGGTAAAAATTAAATAGGTATAGGGCAAATAAGCAATAGGCGGTAGATAGATTGCGTGTGGTTAAAACTAAAAGATTAAATGTGTGATACTCTGGATTACAGGAGCAATGCAAGATTAAAATGAATATATGATCATTAGATAAGATTGTATTAAACTTAATTAGATAGGATTGAACTAAATTATTTATATAGGATTGTATGGGACTAATTGATAATTATAAATAAAATTAGATAATTGAAAATAATTGTAACATATACACTTCCTTTTTTATTAAGTGTATTATTTAATCTTTTTTCTTTGACTTAAAGTTTTGAAAGTCATCATTAGACTCATTTCAACTGTGGCTAGTAAATTTATCGCGACATATTATTAATTTTCACTAATTAATTAAACTCTTTGAAAGAAGCTTATAGAATTAAATAATTACTTTTGACCATTAGATAAGTCATGCCAAACATTCGCTAAGGTTAGGATTTAATTTATTTTAGACTTTCCTTTTTAAAATCAAAATAAATGTTTTCATACCTAAATAAACGTCAGAACTAAACTGCCGTTATCACAAATTGTTCCTTCTTTCTGGCTTCTTCTTCTCTACTATTACTTATATGAATAACTTTAAACTTTTGGTAAAGAAGAAACATTGCCAATTAATTCTTAATTCTTTTAAGAATTTATGTCATGCAATTAGATCAAAATTTAAAGCATTATATTATTGGTATTCTGCAATAACAATTGGCACTTGAAGTAGACAATATCAATTTAACATGATTTCTATTTGCAATCGTCTAAAGTTAATTTATAACTTTACGCATATAAATATTGTTCCATCTTTCTAATTCTCAATTTAATTTTCGTCCCTAGAAAGACAATTAAAAAACAAGGAACAAGAAATAAAAGAAAAACATCCGACCAGCTTAGTTGATTATCAAAAGTTTGTTGAGTGAACATGAAATAGAATAGGAAATAGACAGAGAAAAAAGAACAAAGTGAAAGAAATAGACGGTTAACCATTGTTAGATATCCGTTAACCGTAGAGCCGTTAATCTTAGAGTTTAAATTTGGCAATAAAACAATGTGTTTTAATTTTAATAAGGAAAATCTAAAATAAATTAAATCCTAGCCTTAGAAAGACTTAAATGACATGTGTCATGATCTTCTATGAAAGTTAGGAAAGATTAGATTATCTCAAATACTAACAAGGAAATTTAAAGTTATTGTCAACATTTACTTCAAGATTTTGAGTCAAAATGCTTAAACACGATTAATTTTCGAGCAAATAAACATTTTCTAATTTTTCTATTAACCTTCCTGTTATTCTAGGAATGGGCACAGTGGTCAATGGTAAAATGTTACAAGTGTTGACTAAAAAATGACATAAATATAAAGTCCATGATCATACATACCTTGGAGTCTGTTTTGGTCAAGATATAAATACTTAAGCTCGGTCAAGTTGTTGATTTCTTTTGGTATGGCTCCCGAGAAATCATTGATCGATAAAGATAATGTTTGTAGATGTTTGCACCTTGATAAAGTGGATGGGATTTTGCCGTCAAACTTGTTTTCGTCTACAAAAAGGATTTCCAGAAAAGGAAGGTTGTTGCAAATATTTGCTGGGAGTTCACCTGGGAGAGTTCACCAAATAATCTATTATATTCAAATTGAATATTAACAAGTAAAGAAGACTTGCTTAAGATGAAGGAAGGGAAAGAACCAGAGAGCCGATTATAGCTAAGGTCAAGTTTTTGAATTGAAGATAGACTCCCAAGTTGAGAAGGAATAATGCTTGTAAAGAAATTATTTGTTAGTGCTGGCATCTTCAATTATATAAAGATAAGTAGTGATTCCATGTCAAAGATATATTTTATGTAGATGTCACACATGCATACTGTTAGTGAAGGTTACCTGTCAAGTTATTATGTGACAAATCTAAATTCAATAGAGAAAAAAGACTGAAGATTGTTGAAGGAATGGTTCCAGTTAAGAAATTATTTTGTAGCCATAACTCCTCCAAATCTGCAAGGTTCCCAGCTCCTCTGGAATTTCTCCTAAAAATTATGAGTAACGTATGCGTAAACATTTTTAATTAATATCCAGCTCTAAAGAACAAAAAAATGAAATAAAAAAATTATTGCAAGAAGAGAGATTAAAAACAAAAGACAATTTACTCATAGAATTAAAGAATTATAGGCTGACAGGCTTAATAAAGGTGAACATATTTAATTTTCATCAATTAATTAAACTCTTTGATCATACCTTCGAGTTTGTTGTGTCGAAGATATAACCCTGTAAGCTTTGTCATGTTGCCAATTTCTTTTGGTATGGTCCCAGAAAAATCATTTAACGATAAAGATAAATTTTGTAGCTGTTTGCAATTTGATAAAGTGGATGGTATCTTGCCATGAAACATGTTGTTTTTAAGAAATAGGGATTCTAAATTGGAAATATGATTGCAAAAATTTGGTGGGAGTTCACCAGATAGTGTATTGTTTGTAAAATCAATAGAAAGTAAAGAAGACATGTTGAAGATAGTGGAGGGAATGGAACCAGAAAACCAGTTAAAACTGAGATCAAGTGCTTGAAGAGAAGAAAGGTTCCCAAGTTCAGAAGGGATTGTGCCTGTGAGATTTAACCCAGAAATATTCAAGGCTGTGACTCTATGACTACGGATATCACAAGTGACCCCCATCCAATTAAAGCACTTAAACTTTGCGGTTTTAAAGTTTTCCCAGAGTTTTCCAAACTTTATAATTCCAGACTGGAACATATATATATATATAGCCATTCTCTCATTTGGGCGTCCTCATTTTTTTTATGTAGGCACGCTATTAAACCATATGACTTTATAGTGAGTTGAATATTGACCATCTAGCATAATAGCGTGTTCGCATTAAAAAAAAATGGAGGCACCCGCACATGAAAATTTATATCTTTATATATATATATATAAATATAAATGTCCAATCCATAATTTTAAAGTAAGAAAAAGTCCGAGAAAATTTTAAAACCGCACGGTTTAAGTGCTTTAAGTTTTAAGCCTTTAAAACCTAACGATTTTAAAGCTTTCGTGCACTTTAATTTCTTAGAATATATATATATATATATATATATATATATATGTATGTATATATATACGGATGTCTACATTTTAAAAAATAAAGACACGCCATTTACAACTTTACAATGTTGTAAATGAATTTTTTCACATATTTACAATATTGTAAAACACTTTACAACATTAATTTTATGTCATAACCAACTTAAATTTATTGTTTAATCATCATGACCTCCATCAAAACAAAATCCTAATTTTACCACAAACTAATAGTACTCAAGACTTTTCTACTAACATGAGAGTAAAAATTTAGGTGAGAAAATCCACGACATCACCATATTTGCATAATTGCATGGTGAGATTTTCAAATTTAAATTTGACAAGCGTGAGACAATGATGGCCGGACTGCCCACTTGCAATTTAAATTGAATTGGACGGTCCCATCCCACTCTCCCACTTATCAAAATTAACTTGAACAGTTTAACGTAAATTTTTCTCAACAATATGACAATATTTGTTTGTAAAGGCAATGTACATTGCACAAGTACGTGAGAGAGAGAAAGGAATTCTCTCTAAATGACAACAGATGTTAAGTGTTTTTGCTATTCGTTTGATAAGGATTCACAAGTGCCAATAAATAGTATAACAAGAAAAATTATTGTGTAGCTTGAATTGTATTTGTGAGGGACACTCATTTATATCTTTAACTTGAATTGGTCTTTCTTCAACCTCGCTGCAAAAATTCTCTTTCAAGAAGAAAAAATTAGTGGCCCATTAATTAATATTTATGCGTGCTTTATGGGTTATAAGTTATAACATTTTTGTTAATGGTTTGCCCGACTCAAAAGTCACGAATTGGAAAGTCAAGTGAAGGAAAGACAATCAGACAATGACTAATTAATAAGAAAAGACAATCAGACAATGACTTATTAATAATGAAGTGACACTAAAACGATTATTTATACCACACAGGCAAACATTATTAATTCAATCCAGTTTATTGTTTATTATGATGATTATTTGTTTGAATGAAAAGTAAAATAATTCTTTACATGTCCAGTGGGTAGTAGTTTCTTGGCAAACATTTTAAAACCTAGACTAATTATTAATTAGTTTACAATCTTTAGTTGGCTACCATTTTAATCCTTTGATTTAATGCTTAATTTGTAGTTAATCCTTTAATTTGTGATTTCATGGTCAAAATACCTTGTTATACTCTTTGAATTTTAAATAACTCCCTTTCCTAGTTATTTGATTTCCTGTAAGATTTGTATGCTGAATTCAGGTTGTGTGGAAGAAAGAGTCAAGAATTACAATTGAAGAAAAAGGAAAGAATGGGTTTTGACCATTCTTCTCGCCCTGCAAGCAGAAGATTGTTCACTCAGTCCCAATAGCAGAAACTGAATCAACTCACTTAGTTGACTCAGGACAGACTTTGAAAAATGGAGAAATTCAGAAAGGCGAATGAATTAGAGATGGAATAAGTCAATAAAAGGCTGTAACCTGTCTTCATTGTGGGATCTTGATTGATATAGACATCTTATATCTGATGGTTGAAAAACTTAATTAAGAACTGTAAAATTAAATGTGTTTAGTTGGTATCTAGCTTTGGAGCAATAAATAGTGAGAGTATTGTATGAGTTGCGTTTCATAAATACTCGATACAAGTCGCTGGCGAATGATTTAACATTACATGCAACATCAAAAAAGACAAAAGTGTATTAAGTCGACAAAAGGGATGGTTTCAAATGTGAGTCTTTTGGTCAAAAGGATATTAAGTCTAATAATTGAAGAAAATTGACCAATGTTTTATCGTCTGTTGACAAAAGTGTATCGTCTGTTGCATTTGAAATGGACTTAAAATCTTTGTTACTAAAATCAAATTTGATTTAGTGATCATATCATTGGTTATGTCGACAAGATGAACAATTTTTATCTTCTCATTAATGAACAATTCTTTCCAGCACTCTTTTGGAGACACAAATTCATTCATTATTTACTCACCATTCACAAAATAAAAAATGCTAAAAAGAAGTATATAATTTTTACTTGTCTAATTTCACACAATTTCAACTAATTAATCTCTTTACTTGTGTTATTAATTAATAAACAAATTAAATCTTCAAATTGACAATTGGCACAAATAAAGAATTTTAATTTAATTAGTTGATTTTTTCTCTCTAGCAAAATTTTTGTTTTTATCCGAAAGGTGATCGCTAGGACCAAGCAAATACATCCAAAATGTTAAAAAAAAAAAGGAATCCTAATCTCATCAATAATATTTAAGATAGAAATTTAATTTTTCCAATCTTAACGACACCGTTTGTTCTCATTGGCTACCACGCAAAAATTCGCTGAATTTCACCTGTGAGCGACATAGTTTGTTCTCCGCGCTCGCTATGCAAAATCTGCGGAGCGTGCACTTCACTCAACTTTTGCCAGCCCGAGATGCCATTGTGACAAGTGTGACACCCCCACCATACCAGTAAATAATAATTATTATAAATTTGACAATAATATTGATAAAAAATTTAAAAATTAACAACCAATGACCCGCGGATTTTATAGTCTATGAAGAGAAATTGCATTTAGAAAGCTGCGGTGCGGAAGTTTGAGTCATACTATTAATAAAATGTTAGTGTTAGTACTTCAGTTATCCTCCTATTAATTAGTAGGAGTAATTAGGTTTTTAATTTTCCTCACTGTTCGGTTCTTGTAGAGGTAATTGGAACTTTGATTTCTCTTCTATTAATAAATACGGACAGAAGGAGAATTCGAAAAAAAAATTAAAAAAATGATAAGTATAGATTAATATACGTTATTAATCTACCCCTGCAGATGGAAACATTTGTTGGCACCCTTTACATATATGGCCTGCAGCCTGCCAAAGTTGACAAATATACGTTATTATTAATAAAGAAGTATAGATTTAACATTCCAGATTATCATAAGTAATTTAATAAACTTCAGATACCTACATGTCCAAATATCAGAAATTATTTCCAACTTTATTGCACAATCTTTAATTAGATTATGAATTGACTTCCAAAGAGATAACGGTTATTGGTGTTTAGCAAATTCTCATCAACCTTTAACAATTGTGATAACTTAAAACTAACTTTTTCTTCTTTAGTAATTAGAGTTGAGCAGTGCAGGGTTGCTAAGACATGAGTATTTGTAACACAAATTTTAAATTGATAAAAAAAAATTGTTAAGGGCACTATTGTTTTTTTATTTAATTATTGTTATTTTAAGTAATCATCTACATGGAATAGAGGGTTTTTTTTAAGTCCTAGTTTAATGCAACTTGTTACTCTAATATTGCTAGGAAGTATTTGCAACTTTTTTGCTACTTTTTAGGATTTAAACGTTGTATTTTGGCTATATATTGGAAGCCATTATTGAATAAAAAAGTGTCAATGTTTGATTTCTATAATTAAATTACTAGAGGCTACAGGTTCTTCAATTACTCGACAATTTTTAATTATTTCTTTTTTTTTTTTTTACAATAGGTTCAATAAACGAAAGAGAAATAAACCTCAGGACGTACCAGCTTCATTGATCAGAATATCATCAATAAATGAAAAAAAATTTTGAAAAATTTTAGAATTTATATGCTAAAGAAATATAAAATTAATTTAAGTAGGCATTGTGAATCCAACCAGAGAAAACCTACAGCCTGGTCCATTGAGACTGGACTATGCTTTTATCGGCCCTGTCACCCGCCTCTTTGACTCATCTTGGCGCCATTTTAATACACAAATTTCTGTTCTTAGCGACAGCGTTTCTTGTCCTTGGCCGCTAAGCAAAAATTTCCTAAATTTCTTATGGCAACGACACCGTTTTGCTCTCCGTGCTCACCACGCAAAAATCTGCAAAGCAGTCACTTCACTGAAGTGCAAATGTCAGTCATCACTTCACACTTCACAGGTTTATAAATAAATAAAAACGCGAAAAAAAAAAAATGATTAGCCGCAAAAATTCTTGAAATGGCTCTTTCACGATCTAGCTTACCCAAGTAGGTAAGTTTTATGTTCAAATTTCAGGCTGTAATTAATTTTTTTTTTTTATTCAAAATCTAATACAAAACATGTGTTTTTTGTGTTTTTTTATTCCGAGGTCGGATTGCAGCTGCTTTTTTTCCCACTTGGTTCTAAAATTATATTGTTCGAATAGCTTGGTAAGCCTTTTATGTATTTATTTCTAACCTTATTGTTAAATAAAATGTGTGTGTGTGTGTTTTTTGTTGTACCAAAATTGTATTAAACCCAAAAAGGCCTACACGAGTATGGGCTCAATAAGGACATAGGTCCATTCTAAGCAAAATGCCCAAAGGGCAAGTTAGCAAAATGCCCAAAGGGCAAATTTTCGATAAAACGCCAAAGGCGTGTTTCTACAAAGAAGGACCTAAGTCCATTCTAAGCAAAATGCCCAAAGGGCAAGTTCCTGACAAAACACCAAAAGTGTATTTCTACAAAAAAGTGACCTAGGTCCATTCTTTATAAAGAAGGACCTAGGTCCATTTTCTACAAAGAGTGATAAAGAATGACCTAGGTCTATATTCTACAAAGAATGACCTAGGTCCATTCTAAGCAAAATGCCCAAAGGGCAAGTTCTCGACAAAACACCAAAAGTGTATTTCTACAAAAGAGTGACCTAGGTCCATTCTTTATAAAGAAGGACATATGTCCATTTTCTACAAAGAGTGATAAAGAATGACCTAGGTCTATCTTTTACAAAGAATGACCTAGGTCCATCTTCTACAAAGAAGGACCTAGGTCCATTCTAAGCAAAATGCCCAAAGGGCAAGTTCCCGACAAAACACCAAAAGTGTATTTCTACAAATGAGTGACCTGGGTCCATTCTTTATAAAGAATGACCTAGGTCCATTTTCTACAAAGAATGATAAAGAATTACCTAGGTCCATTATAAGCAAAACGCCTAAAGGGCGGGTTTTCGACAAAAGGCGTGTTTCTACAAAGAGTGATCTTGGTCCATAAAGAATGATCTAGGTGTACAAATAATGATATAGATATTCAACAGACACTCAAACTACTTGAAAGTAATATTCTATGAAGGTGCATACATGCGAAATACTGCAAAACCGAACCTCTTTATGAGGAACCAACATAAGAGCCAAAATGCTCAAGCCCAATGAAAGCTCAAGAGCCCAAAATCAAGACAGGTGCTCAAAGAAAATTTGTTATGAACAAATCTTGACACATAACGACAGGTGTCTTTATGCATGGGTTATATCGACATTTGTCACCAAAACAATGCCATGTGTCAGGATGGCACCTCTACCTCATGGATCAGATTGTCTATATAAAGGTTAGAATTTCTCATACGTGAGGGGAGGAAAAGAGGGGTAAAGAAAATGCTGTCTCACTCTCTCTAAAATCTCTCTCTAAAAATTATACACTAAAGGCTGACTTGAGCGTCGGAGGGTTATCGCCGACAACCCCGGCACCCTTTGACAATTCATTTTCTTTTGCAAGACCTTTGACTATAAGAATCCACATCTCAAGGAGAAATGGTCCGTAAGGCCTAAGGTAGAAGGATATTCGAAATAAGAAGTGAACTATTACGTGTCGAGCAAAAATTTGCAACGACAGTTGGCGCCGTCTGTGGGGACGAACAAAAAGTATCGTGATCATTTTGAGTATGGATGGCAACTATGACTACTCCGAGGTTGATGCGGATGATGAAAGTTCTAGGGACCCAGAGATGCACTTTCGACGACAAAGATACGTTGCAGATCCAGAAAGTGAATCTACAATCCCTATGCATCCACCTAACCTCTAGCAAAATCCAAATCACCAATTTCATGCACCTCATCAACATCCATATCCAGATCTTCAGCCTCGACGCCAAAGGCGAGGCCGAATAGCCCGCCTTCAGAGGCAAGTAGAGCAGTTGGCAACAAACTTCAACAGAATGTTCAATCGATTTCAAGCCAACAACCCAACTACAGCAACTTTGATAGTAATGCGGTGAACTCGGGCTCTTCTCGAACAAGATCAAAAGACGATTTAAGTGATGATGATTTGAGGCATGCTCTTAATCAGCGACGGACACGACAAAGAGCAACCCAAGATAATAATGAGCCATCTGATTTACAAGAGAGAATGCAAAGACTTGAACAAATGGTTCGTGGAATGGGACCGCAAGATGAGATGTTAGCTGAGTCTGAACCACCATTTACACAGGAAATCATGAGGGCCAAATACCCGTCGGGGTTTCGACTTCCATCATTTGAACCTTAAGATGGACAAAGGGATCCCATGGAGCATGTTGAGCTATACCGCTCATTTATGGAAGTTCAAGGGGTGTCCTCAGCCATTTTATGCCGGGCTTTTCCCTCACATTATCGGGGGCTGCTCGCAGGTGGTTTCGAAGGTTAAGGCCAAATTCTATTTCCTCATTCAATGAATTATAACAGAGGATGACAAATACTCCGAATGCTATAAAAATAAAATAAATTATAACAGAAAATGATGAAGCATGAAGACAATGAGAAAGCGAAAATTCTTTACCTTCAAAACTAGTCCAGCTGCAACCTTGAGAGACTTTGTGGCCCCCAAATTATTCACACTAGCACCTCCAGCCTCACTCACAAATTGGTCCCAATCAATATTAACGGCTTGAGGACAAAGGGCTATTGGTCTCACATTCCGCCTTCTAGTGGCAGGAGCACGAGCTGGTGAAGAATTGGCACCTAAGGCAAGAACTGCGGATGGATCAGTGATTTGATTGACAGCGAATTTCTGAGTTCCTTCCTTCGAAATCAGAGTCTGGGCTAAAGTGCCAGCATTTTTTTGTTGCTCGGAAGAAGAGCCCTTCTCCATGAGTTGTGGTTTCTCCACTTTCTTTGTCTTGTCTAAAAGTCTCGGCCTCTCGATAGGTTTTGGCTTTTCAGATAATCTCGGCCTTTTTCCTCTTTTTTTCTCTCCAACAGGATCATTGGATGAAGAATCCATGATATGTTTAGCCACTTGAACAGATAACGGACAACTCGGAATTATGTGGTTCTCGGTCAAAGAATTAAAGGAACAAAGGAAGTTGCAATCACGATCTTCTGAGGGCAACTTTAGAGCAGACTTAATGTTTTCTGCCTCTATTCCCTGAATCGTAGGCCTTTTCCAAATATCTACAAAAGGAAGTGGAGGTAAGGTTAGTAAAATAATAATAATAATAAAAAGAGATGTGCCACGTAACATAAATAAATGTGTGTACATATATAGAAAATCGCACTTGGTTTACGAAAGTGAGTTGGAACTCGAGCATTGGTATCAGCGACTTCGTCCCCAAACTCCCAATTTCCACCGACCAAGAAATAAAAATGCTTCCACCTCTTGATTGAGATGTGAACATGATTAAACAAAACTTCATTGGAATCTTCATAAGATTTCAGGTGCCAAAGGCCGTAAGCCTTGGGATTACGACATAAACGAAAAAGATACTGGAACTCAATCACAGAAGGATCTGAAAAACCGAGCTTTCTCCATATAACCCACATTCCGATTATCACTCTCCAAGCAGTAGGAACAAGCTGAGCAGGAGCAAGTCCAAAAAAATGGAGAAGTTTTCGAATATATGGGGCAAGAGGAAGAGAAACTCCGACTTTAAGCATCGCCTTTGTAAACCCAACACAACTAGTTGGAGGTTCACTAATCAAACCGCTATCCAATAGGTTCATTTCAATGGAACGGGGAATTTGGTACATGATTTGGAGAATTTCGACGCCAACCCAAGTAAGTGAATTACTGAAATTATCCATTGTCCAAATACTAGAAATCTTAGCACAATTTTTATCATACCAAACTTTAAAATTATTTTCCCCATCCTCGGATTCAATTTTAACGCCTATATGTTTGAATGAATCCTCACTACTAGTTTCGCCACTGGTTGCTTCAGATAACTTGGCCATATTAGGAACCTATTAATCAAAATCTAAGTGAAAATTCATGCCAAAAGCTAAGTCTTTCGCATATATAAGTTACATATATTTAAGTTTGTGTGAATAAGCATGCAAGAATAAATAAATAATTAAATAAAAGGGCTAAAACTGTAATAATATCGATATGCATAGTTATTTACAGCCATATACATTGTATCAAAAATTCTAGTGAACATGCATATAACAATTTTATACACGAACCGTTGCATATGTATAGTTAAGGTTTACGTCAATATGCATGCAAACTATTTTCGCATGCATGCAATTTGCTAAATTTTCACATGCATGCAATTTGTTAATGCAATTTGTTAAGTTTTCAAACGCATGCAATTTGCCAAGTTTTCAAACGCATGCAATTTTCTAAGTTTTCACATGCATGTAATTTGCTAAGTTTCACGTATATATAAGCATGTGCAGAATTATATGTGCAATAAAAAAAAAAAAGGAGAGAGAGAGAGAAGACGAAAAATACCTTGCTATCGGAGAATCACCATAGCTGGACACCGTTCTCGCACAAATCCGGAAGCCCCACCAGAAAACACACACCCCTCCACTACAGATTAATGTTGGGAGTATCTCTTTCTAAGAAAAACTTTCTCACTTTAAACTTTCAAGGGCTTGAGAACATAAAGTAGAGTTTGAGAGGTTTTTATAGATGAAAGAAAAGGGAAGGTCATAAGTTGATTACTGTAATTGGATAGGAATGACTAAAGTCATTGGTGGGATGAGAGGTGGTGGCATTGGGAAAGAAAAAGAAATTAAGAGAAGATGACTCACAATTTTTGTATTTCAAAAATTGAGTTAAGAATGCACCGGTCCAAAAGCCAAGGCCGAAGTCCATATAAAAGTCCAAGCCCAACTCGAAGCATATGAAGTAAATAATAATACGTACACACAAATATATATATTTGTGTATGTATGTGTGCATGTATGTAGGTATGTATAAATAAAAAGTTTAACTTCTCAAATTTGAAAAGTTAGACTTGGGGGGCCTCTATTGTACCAAAATTGTATTACACCCAAAAAGGCCTACACGAGTATGGGCTCAATAAGGACATAGGTCCATTCTAAGCAAAATGCCCAAAGGGCAAGTTAGCAAAATGCCCAAAGGGTAAATTTTCGATAAAACGCCAAAGGCATGTTTCTATAAAGAAGGACCTAGGTCCATTCTAAGCAAAATGCCCAAAGGGCAAGTTCCCGACAAAACACCAAAAGTGTATTTCTACAAAAAAGTGACCTAGGTCCATTCTTTATAAAGAAGGACCTAGGTCCATTTTCTACAAAGAGTGATAAAGAATGACCTAGGTCTATTTTCTACAAAGAGTAATAAAGAATGACCTAGGTCTATCTTCTACAAAGAATGACCTAGGTCCATCTTCTACAAAGAAGGACCTAGGTCCATTCTAAGCAAAATGCCCAAAGGGCAAGTTCCCGACAAAACACCAAAAGTGTATTTCTACAAAAGAGTGACCTAGGTCCATTCTTTATAAAGAAGGACATATGTCCATTTTCTACAAAGAGTGATAAAGAATGACCTAGGTTTATCTTCTACAAAGAATGACCTAGGTCCATCTTCTACAAAGAAGGACCTAGGTCCATCTTCTACAAAGAAGGACCTAGGTCCATTCTAAGCAAAATGCCCAAAGGGCAAGTTCCCGACAAAACACCAAAAGTGTATTTCTACAAAAGAGTGACCTGGGTCCATTCTTTATAAAGAATGACCTAGGTCCATTTTCTACAAAGAATGATAAAGAATGACCTAGGTCCATTATAAGCAAAACGCCTAAAGGGCGGGTTTTCGACAAAACGCCAAAGGCGTGTTTCTACAAAGAGTGATCTTGGTCCATAAAGAATGATCTAGGTGTATAAATAATGATATAGATATTCAACAGACACTCAAACTACTTGAAAGTAATATTCTATGAAGGTGCATACACGCGAAATACTGCAAAACCGAACCTCTTTATGAGGAACCAACATAAGAGCCAAAATGCTCAAGCCCAATGAAAGTTCAAGAGCCCAAAATCAGGACAGGTGCTCAAAGAAGATTTGTTATGAACAAATCTTGACACATAACGACAGGTGTCTTTATGCATGGGTTATATCGACATTTGTCACCAAAACAATGCCATGTGTCAGGATGGCACCTCTACCTCATGGATCAGATTGTCTATATAAAGGTTAGAATTTCTCATACGTGAGGGGAGGAAAAGAGGGGTAAAGAAAATGATGTCTCACTCTCTCTAAAATCTCTCTCTAAAAATTATACACTAAAGGCTGACTTGAGCGTCAGAGGGTTATCGCTGGCAACCCCGGCACCCTTTGACAATTCATTTTCTTTTACAGGACCTTTGACTATAAGAATCCACATCTCAAGGAGAAATGGTCCGTAAGGCCTAAGGTAGAAGGATATTCGAAATAAGAAGTGAACTATTACGTGTCGAGCAAAAATTTGCAACGACATTTTTAATTAGTAAAAATTGGGTTGATTGCTTTTTGTCTCTAAATGAATAATTTGGATTTTGATTAACAGTGAATCATATCTGATTATTATTGTAATGTTTTACATAGAGATGAATGTAATTTGGAGTAATATCTAGTGCGCGACGGCACCACGTGCACTGATGCTCACTGGATTATTTTCCTGTAATATTGGGTGCTTTTATTTGTTTCTCATTTTTGGGTGTCTGTGCAGCTGTTCTGTTGGTGTTGCTTTACCGGTGTTCTCAACATTCAAGGCAATTGAGCGGAAAGATGAAGATGAGCAACAAAAGTGGCTCATGTATTGGGCAGGTTGGAATTACTTTTTATTTTTATTATTTATTTTTTATTATTATTATTATTAGTTTTGTTAGGCTTGTCACTTTGCTTATTTTGTTGCTTGAGTTTTTTTTTTAGATTCCCAAATTCCTCTGTATCCATTATGAGTCTATCTTAGTTGTCAGTGATTTTTTAGCCCAAGTGTTTTCCTGTTAGATGCTTTGATCAGTTGGCCAAGATATTGAAAATTACCTTTATGGTAATAGTTATGCTGAGATCTTGCTTGGGTGAAAAGATATAGCACTTCTATTCATGATGACCATCAATGATGAAGTTTCAAGCGAAAATTTGCAGCTTGATGAACTTTTGATAGTACTTGTCCTACTTACTATTTGTAGCTTATGGAACTTTTAGAATTGCTGAAGTATTTGCAGACAAGTTTCTTACTTGGTAAAGTTTTGAGTACTGGTAATTTCTTCCTTCTGCTTGTGTAATAGTATTTATCGTATACTTTTGGAAAAGATAAGCATGTGTGCATCTTTTCCCATGCATGTATGCATGACACTTAATTATCTATGCCAAATTGATGTAGCTGCCTTATCTTGTTTCATCATTTCAGGTTTCTCATGTATCATCATCTGAAATTTGCATTTCTTGTATGGCTTCAGCTTCCATCTACTGATGTAAGTTTAAAAATAACGCTTGTAACTTCGGATCATATTTAAAAAATGGGGAAAGGTGTACTTGTATTTATATTGTTCTGTGATGAAATTGACACACGTCATTTAGTTCCGCTTGGACTTCTTTGTGGATATCTAGTCCATATATGCATGCCATTATTATTTTTTCCACAATAAATAGAAGTACATGATGATTGATGTATCTCTGCATTATTCTTAATATGTTAACTTTTGAACTTCCTTATTTCTTGCTAGGGGGCAAGGCAGTTGTACGAGAACTACCTGAGTCCATTCTCGTTGAGGTGTCACGCGAAAGCTGATCAACTGAGGGCCAGTAGACATGCTAAATTTGATAAACTCAGGGCCATTACACAAGCTAAAGCTGATCAAATCGGGGACATAACCCTGCATCCATTCTTGTTTAGGTGTCAAGCCAAAATTGATCAACTGAGGGCCAGTAGAAGACATGGTACGTTTGGCATTGTTGTTGTTTTCATATTATGGGCGATACAAGTTTGCATTTTCTGTTTGACTGAATGATACTGTGGTACTCTGCATATTTTTAATAATACACAGAAAGTTGAAACCTCTGAGCAGAGTTTGATTTTCACCTCCATTGCGAAAATTTAGTTTGTGGTAAATAAAGCAATTGAAAATTGTTTAGAAGCCACAAGGTGAGCCATGCATGTGGCAGTTTCTCACTGGATGAGTTGTGAAACTGGATCCCTAATGGGAGACTACGACGTGGTGCATCGCTCACCAACAAACCCTCTAAACTAATTACTAATTAAAAATTTAATATACGACTTTGGTGCCAGCATAGCATACAGTTCACAGCAACAACAGCCTTGCATCTCGAACAACCTTCGGACAATCTTGATTCTTGAATCCAAATACTCTGCTACACTTGAGTGCCGCCAGTGAACCGTGGTCCTTCCTTTGCTATAATATGATCCTTGTGATGAACTTGATACTCCAACATATACAACTTTATAAAGGAGAGACAAGATGAATCTAAGTGAAGTGAAAACATAAAAAATAAAATAAAATAAAAAACATAACTACATAAATGAATCCCTTCATGATGTGTTCAAAACAGAGTTTTAAACCATTGATAATATATAAGAAGTAATATTAGTGAATTTATAGACACATTACAACCATGGATAGATTTTCAAAATTAATCAAGTTTTGAAAGCCTAACTTATTATTCATTTGAACATTACTACTGGATAATAAATTAAGTGTAAGATCTATATATGTACTTCTGGTAAACGACAGCTTTGTGGATCAATAATCCTCATTTTCTTTTCTAATTTTATGTACTAGTAAGAATCGTTTTAAAAAAGAATTGTAAATGGCTGGCCTAGCTTTGAACAAAGTATTTAGGTTATTTGACATGTAATATTAAGGTCCATTTCCTAATCTACCAGCTCTGGCATTCATAGAATGCGATATATGCATAAACTAATGGGTATAAAACTAAATATACTGAAACTTTCAATCCTTCTAAATCCTACAAAGTATTCATAATTTTCCAGACATAAAGTAAAAGAATAATTAATAATTAAATCACACTGACCTAATTATAATAAATGGAAGTCTAGATTTTCCCTACAGAAAAAAAATTAATTAATTAAACCTAAACAAGTTGGAAGAATTCTATAGAAAAATTGAACGGACTAAAATTCCACAGTAACAAATTACCTTAGAAATTGAATAAGATGCAGCAAATTGACAAAGCTACAAATCCGTTCCCATCCGAACCATATATAGCTAATTTTGAAAGAATATTTGAAAGTGAGAGAAGGTAGGATCACATGAAGGCACAGCCAAGGAGAACAAAACTAGCATTGAGGCACGAATTAAAAGTTGGATAATACTCTTACACACTATTATTAAAGGTATTCATTGCAAAGATTACAATTCATTACCTGTGAAAGAAAAGAAAACCAATTTGAATATCGCATAGTTTTACCCCATAACATTTTTCAGCAGTGAGTCTCTAATTTTTAAGAGTCTTCTTACAATTTCCTTTGCATTGATTCTCTGCTCCGGTGATTCTATAGTACACTTCATAGCCAAATTGAAGACAAATGACACACATTGCTCTTTGGTCAAAAAATGTCTGTTCTCCCGACTTAACAGATTTGCATCAACAACTTCCATAACTGAAACGGGTAGCAAATTACTAACCCAACGCTTTAATGTCATTTCTCCGACAAAAATTTCGTCTGTGGGTTTCTTCCCTGTAAATGTTTCCATTAACATAATCCCGAAGCTGTAAACATCCCCATTAGTGGATACTCGTCCTTCTCTTCCATACTCTAAGGATTGCAACGGTTAATTTCATGGTAAGATAAAATAACTAATAATAAATTGCTCAAATGAAGATCATGAGAAATGAATGACATATTAGAAAGTCTAAAAGAAACAAATTTATTTAACATGGAACAAACCTGGTGCCATATAGCCTATGGTGGCAAATGTTTGTGTTTGAGTCACAGATTGATCTTCTCCAAGTAAGAACTTCGCGATGCCAAAATCACTCAAATGAGCAACCATATTATCGTCTAACAATACATTACTAGGCTTTAAGTCACAATGAATTATAGGAGCTGAATAACCAAAGTGCAAATATTCCAAAGCTGATGCAACATCTATCATTATGTTCAATCTTTGAAAAATATCCAAAATGTAGTTGCTCGAATACAAACACTTCTCCAAACTTCCATGAGGCATGTATTCTATTACCAATGCTTTAAAATCATCGTTTGAACAACTGCTAATGATTTTAATAAGGTTTCGATGGCGAATACTTTTCATAATGTCACATTCAATATTGAAACTCTTAAATGCTCCTCCATATTGTAGGTCAAAAACCTTCACTGCAACGTCCATCTCATGAATTCTTGCCTTGTAAACAGAGCTAAAACCTCCTCTGCCGATTAGATTGTTTTCACTAAATCCGTCTGTAGCTCGAAAAAGTTCTAGGTATGAAAACCTTCTCCAAGTTGCTACTGGTGGCATATTAGCATCATTTGGTAGTCGTTTCCCTCTCATTCGACATCTTAAGATCAACAAAATGACTAATATAATAAATATAGTACTCAATGGCAAGACAATCCCTAGGAGAAGATCATTTTTCCTTGATGTGTGGTGGATTCTAGTTCTGCATGGTGGAACTTTCAAATTGGGTGTACCACACAAAAATTCATTTCCCTCAAATGATTCAGCTGAGAAATTTCTAAAAGGTCCTTCTTTAGGAATCTCTCCTTCTAGCTTATTGAAAGAAAGATTTATATCTTTGAGATCTAATAGTTTCTCCAAAGATACAGGAATAGTCCCAGAGAGATTATTATTGGACAAATCCAAGGATTTTAAGCTTATCAAATCACCAATGGAATCAGGAATTGAACCTTGCAATCTATTATATTCTAAAAAGAGGTATTGTAGATATTTTAGGCCTCCAATTGTAGTTGGGATAACACCTGAAATATTATTCATCGACAAATCTATTCCTATCAAAACCTTCAAATTTCCAATCTCTAATGGGAGTGGGCCGGTAAATAAATTTGAAGACAATTTAAGCTCCAATACGTCCTTAAGGTTCCATAAAGTTGAAGGAATAGAAGTTAACTTATTGAAGCCCAAATAAAGGTACCTTACAGTAGTGAGATTGCCAAAGCATGCAGGGATGGATCCATAAAGCTTATTGCCACGTAAGTCCAGCTGAAATAATGCAGTAAAACGACAAAGAATGTCTGGGATTGATCCTTCCAATTGATTATCTGGAAAACTCAATAATTGAAGCTTATGTAGTTTGCCGAGAGTAATCGGAATTAATCCATTCAATTTGTTTCCTCCTAAATAAATTGTTGTCAAGTTGGTCAAGTTGCTGATCTCTTTAGGAATGCCACCACTAAGGTTGCAATTGTCCATGGAAAAGACTTCCATAGATTGAGAAAGATTGCCTATAGCCTTTGGAAGAATGCCATCTAGTGGATTATTGGAGAAGCTAAAATACTTTAAATACTTGCAATTTGACAACGAGGATAGAAAGCTCAATTCTGGAGTTGAAGATGTCAAATTATTATCATTTAAACCAAGCCACTTAAGGTTTCTTAAGTTGGCAAATGTGTTGGGAATAAATCCGGTGAATGAGTTCATTTGCAAGTCTAGTTTGGAGAGCTTAGAAGCATTGAAGATGAAATGAGGAATTATGCCATTAAATTTATTACCCCACAAGAGAAGTCTCCAAAGATTTGGAAGTCGGACGTTTGCGCTTGATGGAAGTCTTCCCGAGAGAGAATTATTATGAAGCTCAAGTAATTGGAGTGTTGACAAATTGAAGATTGTAGCTGGGACCACACCAACTAATTTGTTACCATAAAGCACCAAATACTCCAGATTACAAAGATTACCGATTTCACGTGGTATCTCACCTGTATTTTGAAAGAATTATATTCAAATTTATTTTAGATCATAAATAATACATTAAAAGAAACACACTTTTGTTGATAAAAAGTCACCACTACACAATTACAAGTACTAACATACAAGAAAACAACTCATGACATGCTACCAATCGTCCATGCTTTAGTAGTTAAAGAGATCATGAGGTCTACACACCGTCAATACAAATTACCAGTATTTGTAGTGAAAAATCTTACTAATATCTGTAAAAATTAAATAGTTATGTAAAAATTGCAAGAGAATCACGTTTGCTATGCGAGATTAATCTGAATATATGATTAGATAAGATTGTATTAGACTGAACTAGATAGGATTGGACTAAATTATTTATAAAGGATGGGATTGGACTAATTGATAATTTATAAATAAAATTAGATAATGAAAACACTGATATAAATTAATTATTCATCTCAAAACATTTTATTAATAATTGTAAATTGGTATAAGTACACATTTTTATATCATGAAATGAATATTCGTAATTAAAATCATTTAAATATGAATTAAAGATCAATTATTATACATAGATAAAACGTTAATAAATTTATAAATTCTTATTCTTATTCTTATTAATTAAATATAAATATTAATCATTACAGTATTCAATTCTTATTAAATAAAATAACATATTGAAAGAAACTACTGATTTTAATATTAATTTAAACTAGTAATGTAACGTTTATATGAACATAAGAATTTATTTTCAAACTAAATTTTTAGTTTATTTTTATATGTGCTACTGCAATGAATATACGAATTGATATCATGGTAAAAGAATATTGACTTCATGAGGTATCTTACCAGTAATTTGAAATATTTATATTCAGATTTGTTTCAGAGAATAAATAGTATATAAAAACAAACTCACTTTTGTCACCATTCATCCGTCCATGCTTTAATATGTTTTAATGCTTTAATATGCAAATATATATCTTAATTAATGTATGCTAATTGGCAATGTTGTGTACACTTCTGAGAAGTAATGAGAGAAAATGGTACTGAAAGATCAAATGTGTAGTGAAAAGTAAAATGTTAAGTCGCCATGCTATTATTACTTATTGGCCTAATAATAATGTGTACTGTAGCTCTATCTTTTTAACTATTATTTCAATAAAATTACTTCTTCTAAACTATTTTTCACATTTATCTGTTGACATACTAACGAGTACCAGTTCTCAACATTTAGATCAAATTAATCAGTTGAAATGCTTAGACACTAAATTAACTTTTGAGCAAATACAAAAATTTCTAATTTTCCTAGCTACTAACCTTCAAGATATTCTAAATTCTAAGATTGAGCATCATTGATTAAGGTAAAATATCACACAAGTAGATATGGCATAAACTATAGTAAGACGCACATATCACATGAGTAGATATGACATAAACTATAATAAGATGCACCTTGGAGTCAGTTAGAGTCAAGAAAGATGTCACATATACACGTCGTTAGGGAAGTTACCTGTCAAGTTATTCCGTGACAAATCGAAAATCAATAGAGAAGAAAGATTGAAGATTGATGAAGGAATGGTTCCAGTTAAGAAATTTTTTTCTAGCCATAACGTCTCCAATTCTGCAAGATTCCCCATCTCCTTTGGAATTTCGCCTAAAAATTATGAATAACATATGCGTAAACATTTTTAATTTATTACCTGGTTCTCAAGAAGAAAAAAAAATAAATAAAAAAATTATTGCCGAAAGAGAGATCAAAAGCAATTTACTCATAAAATTAAAGAATTATAGGCTGATAAGATTAATAAAAGTGAGACATTATAAATTTTCATCAATTAATTAAACTCTTTGTAACGAGCTATTGTTTCTCTAATACCCCATCAACCCCCCTGAGGGGGGTCCCGTCTGTTAGAAAACTTTCGTTAAATATAACATCCTTTTGTTCTTTTACATATTTACCCCGTAAACAAGTTGACTAATAGATCTATGTCAGAAAATAAATTATATTAAAACTTAAGTTTTAATACGAAAAAAATAAAATTATATATCTTTCTTCCATATTAACAATTTTTTCACTAAAAAAAAAAAAACACTTTCAATTTTTTGAAATTTCTCTCTCATTTTTTTTCTCTTTTATTTTTTGTTATCCCTTTCGGCGACTCCCTATGAAAACTATTGCCACCACCCAATAAACTCACCACATGCAGGTGCTCGAACTCCAAAATTGATGCCACCAATAATCTTAAGATTTGATTATTTTTATTTTTTTATTTTTTGGATAAAAAGTTTGCAATAGCATACACTACAATTAAATTACTGAATTTTGAGTTGAAAAAGATTTTTAGTGGAGCTGTTAATATATGAAGACGACGATGACTGATGATATTGAGTTATTAAACGATGAGTTTTGGAGAAAGTGTTTAGAAAAAACCTAATTTTAGAAAGAGAGAGGAATAAAACTTGTCATTATCCTCATTAATGGTTAGTTTTGTTTTTTTTATTAGGCTAAAATACAATTTTAACCTTCGAAGGAAACTTAAACATTAACAAAAGTAACGATTGGGGGGTGATTGAGTATAAAAAAATAGTATGGGTAATTGACAATCTCCCTACTTTTAATAAGGAAAGATCTAAAATAAATTAAACTATAGACTTAGAAAGACATAAATACATGTGTCATGATCTTGTACAAAATTTAGGAAAAATTACATTAGGAGGAGATCCACATCCTTTTATGTATTATATTTCTCCGCTCAAATACTAACAAGGAGATTCAAAGTTATTGTCAACATTTTTTTTAAGATTTCCAATTTAAATCCTTAAACACAAATAATTTTCGAGCAAATAAACATTTTCTAATTTTTCTATCAACCTTCCTGTTTTTCTAGGAATGACTATAGTGGTCAAGATAAAATACTACCGGTGATGACAAAAAAAAAGGCATAAATATAAATCATACATACCTTGGAGTCTGTTTTGGCCAAGACCTAAAGAATTAAGCTCGGTCAAATTGCTGATTTCTTTTGGTATGGCTCCCGAGAAATCGTTGTTCAACAAAGATAATGTTTGTAGATGTTTGCACCTTGATAAAGTGGATGGGATTTTGCCGTCAAAGCTGTTTTCGCTTAAGAAAAGGATTTCCAGGAAAGGAAGGTTGTTGCAAATATTTGCTGGGAGTTCACCTGCAGGGAGTTCACCCAAACAATGTATTGTATTCAAAGTAAATATTAGCTAATAAAGAAGACTTGCTTAAGATGAAGGAAAGGAAAGAACCGAAGAGCTTGTTATAGCTAAGATAAACTCCTTGAAGTGAAGATAGATTCCGAACTTGAAAAGTAATGATGCCTGTTAAGAAATTATTTGTTAGCGCTGGCATCTTCAATTATATAAAGATAAGTTGTGATTCCATGTCAAATATTTTATGTAGATGTCACATATGCATATTGTTGGTGAAGGCTACCTGTCAAGTTATTCCATGACAAATCCAAATCCAATAAGGATGAAAGATTGAAGATAGATGAAGGAATGATTCCAGTTAAGAAATTATTTTGTAGCGATAACATCTTCAATTCTGCAAGATTCCCCATCTCCTCTGGAATTTCTCCTAAAAATTAAGAATAACATATGCGTAAACATTTTTAATTTATTACCCGGCTCTCAAGAATAAAAAAATGAAATAAAAAAATTATTGTCTAAATAGATATAAAAAAATAATTTACTCATAGAATTAAAGAATTATAGGCTGATACGATTAATAAAAGTGAGATATTATTAATTTTCATCAATTAATTAAACTCTTTAAAAGAAGCTTAAAGAATTAAATAATTACTTTAAACTATTTGATAAGTTATACCAAACATGCACTAAGGTTAGGATTTAATTTATTTTAGACTTTCCTTTTTAAAGTCCAAACAAATATTTTCATGCCTAAATAAACGTTAGAACTTAACTGCCGTTATCACAAATTGTTTCTTCTTTCTAGCTTCTTCTTCTCTACCAATAATTATACCAATAACTTTAAACTTTTGGTAAAGAAGAAACATTGCCAATTAATTCTTAATTTTTTAAAGAATTTATGTCATGGAATTAGATTAAAATTAAATGCATTATCACTACAAGAAAAGAGAGTTTATGTGACCCTTAACGTGTCTGCAAAAGCAGGCATGACAAACGCCACTTACTTTATGACCGAAAGATACTTAGTTAACCCTATTTGTAAGTTGTTGTGAAAAAAGGCTCCAACTTTGCCACGCCTTAGCCGTCACAAAGTCGTTTAAAATTTTATTTCTTTTAAAATTTTCAAAATGCAAATTAAAAAAATTATGAATCTCGAAACAATATCTGGCTGCTTCAAAATTTTATCTTCGGCAATGGCCTCTCATCGGCTGCTGCAGCTTTCACTTTCCGGCAGCTATAACTTTCGCCTTCTGGTTGACGATGGTGGCAATGAATTCAATTTACAGAAGAGAATCGGTAAAAACTTTCTCTAAACTCAATTTGCTATAATTTTACCTAGTACAAATCTTTTATAATCGAGATTTGATGATCTTTTGTTACAATTGTTTGAATCTGTGAATTTGATTGATTATGTAACATGTCTCTTGTATGAGTTATGCATGAGCTAATATGAAATTTAGATGCTTCCCCTTTTCATTAAGATTTTAACTTTTGTAAAGCATATAAATTTGATACATGAGCGAAATCCCAAGATGCTAGGGTTTGACTTGTAAATGCCTATTGCCTAATTGTCGAACTTGCATCAATTCTTGACACAATTGAAAATCTAAGGTTAAGGTAACTCAATTTCAAGCTCTACAATTCTGCAGTTGTGAAATTTTTTTTGCTAGAATCTAAATAGATTTTGACTGATTGTGCGGTGTCGAGTTCAACCGACCAATTGTTTGATATAAAGCTTGAATGAAGCTTTACACTAAAAAGATTATATGTATCGAGTTCGACCGACCAAGGGTTTGATGTAAAGCTTGAATGAAGCTTTGCACTACAAAGATTCTGTAGTTGTGAATTTCTATAGACTTCATTGATTAATTGTTAACAAGTTGCATGAAGTCTTGCAATGCTTATAAAAAGCAATAATGTTGCTCATGTTCATTATAAGCGAAAAATAGCATATGCATGAACTAATACATTTAGCACATTGAATGTGTAGGTCAATTTCAAATTTAGAGTTATATTGCAAATACTAAGCATGAATCAGAAAAGGAACTTCAGTAGCCTTAAGGAAAATTAGATGAGATCTCCTGTTGAAAATTTAAAGCTAGTTAGGTGACTCTATGGATTGAATTCAGAAGGCTTAACACTTGGATATTGAATTTACATGTCCATAATATTGTTTGCCTCTTGCAATCAGTAGACATGGCATTATTATTTGTGTCTGTAAACAAACCTTGTTGTCAGTTATCAAGTTGCTAAGATTGAGAAAGTTGATCAGTTTCAATATTAATTATCCACATTTATCTTCTCAATGAGGGAGAAGCCTTAAAACTGACCAAGGTGACTGCAAGTGACTAGCTGGAAAGCTCCTGAGCATCTAAAGAGGTAATAATATTGTGCAAGTGACAATTTGTTCAGTTTCATTGTTACTTATTTATTTTGTTTTGTTTCTTCATAATTTCAGTTTCATAATTGTATCATACTAGATTCCTACTGTATGTCTCCTAATGAATATGAAGTTTCCATGATGTCTTTAAAGTGTTAGGTCTGAGTAAAAAAAAATTGTATAAAAAATCTATTTCTATAATCTGCAGATTGGTTTGCAGGAGAATATTGTTGAGTTTTTCATTGACAAGGTAATGAGTTCATCTCTGAATTGATTTTTCTTGTTCATATTATCGGTAGCGATAACGTTCTTTATTGATTTTAATTTGAAGAATTGGTCTTTTGTAATATTAATTTTAATACAAGAAAGACCTTGGCATGGTCTCCAATGCTAGAGCTGCCGTCTTGCTCCATTGGTTAAGGCATATATGCAGTTTCTATTTCTTTTACAGGCAATTTCAAATTATGTTTCCATCTGTTTTACTAAATGAAGCAAACTTAAACTATTGAATATTGATTTTCACAAGCTAAGGTGTTGGTTAATACATCCATGAGCTTTTTAAGAACTTGAGATAACTGTTGTTTTACTGCTTTGCATGCATTTTGCAGGTTTGTTAATATTTTGAAGAAGCTGTGGAGAAAAATCAATATGGCTGGTTTTAGGTCTGTGTAAATGGCGATGAAATTTTTTGAAACTAAGCTACTTTCCTTTTAGCAGTGGTAGTATGTTTTTTCTGAGTACTGGCTAATAAATGATATGATCTTTTATTTTTGCAGTGGCATTTGTCTAACTACTAGATTTTTATTATCTGTAGATATCTAAAGGACTACTAGAGAAAAGTTTGGTTCTGAAAGGGTCCTGGAAATACTTATGTTAACCAAGATAAGTTTCCTGAGCCATGTTCTTGTTTCTATTTAAGTCCCTTTAATAGAGTGCCAGCTTCCTTCTGTATCTGCTCTAATTTTGTCTTTTTTTTTTTCATAATTCTTAATTTTACTAAGGAGACAATCTCCAACGGAAAAAGTTTTGGTGACTAGTGAAGGGACGGAGCTGCAGAGACGGAGTATGAATGAAATTCATGGATTTTACGCCGTCATTTTTTATGGTAACCAACTTTTACCTTTTGTGACGGCTTTTTTGCAGTCACAAAAGACCTTTTGTTACGCCCTCGCTGCCGTGACAATCTTTGGGACGCCCACGTATGTAACCGCTGTTTGCGGTCATATTGTGGTCACAAAAGATCTTATGTGACGGCAAACTAGCAATCGCATAATCCGCTATTTTTGTAGTGTATATTATTGGTATTCTGCAATAACAACTGGCACTTGAAGTGGACAATATCAATTGAACAAGATTGCTATTTGCAATCGCCTGAAATTAATTTAACTTTACGCCTATAAATATTGTTCCATCTTTCTAATTCCCCATTTAATTTTGGTCCCTAGAAAGACAAAAAAAAAAAAAAAAAAGAAAGAAAACAGAACAAGAAATAAAAAAAAACATCTTACCTGCGTAGTTGATTGTCAAAGTTTGTTGAGTGAACATGAAATAGAAGAAAATGCAATATGAAAAAGAAAGAGAAAAAAGAATAAAGTGAAAGAAATAGAAGGTTAACCATTGTTAGACATCCATTAATCGTAGAGCCGTTAATCTTAGAGTTTTAATTTGGCAACAAACGATGTGTTTTAATTTTAATAAGAAAAGTCTAAAATAAATTAAATCCTAGCCTTAGAAAGACTAGTGATGAGTACTGAAAAAATGACATAAATATAAAGTTCCCAGTCATACATACCTTGGAGTTTGTTTTGGCCAAGATATAACTCCTTAAGCTCGGTCAAATTGCCGATTTCTTGTGGTATGGCTCCCGAGAAATCATTGAACGACAAAGATAATCTTTGTAGATGTTTGCACCTTGATAAAGTGGATGTGATTTTGCCGTCAAAGCTATTTCCATGTAAAAAAAGGATTTCCAGGAAAGGAAGGTTGTTGCAAATATTTGCTGGGAGTTCACCTGGGAGTTCACCAAGTAATCAATTATATTCAAAATGAATATTAGCTAATGATGCCTGTTGACAAATTATTTGTTAGCGCTGGCATCTCCATTTATATAGATAAGTAGTGATTCCATGTTAAATATTTTATGTACATGTCACACATGCATATTATTGGTGAGGTTACCTGTCAAGTTATTCCATGACAAATCCAAATTCAATAAGGAAGAAAGATTGAAGATAGATGAAGGAATGGTTCCAGTTAAGAAATTATTTTGTAGCAATAACATCTTCAATTCTGCAAGATTCCCCAGCTCCTCTGGAATTTCTCCTAAAAATTATGAATAGCATATGCGTAAACACTTTTAATTTATTACCTAGCTCACAAGAAAAAATAAATGAAATAAAATTATTGCCTGAAGAATGCTATTAAAAAAAAAACAACGCTTTAGTTATGTATATACATATTGCCAAAATTTGCAGTGAAATATCTGATTAATATCGGTAAAAATTAAATAGGTATAGGGCAAATAAGCAATAGGCGGTAGATAGATTGTGTGTGGTTAAAACTAAAAGATTAAATGTGTCGTACCCTGGATTACAGGAGCATTGCAAGAGTCCCGTTTGTTATGCTGGATTAAAATGAATATATGATTATTAGATAAGATTGTGTTAAACTTAATTAGATAGGATTGAACTAAATTATGATATAGGATTGTATTGGACTAATTGATAATTATAAATAAAATTAGATAATTGAAAATAATTGTAACATATGCACTTCCTTTTTTATTAAGTGTATTATTTAATCTTTTTCTTTTGACTTAAAGTTTTGAAAATCATCAGACTCATTTCCTGTTACTAGCAAATATAATGCGAATAAATTTCTCGACATGAATAAATGGGTGTAGGTTATTAAATTTAATACGTTTATTAAATAGATCGTGTTTGGATTAGTTTAAACTTGTCACGGCATGAAATCGAGACAACTTGAATGCGATTCGATGGTCGTGTTGTCGGATTTTATTACAACACTCGGGTCCGACATTAACTTTATTTGTTTTAAGTTAAAAAAAAAACAAAGGGCCTTATCTATAAATTGTGAGAGAGATGGGGAGAGAAATGGAGGGAGAAAGAGAAGAAAGATATCGTTTGACCGGACCCGATCCGACCCGAGCCACCCAACTCGGACACCGTTCGGTTTTCCGCCCACTTTACAGGCAAAGGAGCACACGGATCAAAAGCCCAAGAGCCAGCCATCACTTCCTCATCGTCATCATTGCCGAAAACCTATTGGAACGCCACTGATCAACACGTAAAGTTGCTGCCCAAAAACGCTGCTGGCTGTGTTTTGTTCCCCATGTCACCATCTTCCATTTCCGACCATCCATTGCCACTGGGGACTGGTGTTTTGCTGTTGATCGGCCATTGGAGAACCACGGATTTGGGAGCTCGATCTGGTGCCACTGCCGAGCGTGGGAACTCATCGTGGGCACCGTTGGACTTAGCTTAGCCAGAAGTGCCTAACCTGATCTTTTCGGTCGCCGTCGCTTGAATTTTGGTCATCGTAGATCGGCAAGGACATTTTGATAATTTCACACTCCGAGGGTAACTTCATAAATTCTCACCTTGCGGATATTTTTGTAATCTGAATTGAGGACAGTTTGGTAATTTAGGATTCTGAGGGTAATTTGCTAATGTATGACTACGGGAATATTTTAGTAATTTACGGATGTAAGGATATTTTGGTAATTTCTTAGTATGGGAATTGTATATTGCAGATAAATGTCGTTTCGAGCTATATTACGTAATATTAGTGTAATTTCACAATTGCGGAAAGTAATTATGTCGTTTTCTTGATTTGGGAGGAACTACGAACGAGAATCAATTCGTGGACGTTGACGATACCCGAGTTTGAGCACCGTCACTGTGAGTGGAATATACAAAATCTATTTTTATAGTTTATTGATAATGAAGCATGTTTGTGAAATAAATATTTTAAATGATCGGATTTATTGATTTTCTCAAAATTGATTTTATTCACATATCGATAAAAAGCATATGATTAATGATTTTTATCTACCGATTTTAAGTATGAAAGTGTTAAAAAGAAAAGTATGATTAAAAAGTATATGAATATGAGTGTAAAAGTTGTTGTAAAAGTCCGTCTTAACACACATGGAGGCATTGGGCTGTGCGTTTGGGCGCTTTTGCCTTTTGGAGGCATATGCATTCAGTATGATGATAACAGAGATACTGAGTTATAGAAAATATGGAGGCTTTTAGGGTCTGTCTAAGTACACACAGAAACTTTGGGTTGTGTACTTGGGGTCATTTTGTCCTTTGGGGACTAGATTATGCATGCACAGATATGATGAGATATGAGATAACTCGTGTAGCTTCGGACACGATGATACACAGATAGTACATCATTGCACTGTCCATGGAGATCCAGGTATGAGATATAATGTGATATGAGATGGCACTTCCCTGTTTATCTGTGTAGCTCCAGATAAGGATGGCCAATGGGTCTGGCCGTGCATCAAAACGAAGCCCACAAAGGCCGACGGGCAGACACGCCATGCCCAAATTTTTTTTTGCTTAAGCCCGGCACGGCCCATGGCTCGAGCCCACATGTGCCATGCTCGTGCCGTGCCCAAAAGAGCCCATGACCTTTTTTCTTTTTTATTTTTTCTAAGTGTGCTTGAAAAAGCATACGTCCCTGGCGTGCTTTTTCAAACCCACATGCCATTTTTTCAAGCCCATCAGTTCATGCAATTACAAATAATAATAATAAATTTTTTATTAAGGGAACAATTAATATTTCATTAAGACATTAACACAATTACACAATTATATTATCTAATTTTGTAATAATCAATTATAATACAACCATATATAAAATTATGATATTTATAATTTTATTTATTAAAATCATGAAATCATTTATTCATTTAATAAATTATAAATATAAAACAATTAGAATATTTTTTTTGAAACAAAGACTAAATTAATTTTAAAAAATCTACGCTAACAAAAAACATTAAAAATTTAATTTCAAGCTATTTGTAAAATCATAACATTTTATGTTTACTTTTTATTAAAAAATTTTACAAATATACTTTGGCTCACGTGCTATTGATGGCCTACGAGCCGCATGCTAGCCACCAGTAAAGCGTGCTTATAACGTGCTTTAGCCCATCTCTAATCGTGCCGTGCTTTAGCCCATCTCTAATCGTGCCGTGCTTTTAAGGCCCGCGTGCCTAAAACTCTAAGCCCGGCCCGGCCCGGCCCACGGGCGTGCCATGCCGTGCCACGTGCCTTACTAAAACATGCTCGTGTCATGTCGTGCTGTACGGACACGTACCGTGCTCGTGCCGTGCCACGTGCCGCCCGGCCCATTGGCCATCTTTAGCTCCAGACATGACGGCACCCAGATAGTACTTCATTGCACCGTCTGTAGAGGTCCAAGTATGACGAGATTATTCCCCTGGGTTCTTGTTTAGTTACAGTTTCAAAATTCAGTATTTGAGAACATAATGTGATATGATTTCCTTGATTTTGTGGTACTATGCATCATTTTTATGTCAGTGCAAATTTACAATTTAATAAGTTATTTAAGTTTCTTATGATAATTTGATGAAATTATTTAGTGAAAGAATTAATTTATTTTAAAGTAAGTTTTTTTTTCAAAAATTATTATCCACTCACTAAGCTCACTAAGTTTTATACTCACCCCATATTATTATATTTCCCCCTCCCCCCACAGGAGGTTGCAGGTACACCAGTTGATCCAGCAACTATAGTTATTCTGAATTTTTGGCCACGTGATGGTACTGGAGATACATATGACATTGTTAGGGCATTTTTGAGAATCTCATTTTGGATTGTATAATTGTATTACGTTATAATGATTACGAAAATTTAATGTATGTTGACAAATTTAATGTGTTTTGACATTAGCTATAGTATAATATTCTTTTGATACTTTAGAGATATTTTGGTGATAATCAGTATTATGGTTGAGGAGGTTGCTCAATGAAGTTGGTTATATGTTAAACAATTTTTGGGAGTGCTTGTTTTATAAATTTACAGGTTTGGGAATGTTATATTTATAGGGGAGGTTCTACCCAATTTTCGATAGAATCCTTATAAATAAGGTATTAGTCGCGTTAATTGATAAAAGATAGACTCGCCTTATGGAGTTCAGGACGGACCGTTTCAATAATAATATAAAGTCAATTATTTATCTGAAAACATTTTATTAATAAATGTGAAGTAGTATAAATTACACTTTTACATCATGAAATGAATATTGGTAACTAAAATTACTTAAATATATGGGTTTAAGTTTAATTGAGGTTGGACAAAAATTTGCCAAAATAATCTAAGGATTTTGATCGAGTGAGCAGTGTCACTCACCTTATGGAGAGTGACGCTGCATGTGTCCAACTATGATTAGGAGACCTGTGAAGTAGGATCCACAGCTCTCCCAATAACATCTAAACACATGCGATGTCGCGCTTCATAAGGTGAGCAAGCAACATCACTCTTGTGATCACTGCTCAATAATCTAATCCCTCAAAATTATCTCATGTTCGCCAAATAATCTATTATATTCAAAGTGAATATTAGTAGTAAAGAAGACTTGCTTAAGCTGGAGGAGGGGAAAGAACCGGAGAGCTGGTTATTGCTAAGATAAAGCGTTTGAAGTAACGTATGGGTAAACATTTTTAATTTATTACCTAGTTCTTGAGAAGAAAAAAAAAATGAAATAAAAAAATTATTGCATGAAGATAGATGAAAAACAATTTACTCATAAAATTAAAGAATTATAGGCTGACATGCTTAATAAAAGTGAGACTATTAATTTTCATCAATTAATTAAACTCTTTGATCTTACCTTGGAGTTTGTTGTGTAGAAGATATAACCTCGCAAGCTTTGTCACATTGCCAATTTCTTTTGGTATGGTCCCAGAAAAATCATTCAACGATAAAGATAACTCTCGCAGCTGTTTGCAGTTTGATAAAGTGGATGGTATTTTACCATAAAACATGTTATTTTTAAGAAATAGGGATTCTAAATTGGAAATGTGATTGCAAAAATTTGGTGGGAGTTCGCCAGATAGTGTATTGTTTGTAAAATAAATAGAAAGTAAAGAAGACATGTTGAAGATAGTGGAGGGAATGGAACCAGAAAACCAGTTAAAACTGAGATCAAGTGTTTGAAGAGAAGAAAGATTTCCGAGTTCAGAAGGGATTGTGCCTGTGAGATTTAACCCAGAAATATTCAAGGCTGTGACTCTATGACTACGGATATCACAAGTGACCCCCATCCAATTACGGATAGAGCTACTTGTGTTCCAATTTTTTGCCAGAAAATTGCTTGGATCATCAGTTATGTGAGCTTTCAGGGCAAGAAGGGCTTGTTGGTCTGTGGTAATACTAATAGCGTTGGCTGATGCAATCATGAAGGAAAGAATCAAGCAATGGAGTAAGAGAAATCTAATCATTATCCAGAGAGAAAGAATTCTTTCCATGAGACGAGAGTATTTAGATTGTAAGTGTGTGCTTAATTGGATTGATAATGCGAGAACACTCATAAGTACTTCTAAGTATTTATAATGAAACCGAAATTTCGAAGAAGCAGCAAAAAGAAATAGAGGAGTGAAAAGACTACTCATAGCCTGTCGAAAGGTGCAAAAATTTCAACATTTAAAAATATTTTAATATTTTACAATCTATTAGATATATTTTATTATATTAAAGTAAATTTTATAAAATAGAAACGTAATATTAAAATAAATGTATTAAAATTTAAATTATTTTAAATATTATGTAAAATAATAATTTTAACATTATTAGTATATGAATTTTTTTATTTGTAAAATGTATTTAACGCAAATATTTATTTAAAATATCTACAATAAATACAAGTATTTTATTAAAATAAATATAATAATTTACATATTTAAATTTATTTAAATATAAAAATATGTTAATATTGTTAATCTACTAAATAGATTACATTATTTATATAATATTTTTATTTATTAATAAATTTTAAAGTCAATGTTTTTGTTACTATATTCAAAGGGTATTATGATTAAGTTAAAAAGAGGTTTTACTGTCTCTTTTTAAAAATTTGTGGAATTACATGACCATTTCCCCAAATCTCGGTGGTGTAGATGTCTTTTTTTCTTAGGACAACATATATAATGCTACATTCTTAGAAACTCAAATTTTTAGATAAGTTTAAATTTTTATTTATTAAAAAAAATTGAGATAATTTACTAATCCTTAAAAAAAAATATATACAAACCAGTGATGTCATATTCGTCAAAGTATTGGCCAATGGGTAAAAAAGTTATCCGCATGTAAATGAGGACGTCATAAGTTGGCGACAAATTGCCCTAAGTCAATGAAAGAGGAGACAATGAAACTAATTATTTTCATGTAGGTATTCATATTCCTTGAGTGAACGGGATAATAGATGTTGACGTGTTTTTGCTATTGGTATGATCATTCAAGGATTCACAAGTGCCAATAAATATATAACCAAAAAAAAAAAATGTGTGGCTTCAATTGTATTTGTGAGGACAATCATTTCTGATCTTGAACTTGAATTGTTTTTTTTTTATCCAAATTATGAATATGTCATATGGAAGTTGGAAACTTTTATCAGTCATGTTTGGCTTATATGGATGATGAAAATGAAAGTTCTGGAAAACATTTTCATATATTATATCTTTACATCATAAAATACAAAGAATTATACACAAAATTCCAGTTAAGTTCTAAAGATCAATAAAGGAAAGTAACTAAATGCAAAGTTGTATAATCCCTAAATTAAAAAAATATAAGTAGGAAAGTGTATTAAATGCGAGAACAAAATATTCTTTAATTGAGAGTAAAATCTGCAGTGCACAAGGCAATTAATTATATTCTCTAACAATGGAAATTCTCTTTGAGCTGCCAACGGGCTCGCTGCAGTATATAATTTTATCCTAAGAATAAAAATAGTGGCCCGTTAATTATACGTGCTTTATGGGTTACAATGAACACTATTTTCATTTGGGAAAAAGGTCCTTTTCATTCTAGGATTTCATGCAATAATTTATTTTATTTTTGTTGTTTAAATAATAGTTCATTTCATCCCTACTTTTTAAATAATAATCTAAAATATCCTTCTGTAAATTTACCTTTAATTTATTGAATAATTCTTTGAGCGCAAAATAGGATTTTCAATTAAATAAATACAAACTATTTAAAAATATAAATATCAAGAATTTGACTTTTAAATTTAAAATTTGAGGATAACTTCTTAATAAAACAAAAATAAAACTAAAGATTATGCAATATATATATATATATATGTGTGTGTGTGTATGTTAATTAATTTTTTTTAATTAAGTCAACTAAATTTTTTATATAATAATAATAATTTTCCAATCATGGATCACTATTCATAACAAAATAAGGGATAAGCTAAAAGATGAATCATCCTACACTATAACGCTGTGTCTTTTATTCTGTAGTATTTTAAATATGTGTTTTTATGTCTTTAGTATGTGTTTTTTTTTTTAAGTAAATGAAGGAGTCTTTATTTATTTTTGGTAAAATATCAGCATAGATTGACTATTTATTTATTTATAATGACTATTTGAAAATTTGAGATAAGTTAAAGGACAAAAAAGAAAAAAAACTCACTCTATGTAAAATCTATGTTTTTTCTAAATTTGTCATAAATATATATTTCCAATATTATTTAGTGTTATTATTGTTTATTCATTAAGTTATCTTTAAATTTAAATTTATACAAAAAATTATATATTATTTAATTATGTTTGAGAGTATTATTTTAAAATAGTTTGTATTTATTTAATTGAAAATCATATTTTGTTCTCAAAGAATTATTTAATAAATTAAAGATAAATTTACAAAAGGGCATTTTGGGCTATTATTTAAAAAGTATGGATGAAATGAGCTATTATTTAAATAATAAAGATGAAATTGGCTATTGCATAAAACCTTAGGGATGAAAAGGGATTTTTCCCCTTTCATTTCACTGTTATTAGGGATGATGACAAAACTAAATTTTTAAAATTTTCTCGAAAAAAGAAAAAAAATGTTTATAAAAGCATCATCTGCATGCAATCCTACAGAATGTCGTAACAAATAATAAACTTGCAAGAGATTGAGAATGAATGACCATTAAATACAGAGCAAAGGCAAGAGCAAAAGAAAGAAAATTTGTTTTCAAATAAAATAAAATGTTTATATTACTTTTATTTGCGAAAATTACCAAAATAAAATCAATAGTTAATTCATACATATAGGGTAATTTATTTGCGATACGAGTAATTTATTTGCTATACGATTGAGAATGAGATTGAAGGATTGTGCTTTTAATTCATGTTGTTGTGAGATGATATCAATAGTTATCAAATATAAGTATATATGTGTATATATATTAATTAATTCATGATGATTGTGAGAAAGTTGTTTGCGACACAAAAAGTAGTTTTTTTAAGATAATTAGTCCGTCATATTTGTTTTTCCTTATAATCATATTTGTATTGGATAGGGAATTACTGCCTATGATCAAACTTCCAATGTATCATAACTTTTAAACAAATTTCTAGTACTGAATTTCATAATTCTATTAGAAATGTTCTTCTCTTGAGTTTGGAGCAATTATGGTGAAAGGATAATTAAGGTTTAGAATTTATAACAGACCCAAGGAGCGATTATTACTTTGATTAAATTTTAAGGGTTATTTCCATCCTATCCCCAAAAGTTTTGATAAATTCCAAAATGCACCCAAATGTTTTAATAATTTCCACCTCACCCCCATTTCCGTTAATTTGACTGTTAATTTTAACAGAATTTCTTGAAATTTGGTTAAACGTCAGAAATACCCCTTGTCTTGAATTAAAAAAAATTAAATGATATAAAAAAATTAAATTTAATTGATGATTTATTGTGTAATTAATTTTAATTAAGGATTTTTAATTTAAATATCAATTGATGGACTAGGATTTCACTATTAAATAATATTTAAAGCATGAAATTCAGAAATTATCCTTTGACTATTAGAATAAACAATCAAATTAACGGATCTGGGTGCATGGTGAAACAAGTCAAAACATTTGGGGGTGAGGCGCCAATCGTCGAAACAATTGGGGGTAGGGCGGAAATAACCCAAATCTTAAATTACTATGTTATGTTCTCAAAATTATGTAGGAATAGTAGTAAGAAATTTGAAGATTAACTTTATTCTTAAATGTGATTGTGATAGTGTTATTGTAAAACAATTCTACCAACTCAAAAGATTATTTCATAATCTTCTTGTCGTAGTAAGATAGTAACATTATTTGAGCTTTAACTAGTACTGTTTTTCATTTATTAATCACCAACTGTCAAGTGAATTTGACTTGAAAAAAGTTAAGACCAGAAAATAATCTTCATTATCAATTATTTAAAAAGTTACCATTTTATCATAAATGCCACTTTCCTTCAAAAATAAAAATTTTGGATAAATTATTGGGATTAGTCATGCTTAATAATTTCTAGGGATGGCAAAATCCTCCACGGATTTGGGGCCCCATGGAGTCTCATCTTAAATGGGGTGAATTTTGAACAATTTTTGGGGAATGGGGAAAAAATAATCTTCAAATTCTTAATGATCCCCATTATATATATAAATATTTAATTTTTATTTAATAATTTTATTAATCAATTACAATATTGGTTAATAATTTTTTTTATTTTTACCTAATACAAATAGACTATAACTAAAAGAAAACCCTAAAATATAATTCTTATTCAACCTTAAAACTTTGGATTATTTATAAAATATTGATAAACCTTACAACCATAGGTTATATAAATATGATAAAGAGAAGATGAAGCCGTTAACAAAGAAGAATTTGAAACATTGTTATGATTTTAGTTATTATTTATCCAAATATTTTACAGTTTTGATATCATTTTAAGATATTGATTCAAATTTTTATAGATTTTTTAATAATTTAAATACTTTAGATTATAGTAATGATTTTTATTTAAGTTTTTAATTTTTAATTTACTGAAATTATGTATGTATGCCTAAAATAAAATAAAAAATAGGGAATGGGGTGGGGAATGGGGCCAACCCCACCCCCCACCCCATTGCCATCCCTAATAATTGCAACTATATTTTTTAAAATTGGATAATTTTTACTAGTTCTGGAAACTGTACAAACCAGTGATGTCACATTCATCAAAGTATTAGCTGTCGACTAAGAAAATTCTTTGCTCATCAAATGAGAGCCCTCATACTTGGAAAAAAAAAGGATAAAAGTTAAAAGACAAGTTGCCCAAATGAATGATGGAGCATACAAATAGACCTAGGGCTAATTGTTTTTTTATACACATATTGAATACTTTTCCACCCGCTTAATTGAAATTGAAATTTAAAAAAATACTTGGGTGAGAGAACGGGTGAGAGAACGGTCGCACTTAAATTTATTGGATGATCCCACTTAAATTGAACATTTTAAGGGGAGTACGGGACATAAGTAACAGGATAATGTTTGTTTTGTTTTGTTTTAATGTAAAGCCAATTTACATTGCCCTAATTATTTATTATTATCATCATCAAAATTTTTTTTTTATTATTATTATTTTAGCTATTATTAATTATTTTTATTAATTTTATCATTATTAACATTTATTTTTATTATTATATTAAATTATAATAACTTTATTATTTTAGTTATTATTAATTATTGTTATTTTTATTTTTATTAATATTATCATTATTAACATTTATTATTATTATTATTATTAATTTTATTTATTATTATTAAATATTATTAATTTTATTTTTTTAATTAATATAATTTTTATAATAATATTTATACATGTATCTAGTTAATGAAAATTACATTATTTAATATTATGGGTATTTTAGTAAATTAGTTCTCATTCTCATTCTTCATTTCCATTTATTTTGCCAAGTAAACAAATCAATGGCATTCCAGCATTCCCTTTTATTTTTACCAAGTAAACATTGGAATCTCATTTCCATTCCAGCCCATTCCCATTCCACCCAATTCCCATTCCATGAAGTAAACGCACAATGAATGAAATAAATTAGGGTTTTGAGCCATTTTATAACAAGTCTAAATATTGTGAATTTACCAAAATAGGTAAATCTAAAATATGATATAATAATTAAATTCTCCTAATCAAAATAAGAAATCCAAAATAAATGGTATCCAAATCCGATATATAAAAAAAAGATAAAAACCTAGAAGAATTAGAAAAAATAGAAAAAGATCTAAAAATTAAAAAATGAAAGAAATGGAATTCTAGGCTCGATTACGGACCACAATGGTGCAAATATTCCCGAGTTTGGTTCATCTCATCACAAGCTTTGAAGCGATATATTATATGTCTAAAGTGGATACTTGTAACTCAAGTTATGTTATCCAAAAGATATCCTGCTCACAACAAGCAATCATCCTACATCAAAAATATTATATTATAATTTTCTTGTCGTAGTAAGATAGCAACATGATCTGAACTTTAACTATTACCGTTTTCCATTTATTAATTACCAACCGTCGCGTGAATGTGACTTGAAAAAAGTTAAGACCAGAAAAGATCTTCATTCATATCAATTATTTAAAAAGTTGCCATTTTATCATAAATGCCCCACTCCTTCAAAAATCAAAATTTTGGATAAATTATTGGGATTAGTCATGTTTGATAATTGCAACTATATTTTTTAAAATAGGATAATTTTTACTAGTCCTGGAAATTGTATAAATCATTGATGTCACATTCATCAAAGTATTAGTTGTCGAGTAAGAAAATTCTTTGTTCTTCAAATGAGAGCCCCCTTACTTGAAAAAAATAAATAAATAAAAAAGATAAAGGTTAAAAGACAGGTTGCCCAAATGAATGATGGAGCATACAGATAGGCCTAGGACTAATTGTTTTGTTATACACATACTGAAGACTTTTCCACCCGCTTAATTGAAATTTAAATTTTATTGGATGGTCGCAGCCTTAAATTGAACATTTTAACGGGACACATAGGTAACATGACAATGTTGTTTTGTTTTGTTTTAAGGTAAGGTCAATTTACATTGCCCTAATTATTACGTCAAAAAGTTAAGGACTTCTTTCTGTGAGACAATAGATGTTGATAAAGTGTTTTTGCTATTCGTTTGATAATTCAATGATTCATAAGTGCCAATAAGTACAAAAAGAAAAATTGTGGCTTGAATTATTGTATTTGTAAGGAGACATGCATTACTAATCTTTAACTTGAGTTGGTTTTTTTTTTTTTTTTTCTAAATTATGTCTCATATGGAGACTCATATCACTTAGGATTGGCTAATATGGAAACTTTTTAGGAGAAAGTCTTCCATGCTTTTGGAGCACCACACAAGATTATTGCTGATGTGGTGCTCCAAACCAATTCGTACGTGACACATGAAGTCATTTATATGGATGAATTTCAATCAATGTTTTTTTTTTTTGGTTTCCCTCCTCTCCCTCATCGTCAAAATTTCAAAATTTAAAACAAATTGTTTCCACATTTCTCTCTCTTCCCTCATTATGGTCACACAATTTTATTTTTTTAACTACCAAGTTTGTAATATAAATCAACCAATGAAAGAAAACATAAGGAGGGAGACATAAACCAAAACCTCCCAAGAGAAGAAAAAAAGTATGCAATATACTAAAAGTCCAAGCCAATAAGGCGAGATTAATGTCGAACTTGTAGGATCTCGAGAGCATCCAAATGAAGAATGCCAAACAAACCAGCTTGGAGGTCCCCAGCACTGAAAAAAGGCTGACGAGTCTGATAACTATAAGCCCAGCTGGTCATGAAGTCAGTAGCGAATGTAACCTCCCGAAAGACATGCCTGATTATGACCGATGGGCTTGAAGACAAAGCACGGACTCAGCCAAAGAGATAAGCAAATTCCCACCACATGGAGCCATGAGAAATAGCCCAAAAAATCAGAGTGGCCGAATCAGATTCCACCTCAAGAGCAGAAAAGTCAAGCTGGCAACGAGAACCAAACTCTTTAAAATAGTTGTTAGCTCAACAAAAAGATAGGAAAATGTCCCAAAAAGGAACCAATAGCTGCTAACACCACTCTCCAATGATCATGCAAAACACCACCAGCAGCAGACATACCAAGAATGTCATTAGAACAACAATCCATTAACTTCAATACACTAGGCAGTGGTCTCAGTCAAGAAACTAATCGAACTGGCCTATAAGAGGTGGAATAATCCGCAAACCCTACCCAATCTAGGTATCTAAATCATCCCTCAACTGAGATGGCTTAAAATCAAAAGCAAAACTAGTGAGCCTAACATCAAAAACCACCCGAAAAATAATATCGTCCACATTAAAAGCATTTCGAGCCTTCTAGACATGCCACAATATGAAACACACGAGTAGGACTTGAATATGACTCGAAGAATGGGCACACTGTTCCCAGAGAACAAGTAAAGGATAGGGAGCCAAAAAAGAAAGGTATCGAAGACCAATCATCAAATAAAATTGCTGTTAGACTTGACGAACCATTGGCCAATAAAAAAAAAAATGCTTGATAGTCTCAACAGTTGGTCCACAATGACACTGGAAAATCATATAAAAACCCCTCAAGCATAAGGCATTGTTTGTGGCCAAAAAACCATACAACAAGTGCCATAAGAAAAAAGAGACCCGGGAAGAAATATGCAGCTGCCAAGTAAAAGCAAAAACCTCATTTCGAGTCCAAAACCCACTGACAAACTTCCAAGCAATCCTCAGAGAAAATTTTTCATCCCTATATAAGGTCCAACAAAGCATATCCAGCCCAACAAAGCAAATCTATGTTTTTTTGTGTGTTTGGTCTGGGTTAGGATTAGATGCGTAGTGGATTAATCAAAAAATGCTCAAACTTAGTCCCTCGTTGCCATGCCATTAAGGCTTTACGCAAATATTAAATTTATTTTTATTTCTAAACCTTGTATTTTTCTTAAAAGAATAAGTGGTGTCCTGAGCCTTTTTTTTTTCATTTTAAAATAGGTTTATCAATTGAGAGGGTATTGACTTCTCAGATGCTCAAGATATGCAAGCTATTCAGGTATGCCTCATGTTGGCTCATCAATGCAATTCTAACAAATTTTTCATTTCAACTTATTTGACACATTTGTACCATTTGTTCCAAGGAATGGGATTTGGTTGAGAATTTGCAAGGAGTGTTAGAATACCAAACAAGGTAATTATTGATTAATACTCAATTTCGTTGACATGCAACAGAGGCTTTGTTTGCAAACACTTCAGTTCCATAGTTTCATGACAAGAGCAATTGAGGCAACCAAGAGTAATCTACTGAATTTGAGTGCTTCCCATATATTAGCAACTCACCATTGTTTGGTTGATATTGTATTGTAGTTCTGGACAAAAATTTTCTCTATTCTTTTCATCAGTTATGAACTATTTTTAATGTCATCTTAATCCATACTTTAGGCACTATAAATTTCAAAGTGTGGCCAATATCACATTACACTACCCCAACAATTTTGGGGGTGACACAAATCAGATCACTACAGCGGGCCTAAAAGGGAAGCCACCCAGGTAATTTATTGGTTGAGATCAAATTTGATGAATTTCAAAAATTTCCATTCGATCATCAGCTAGCTATTATTCAGTTGCCTAGTATTCTAATCTATATGCGTTGTCGTGGATGTTGAATTTGATGAAAGTTATATTTTACTTGTGCAGTTACCTAGCTTTTTACACTTGCTATGTCAGAATTTGATGAAGATGGTGGGTATTGCTGGAGCTGGCTACGGGCTACCTTTTTTCTTTGATGCAAAAATAGGTCCTGGGTATTGATATAACTCTGCACATTTAGCTTCTTGTTAGATTGGTATTTGCTGTATGCTTCACCGAAACTGCTAGAATGGATTTTTTTAGTCTGATCAGTGTTTTTGGCTTCCTCTTGTGTTGCTGGAAATGAACTGTGTTGTTGGCTTCCTCTTGTGTTGCTGGAAATGAACTGTGTTGTTGGCTTCCTTGTGTTGCTGGAAATGAACTGGTCATGACTCGTTAGTCTCAAAACTGCTAGTCTTCTACATGTTGCTGAAATTTGGTTTTTATGTTGTTACAATACTCTTCTATTTATGTTGGACTTGTCACTTGTATTTGGATAAATTATGTTTGTTGACAATTATCAATAATTATTCAATGTTGTTCATTTCATTTTCTTTGTTAATGAATTTATAATTGCAATATTCATTTTAACCATATAATTAATTAGCTGAATTATGAAATTTTAATTTCTAAATCAATTGCAGGATTTTTATTAAAATGATAACAATTTCATGGTAGAAACAAAATAGTCATTTTTATTAGTTATAATTTTCATTTCCGAATTAATTGTAAAAAAAATTAATTAATAATTGTAAAAAAAATTAATTAATTATAATTTCAATTTTCATGCCAAAATTAAGATTTTCCACCAAAAATCCAAAATATAGTGTGCGAAATTCAAAAAAAACAAGAGTCAAATTCAAAATTGTTATATTTTCCTCTAAATAAAATTATGACCAATGTGTGATTGGTTATATCTATCAAAGGCTATGATTGGTATTGTTCTATCATCAATTCTTGACGGTGGCTAAAATGATGGTATGAGCAACACCGACATCCACCCGCATCTTGTAGGGTAGGGGTAATTAGGATTTTAATTTTCCTCACCGTTAGGTTCTTGTAGAGGTAATTAGAATTTTGATTTCTCTTCTATTAATAAGTACGGATACAAGGAGAATTCAAAAAAATAAGAAAAACAATATTGAATTGACTGTTAGGTCCTTGATGGAAACAATTTTTGGCACCACAATCTTTGATTACATCTATGGCCTGCAGTCTGCCAAAGTTGACAAATATACATTATTATTAATAAAGAAGTATAGATTTAACATTCCATATTATCATAATTAATTCAATAAACTTCAGATACCTACATGTCAAAAATATAGGAACTATTTCCAACTTTATTGCACTATCTTTAATTAGATTATAATGAATTGACTTCCAAAGAGATTTTTTTTTTATTATATGAGACTATTGCTCAAGACTACAACTTAAATACCTACATGTCCAAAATATCAGAAATTATTTTCAACTTTATTGCACTATCTTTAATTAGATTATAATGAATTGACTTCCAAAGAGATTTTTTTTATATATGAGATTGTTGCTTAAGACTACAACTCATCTGACATGAAACTATAACTGATATTTACATATCAGATTATTGCTGGGACTAGTTTTACATCAATTCTTATAAAGCGCACTCACATTCTGGGATATAAAGCACTGCCCAGATTTTTAACCCTCTCTAATATTCTAGACATCTTAGTCCTCATATTTGCAATATGGGAACCCATACTCTTACTCACTTATGATAGCATGGCTTCTATCACTTGACCAAAGGCCAATTAGTGACTTCCAAAGAGATTTAATATCAAACAACTTTGATTGAACGGTTATTGGTGTTTATCAAATACTCATCAACCTTTAACAATTGAGCAGTGCAGGGTTGCTAAGACACGAGTATTTGTACCACAAATTTTAAATTGATAAAAAAAAATGTTAAGGGTGCTATTTTTTTTATTTAATTATTGTTATTTGGGAAATTATCACTGTACTACTTTTTTTTTGTCATATGTACATCTATCTACCCTAAAATTTTGACATGTTCTTTAAACCACATTTGTTTTTAAACTTGTATCAATCAACCACTTTCACACTGTAAAATGACTACTTTACCCCTAAATAAATTATAAGACTATTTTATTTTGCAAAATTTTAAAAAATAAAAAATTATATTTACAAGATTACTCCAAAATTTAATAAAACAAATAAATCTCAAAATCTAAAGATGTTAATTTTTTATAATTGTAATTTCATTTAAAAATTATCATTTTAATTTTTTTATTATAATTTCATTTAATTTGTATAGGAAATTTCTTAATTTTAATTATAGGAAAGTTTATAATAATTATAGGGAGCTTTTCTCTTCATGTTAATTTTTGTAAATATTATAATTTTTAATTAAAAAAATTAAATGAAATTATAATTACAAAAAAATTAACATTTTAATTTTTAAATAAATTATAGTTATAAAAATTAACATCTTAGATTTTGTAATTTATTTATCTTATTAAATTTAGGAGTATTCTTGTAATTATATTTTTTTATTTTTCAAAACTTGTAGAATAAAATAGTCTTTTAATTCATTTAGGGGTAAAATAGTTATTTTTAGTATCAAAGTGGTTGATTGATATAAATTTAAAAACAAAGGTGGTCCAAAGAATATGTCAAAATTTTGTGGTTGTTAAATGTACATATGACAAAAGAAAAGTGGAGCAGTGATAATTTTCCTTGTTATTTTAAGTAATTATCTACATGGATTAGAGGGTTTTGTTAGTTTTAGTTTAATGCAACTTGTTACTCTGTTATTGTTAGGAATTATTAGCAATAGGGAGTAGTTGCAACTCTTTTGCTACTTTTTAGGATTTAAACGTTGTATTTTGGCTATATATTGGAAGCCATTATTGAATAAAAAAGTGTCAATGTTTGATTTCTATAATTAAATTACTAGGGGCCACAGGTTCTTCAATTACTCGACAAATTTTAATTATTTCTTTCTTTTTTACAATAGGTTCAATAAACAAAAGAGAAATAAACCTCAGGACGTACCAACTTCATTGATCAGAATGTCATCAATAAATGAAAAAAAAATTTGAAGAATTTTAGAATTTATATGCTAAAGAAATATAAAATAGTGGTGATATTTAATCCCCTCATTATATCTCACCCAACCCCACTAATCACTTTTATGTTAATACCTATTTTATTCTTATATGAAATGACTTTAAAGGGTAATTAGCTTTTAAGTGTACCCACATAATAATTTTTATTAATAACTAATTAAGCTAATCAAATTTTTTAAACCCTAATTTCTTTTAACTTTTTAAGCCTTTTTTTTTGTGAGAATTGATTAAACCGTAATATTCTTAGTCCAACAATTGCTTTGTTAAACATTCAATCAATTTGAGACAAAACATCCTTTTTCAATACTTGAGAATTAGAAATTCGCCATAGGCACACAGATGAAAAAAAAAACCATTAATATGGCCATGGTACCCCATTCCCGATGATGAAAACATTTTAAGCATTTAGTGGTACTTAAAGAAACCAATTTCCTTGTCATTGCTACTGAAGCATTGTTTGTAGTTGCAGCACATGAGCCCATACTTCATGATTATCGTACGAGGGTTCCCACAAACCTGGCAAATGTTGGAGTGACCCATGATTGATTGTTTTCTTCTTCTAACAAAGAGAAGCCGATTCGCTTAAGCTTGTGTAAAATCCTAGAATTTACTTTTTAAACTATTATCTTTTCTCAAATTTACTTTTCAAACGATTGTTCCCATATACTCACCCTTGGCTTGATAGGCTTCGCTTGATACTACGATTCTTCATGGTTCGCGGTCCAAGAATTTGGTGCAATTATCAAATTCTTTTTCATGATTACAGAAGTGATTATGAGCTTTTTTTTCGTTTTAAAAATAATTTTATAAGTTTTATAGGTGGGTGCATGAAAAAAAAAAATTATAATAAGGGTAATTTAGGAATTAAGTGGGGTATGTTGAGAGAGAAAAATTAGCTTAAAATTTTTAATAGAATTAACTAAAAAATGGGAGCTTGTGAGATATAGCAAGAGGGTCAAATACCACCACTCAATATAAAATTAATTTAAGTACGCTTTGTGAACCCAACCAGAGAAAAGCCTACAGCCTGGTCCATCGAGACTTGGCTATGCTTTTACTTGACGGTTCTTGGGCTTGGATCGGCCGTGTCACCCGCCTGTTTGACTCATCTTCGACTTGGCGCCATTTTAATACACAACTTTCTATACTTAACGACAGCGCTTCTTGTCCTTGCCTCCTTGGCCACTAAGCAAAAATTTCCTAAATTTCTTAAGGTAACGACACCGTTTTGTTCTCCCCGCTCACAAAAGCAAAATCTGCAAAGCAATCACTTCACTGAAGTGCAAATGTCAGTCATAACTTCACACTTCACAGGTTTATAAATAAATAAAATCGCAAAAAAAAAAAAAATGATTAGCCGCAAAATTGTTGCAATGGCTCTTTCACGATCCAGCTTAACCAAGGAGGTAAGTGTGATGTTCATATTTCAGGCTGTAATTAATATATTTTTTATTCAAAATCTAATGCAAAACATGTGTTTTTTGTGTCATTGTTTTGTTCACAGGTCGGGTTGCAGCTGCTTTCTTGCCCACGTGGTTCTAACATTATAGCTCGAACAGCTTGGTAAGGCTTTTATGTATGTATTTCTAACCTTATTATTAATTAGTAAAAATTAGGTTGATTGCTTTTTGTTTCTAAATGAATAATTTGGATTTTGATTAATAGTGAATCATATGTGCTAGACATTCCATCTCACTATTATTGTAATGTTTTACATAGAGATAAATGTAATTTAGAGTAATATCTAGTGCGCGACGGCACCACGTGCACTGATGCTCACAAGATTATTTTTCGGTAATGTTGGGTGCTTTTATTTATTTCTCATTTTTGGGTGTCTGTGCAGCTGCTCTGTTGGTGTTGCTTTACCGGTGTTCAAAACATTCAAGGCAATTGAGAGGAAAGATGAAGATGAGCAACAAAAGTGGCTCGTGTCTTGGGCAGGTTGGAATTACTTTTTATTTTTGTTATTTATTATTATTATTATTAGTTTTGTTAGGCTTGTAACTTTGCTTATTTTGTTGCTTGAGTTTTTTTAGATTCCCAAATTTCCTCTGTATCCATCATGAGTCTATCTTAGTTGTCAGTGAATTTTTAGCCCAAGTGTTTTCCTGTTAGATGCTTTGATCAGCTGGCCAAGATACTGAAAATTACCTTTATGGTAATGGTTATGTGATAACTCTATGGAATGAGAGTTATCATAGTATTTTTAGGTTTAAATTAATATTACTTAGAGAGTTAATGATGAGTTTTATTTAATTTTTAGTTGTATTTTGCATGAATATCTAATTATGTCTAGTTATAATAATTTATTAAGTTTTTCATCATTATGTGCTCTTGTTAAGTGCATTATTGTAGCTGACCAAAAAGGTTATTTTATGGAGATGGTTGTTGCAACAACAGAGCCTCAGAGAATGACAAAGAACTGAATTGCAGAAAAGATAAAGCAAGTCTGGAGCTGAAATGATGCTACAGCAAGGCAGAAGTTGCTACAGCAATGACTGCTGCACTAGATTCTGCAGCACACAAAAACTGGACAGATACGATTTTATGCGGGTTAAGCAACTAATTTCTCTACGGCTAATTATTAGTTGATGGACAACATAGGACTGACGTGGCATGAATTAATCTAAAGGAAAAGATCTTCCTTGATTAGGAAAATATAATGATTTATATTCTTAGAATTCTAATAAGAGTCAAAGTTCTTTTCCTAGAGCTCTAAGAATACATGGAGGTTTTCTTGCCTTTTTGGAAAACCCTTATTTGAAGATATAAAAGGGAGCACATTTTTACAGCAAAGGAGGCAGCCGTCACACACACAAAACTAAACAAATCAAGAGGAGAGAAGAAGAGAAGAAGAACAATCGCATTATACACAAGAGAAGCTTCTCGGATTTCAAGCCTCATCTTTATGCTCTTCTATTTCTTGTTTTTATTTTTATTAAGAATGATTTTAATGGCTGAACCGCTCATGATTTTTATTTCTTTATTGAGTATGAACTAATTTACTGTAGTTGGGTTCTAAACAATCTTAATGATAATTTGACTTACAATATTGTTGCTTCAGCACTTGCTGCAACATTTTGTTTTGGTTGTGTTTATTTGATTCTCTATTTCGGCTGACTACCTATTTAGGGATACAAGCTATGTTTGATCCTCAACAGGGACGGCTTAGTGGAAAGATTCAAAACAATACAAGATTGTAAAGACGATTCTAGCAATCCTTGCATGCGCAAATACAAATCCATTGAGTATCAATTTGATCTTGAAATAGAACGAACAGCAAGGTAATTGAGAAGGGAGCAAAGAAAATCAAAATCTGTTACAGACATGGCTGAAATACCAAATATGGGAGACTTTAATCAGCAAGGGGTGATTGCACCAGTTAATGCTGATGGAGGACAGAATAATCAAGGGCAACCAATGAAACACAACATCATTGTTATGGTAGATGACAGAGATAGAGCCATCAGAGAATATGCAGTATTGATCCCTTAAGCTATAAATCCTGGAATAATCAGGCCTGAAGTGCAAGCCGCAAATTTCGAGCTAAAACCTGTGATGTTTCAGATGTTGCAAATTGTGGGCCAATTTAATGGATTACCATTCGAGGACCCTCATCTCCATCTAAAGCTATTTTTGGAGGTGAGTGATGCATTTAAGATTGCTGGAGCAACGCCTGAAGCATTGGGGTTAAGATTACTCCCATTCTCCTTAAGAGATAGAGCCCGAGCATGGCTAAACTCGCTGCCACCAGATTCCATTACCACATGAAATGATTTAGCTGATAAATTCTTGATGAAGTACTTCCCACCCACCAAGAATACAAAGCTAAGGACCGAAATAACATCTTTCCATCAATTGGAAGATGAAAGCTTGTATGATGCATGGGAGAGATTTAAGGATTTGCTACGTAAATGTCCTCATCATGGGTTTCTTTAATGCATCCAGTTAGAAACTTTTTATAATGGGTTGAATCCAAGTACTAGATTAATGGTTGACACTTCAGTAAATGGTGCTTTATTGGCCAAGTCTTATAATAAAGCATATGAGATTTTGGAACGGATAGCTAATAATAACTATCAATGGCCATCCACCAAACACGCTGCAGCAAGAGGACCAGCAAGAGTTCACAATATTGATGCCTTAACAGCCTTATCAGCTCAGGTAGCCTCGTTAACAAATATGGTGAAAGCTATATCCACTGCTCAGCAACAGTCAACAGAGTTGCTGAAACATCTTGTGTTTATTATGGAGAAGGGCATTTGTTCGACCATTGTCTGGGAAATCCTACTTCAGTCAACTTTTGGGCAACTACAACAATCAGAACAATAGCAATCCGTACTCAAATACATGCAATCCTGGGTAGAAGCAGCACCCAAACTTTTCATGGGGTAATCAACATCAGAATCAGCATGCTGCAGCAACCAGCGGACAGAATAGACCAATACCACCACTTGGATTTCAGCAACCAAACCAAGGGCAAAGCAACACTAGTAATGATCAACTTAGCCACCTTGAAGCTTTGATTAAGGAGTACATAGGGAAGAATGAGGCAGTCGTCCAAAGTCACGCCGCATCCTTGAGAAATTTGGAAAATCAAATTGAACAGCTTGCTACAACAATAAGCAATAGACCTAAAGTGGGTGCACCAAAAAGAAGAGTTGAGCCCACTTTAAATCAAGAAGAAACTCAAGTTGAAGAAGAGCCATTACTCTCCACTGCACAATACACGGGTGAGAACAACCACGCTGCGGCAGCTACAGAATTTGAAGATCCAGCACCTGTTGATAGAGATGCTGCAGCACCAGCCCAGAACATCAAAAGAGAAGAAGTTTACACAACCTGCTGCAGCACAGTAGTTTAGAAATCTACCACCATTCCTGCAAAGACTTCAAAAGCAGAAACAAGATAAACAGTTTGGTAATTTTTGGAGGTACTAAAGCAACTACACATCAACATCCCGTTCGTGGAAGCATTGGAACGATGCCGAACTATGTCAAATTCTTGAAGGACATATTAACAATGAAAAGAAGATGGGAGAATTTGAAACCGTGGCTTTAACACTAGAATGTAGCCATATGCTTAAGAGTAAGATGCCTCATAAACTGAAGGATCCAGGAAGCTTTAAAATTCCATGTTCGATAGGCGACAAATATAATGGTAAAGTACTTTGTGATTTGGGAGCAAGCATCAATCTCATGCCATTATCCGTGTTCAAGCAACTGGGAGTTGGAGAAGCTAGACCAACAACAGTCACTTTACAACTTGCTGACAGATCTCATGTTTATCCAGAGGGCAAGATTGAAGATGTGCTAGTAAAAGTGGATAAGTTTATTTTTCCTGTGGACTTTATAGTATTGGACTTTGAAGCAGATAAAAATGTCCCCATCATTTTAGGTAGACCTTTCTTGGCCACGAGCAATACTCTAATTGATGTGGAAAAAGGAGAACTAACCATAAGGGTGAATGAACAGCAAGTTACATTCAATATACTAGAGCCCATAAAGAGGCCTGATGCAATTGAAGATTGTAATTTTGTCAGTGCCATGGATGTTGCTGTAGCTGGCAGATTAAACAGTTGCTGCAATAAAGGAAAAATCAAGGCTGCAGCAGTTAAAGAACTTGCAGAAATTAAAGTTAATTGGCAGAAAGTGAAGCACTACATAGGAGTTGCTATTAACAATACAAGGAAGGATCTATTCTTGAAGGATCCAGGTTGAGAAATCAAGGAAGGTCAGGTTGAAGGACCTAAAACTAAGCGCTGATTGGGAGGCAACCCAATAAGGGAAGTTATTTTAAAGTACTTTAGTTTAATTTTGATGGATTAGTTACTTTTTTAATTTACACAACTAATTTTTTATTTTTTTTTGTTGTTTTATGATCATTACACTATCATGAATAAAAAATTGTGAGTTGAAAATTTTGAATGCAAGATTTGAATGGGGAGGAAAAATCGCACAATGTCAATTGGGAGAAAAATGCTGCACATCGATTGCAGCACCAGCAGAGCCAAAGAAAACAAAGTTAAATCTAAAGAAGTTGCTGGAGCCCTACCAATTAGTCAAAGCAAATTGACAAAGAAAAGGACAGCAGCGTAACCAATTTCATAGAAAAAGAGCTTAAGAAGTGGAACTAAAAAGATGTGAACTTGCAGTCCCACTGTAGCAACATTTTCAATATCAAGGAAGTCTCCCTTTCCTATTCAAGTTTATTATGCAATTTCTGAAACTTTTTTTTTATTTTAATTATTTTTACATGTTTTTAAGTTTATCAACTATTTGCATACGCATCTTTTATTTATTTTTGTGATTGTGTGCATGTGAGGACATAGCACCTCTCAAGTTTGGGGTTTATTTTATTTTATGTTTATGTTGAATGAATGTGTTTATTTTGTGTTATTAAAAAAAAATTTCAGTTTCATGAATGATTGGATGTGTGTGATTGAGTGTGTAGCTCTGTTTATCTAGTATTTATTTTTTATTTAGGAAAACCCAATGAAGATGTTTTGTGTGATGAGATATATGATGAGTTACCTTTAAGTAGAGACAGTTTATGGATGAAAGTTGAAATTCTGTCTTAACACTTAGACTTTGATTGAATTTTGTAAGTATGTTGTAGCAAACCACAATTGATTTTAAAAAAAAAATTGGATATGAAAAACTCAAGTTTGGGGGAAATTTGGAAAATTTTTCGAAAATTATCACGAATTGTGCTAGAAATAGAATAAATTTTGCTCCAATGACTTAGTTGCTTAGTAACCAGGGCTGAGTATGTACCCTATATGCAGACTTGAGTAAAAAGGCAGCCAAGTTATGAGCATTACTGCAGCAACGAAAAAAAAAAAAGAAAGAAAAAGTCCTCTGTCTTGGAACCTAAGTAGCCAGGTTTGTTCATGAGCCACATGTTCAGCCTTGAGTAAAAGGGGACTAAAGTTATGACTATGCTGTAACATCTTTGATGCTACTGTTGCAGCAACTCTGATTTGTGCATTGATCAAGTAATTGGGTGCAGGCAGTGCCCCTGTTAGGCATTCACATGAACAATTAATGACACACTGAAGGGTTGTTTTGATGAAAAAAAAATCCGTATTAATAAGTGAGCAATGATTGCTATAGCACAATTTGCAAATCCTTATAACTTCTATTCCCCTATGAATAAATATGTTTTTATTGTTTTATTTCTGAGATATATTTGATACTTGAGTATTGCTACAGCAACTCCGAATTTGATCAAAGTACACACACACACTATGGACAGAACAAAACTCAAGTCAAGAACTGGAGCTGCTGTTGGTAATTTTGCATGGTTAAGAATGAAATCTAAGGGTTGATGAGTCAAAGCAATCTAGATGGTAGAGCTAAATTATTTATTGCATGATTGTGTGATTGTCATGTTAGTGTTGTCATTACTTGAGGACAAGTAATGGTTTAAGTTTGGGGGTGTGATAACTCTATGAAATGAGAGTTATCATGGTATTTTTAGGCTTAAATTAATATTACTTAGAGGGTTAATGATGAGTTTTATTTAATTTTTAGTTGTATTTTGCATGAATATCTAATTATGTCTAGTTATAATAATTTATTAAGTTTTTCATCATTATGTGCTCTTGTTAAGTGCATTATTGTAGCTGACCAAAAAGGTTATTTTATGGAGATGGTTGTTGCAACAACAGAGCCTCAGAGAATGACAAAGAACTGAATTGCAGAAAAGATAAAGCAAGTCTGGAGCTGAAATGATGCTACAGCAAGGCAGAAGTTGCTACAGCAATGACTGCTGCACTAGATTCTGCAGCACACAAAAACTGGACAGATACGATTTTATGCGGGTTAAGCAACTAATTTCTCTACGGCTGATTATTAGTTGATGGACAACATAGGGCTGACGTGGCATGAATTAATCTAAAGGAAAAGATCTTCGTTGATTAGGAAAATATAATGATTTATACTCTTAGAATTCTAATAAGAGTCAAAGTTCTTTTCCTAGAGCTTTAAGGATACATGGAGATTTTTTTGCCTTTTTGGAAAATCCTTATTTGAAGATATAAAAGGGAGCACATTTTTACAGCAAAGGAGGCAGCCGTCACACACACAAAACTAAACAAATCAAGAGGAGAGAAGAAGAGAAGAAGAACAATCGCATTATACACAAGAGAAGCTTCTCGGATTTCAAGCCTCATCTTTATGCTCTTCTATTTCTTGTTTTTATTTTTATTAAGAATGATTTTAATGGCTGAACCGCTCATGATTTTTATTTCTTTATTGAGTATGAACTAATTTACTGTAGTTGGGTTCTAAACAATCTTAATGATAATTTGACTTACAATATTGTTGCTTCAGCACTTGCTGCAACATTTTGTTTTGGTTGTGTTTATTTGATTCTCTATTTCGGCTGACTACCTATTTAGGGATACAAGCTATGTTTGATCCTCAACAGGGACGGCTTAGTGGAAAGATTCAAAACAATACAAGATTGTAAAGACGATTGCTGTACCCTAAATAGATTGCTGTAGCAAGAGTGATAACATCAATCCCTGTAGAGACGATCTCTATATTTACTACTATATTACTTGTTGTGTACACTTGCGCATTGATAACCTATTGCATAAAATCGACAACATTATGCTGAGATCTTGCATGGGTAAAAATATATAGCACTACAATGATAAAGTTTCAAGCTGAAAATTTGCAGCTTGATGAACTTTTGATAGTACTTGTCCTATTTACTATTTGCAGCTGATGGAACTTTTAGCATTGCTGAAGTATTCGCAGACAAGTTTCTTACTTGGTAAAGTTTTGAGTAGTGGTGATTTCTTCCATTTGCTTGTGTAATAACTATTTTTTTGTATATTTTTTGAAAAGATAAGCATGTGTACATCTTTTCCCATGCATGTATGTTGTAAATAGAGCCTTTGTACAAAGTGTAAAGTAGAGCTAAAAAATACAAAATACAAGTGCAAGTGGAAGTGCTGAATTTATTACTTTATTCATTAATAAATAGCCTTTATATAGGCAATTACAACAACTAATAAAGCATGAAACTAGGCACTATATAACGTGCCAAAACAAACTCTCCTGAAAAATAGAATCACATACTTTTGAATAGGACACTTACACTATCAATAACCAATTAAATAACAAACTCCTTTTGACTAAGACTCAACATAAACTAAATTAATTTTATTTAGGACTTGGTCATGTGACCTGCTACACATGTGCCACACAAATGATCAAACTTTAACACCCTCCCTTAAACTGATATCTGCAGAAATCAGTTTACATACCAAACTGCAATGCTCTCCTTTAAACAACTTCAGCTTCTTTTGAAGAGAAAACGCCAAGCATACTTCGAAGCTTCATAAAAACTGTAGGTTTTAGGGGTTTAGTCAATATATCTACCAATTGATCTTTACTCCTGCAAAATACTAAATCAATAATACCATCCTTGCATAGATCACGCTATAAGTGAAATCTCACATCAATATGTTTGCTTCTTCCGTGGAAGACTGGATTTTTTGAGAGTTTTATTGCAGAAACATTATCACAATAGATCACGGTTGGTCCCTGCTGCTGGTTGTGTAAAGTTTCAAGTAACCTTCTCAGCCAAATAACTTTACATGAACTTGATGCTGCAGCAACAAACTCAGCTTCAGTTGTTGACAAAGTCATTATTTGTTGCTTTTTAGATGACCAAGCAACAGCTCCATAATTCAGCATAAATACTGCTCTAGATGTGCTCTTTTTATCATCAATATCTCCAGCATAATCCCTGTCTGAGAACCCAATCAAGCTTGAATTTTCACCATTTTTGTACAAGATTCCAAAATCTGTAGTGCCTTTCACATAGCGGAAAATTCTTTTTGCAGCTAAGAGATGAGCTTCGGTTGGATTCTCCATGTATATGCTGATTAAACTGACAGCATGCATAATATCTGGTCTTGTTGATGTCAAATATATAAGACTCCCAACAATTTGTTTGTAAAGAGTAGCATCCACCCTTTTTTCAGCTCCATTCTTTGAAAGTTTCAGACCTGATTCTGTTGGAGTTAAAACTGAATTGCAATCGTTCATTATGAATCTGTCTAAAATTTCCAGAGCATGTTTTTTTTGAGAAATAAAGACACCAACAGAGGATTGTAGTACTTTAATGCTAAGAAAATAATGCATCAACCCTAAATCAGTCATATCAAATTCATTCATCATAGATTTCTTGAAATCATTAGGCATGGCATGTCATTACTAATATAAATGAGATCATCAACATATAAACACACAATTAATATTTTCATATCACCTCTATATTTAATATATAATGTGTGCTCATAAGGACATTTAAGAAAACCTTCTTTAGTAAAGAAAGCATCTATACAACTGTACCACGCTCTCGGCACTTGTTTCAATCTCTATAATGCTTTCTTTAACTTGTATACCTGATTCTCATGACCTTGCTTCACATATCCAGGAGGTTGATCAACGTATACCTCTTCTTCCAATTTGCCATGCAAAAATGCTAACTTTATATCCAATTGATAGATTGGCCAAGTATTCTGTGCAGCCATGGAGAACACCAAGCGAATAGTGTCAAGTCTTGCAACTAAAGCAAACACCTCTTTATAATCAACACCATGTTCTTATGTGTACCCTTTTGCCACAAAACGAGCTTTGTACTTGTCAATTCCACCATCCTTGTTCAATTTTGTTTTGTAAACCCATTTAACCCCAATGGATTTTTGCCCTTTTGGAAGGTCAACCATTTCCCAACTTTCATTTTTTTCTATTAAACATATCTCCTCATCCATGGCTTTTTGCCACTTTAAATCCTTGATAGCTTCTTGGAATATTACAGGATCACAATCTGAGAACAAAGCATAATGAGCAATTGTATGATCATTATCAAATTGAACACAAGTTGCCTCATAATCTTACATCCATGTGGGCCTCTTTCGACCACGGGGAAGACGTGATTCAGCTGCTACTTCAGTAGCTTCTACTGCTGATGAGGAAGTTTCAATAACTGTTGGAGCCTCATTTGATGGTATAAGAACAATTGAAATTTGTTGTTGTAATGATTGTTGATTTTCTTCTTCATTGTTACTGTCAAATATGACTTGTGTAGGCTGCTGCCCATTCCAGTTTCAAGTGCTTTCATCGTCAAAAATAACATCTCTGCTGATTATTATCTTCTTTGTGATTGGATTGATTAATTTATATGCCTTGGATTCTTCACTTATGCCAAGAAAGACACACTTTTCACCTTTATCATCAAGCTTTTTCCTTTTCTAGTCTGGAACATGTGCATAAGCGATGCAACCAAAAATTCTAAAGTAATCAATAGCTGGTTTTCGGCCACTCCAAGCCTCATCTGGTGTCATCTTTTGAATAGAAAAAGTAGGACTTCTGTTCAAGACATAGATGCTCCAATTTACTACTTCCGGCCAAAAACTATTTGGAATTCTTCCTCTTCTCAGCAAGCTTCTCACCATGTTGAGAATAGTTCTATTTTTCCTCTCCGATACACCATTTTGCTGTGGTGTATATGCAGTTATGAGTTCCTTGCGAATACCGTGATTCATACAAAAATCTTCAAATGCTTTTGAGCAGTATTCGCCACCACTATTAGTTCGAAGAGTTTTAATTATTTTTCCTGTTTCATTCTCAACACGTGCCTTGAAACTTTTAAATATACTGAAAGCTTCTGATTTTTCCTACAAAATATACACCCATGTTTTCGAGTATAATCGTCAATGAAAGTAATTAAATATCTTTTACCTTCATTAGAAGATGGTTTTAGCGATCCACAAATGTCGGAATGAACCAGCTCTAAGACATTTTTTGCTCTCCATGATTTTCATTGAGGGAATTGAGAACGATGTTATTTGCTAACAATACATTCTTCACAAACTTGAGAGGGAATGGCAATTTCAAGAAGATCTGTAACCATATTTTTCTGTTGGAGAGTTTTCGGTCCCCAAAAATTCAAGTGGCCATAGCGAAAGTGCCAAGGCCATGAAGGATTTTTTACTTCCACCATTAAGCAAGATTGTGCACTATTAATCTTCGATGGAAACAACCTGTTTGAATTCATTTGAACAACTGCAATAGTTCCTCTAGAAGGGTCATATATTTCACAAGCACCGTTTTGTATGGTTATTACATAACCCTTTTCTTGCAATTGACCAACACTTAACAAATTACTTTTCAAGTCAAAAATATAGAAAACATTGGAAATTGTTTTTACAAAACCATTCTTGGTTCTAATATTAATATCACCCTTTCCCATTATTTCAACAGTAGAATAATCACCAAAACTCACTGTAGAATGAAAGTCTTCATTTAAGGAAGAGAAAAATGACTTACTTCCACACATATGGTTGCTGCAGCCTGTATACATACCACACATCTGACTCAAGCTCTTTATTGACTTGAACAGCCATCAACAAGGTTTCCACTTCTTTCTTTTATGTAAAATTTGATTTCTCTCCCTTTTCTTTGTCGTTAGGCAATTTAGTATAACATTCAGAACGATAGTGACCGAATTTATGACATCTAAAGCACTCTACCTTGGATTTATCAAATTGTTGATTTCGGCCTCTACCTTTGTTTTAGAAATCTGATTGCTCATCATCATCTTTGAAATTGCCTCGTCCGCCTCTACCTTTAGCTCCATCTCTATTTCCTCGTCCTCCTCTTCCTCTTCCTCTACCCCGATCTACAGATCTATTTGGTGTCGCAACATTGTTATTAGTTGAAGCCTTTTAGAGCTTACTCCTCATTGTCTTCCCTAGAGAGTTTCTGCTCATGAACCAGCAAGGATCCCGGCAACTCATCAATGTCTTTTGATTCTTTGATGAGCATAAAATATATACATATCTTATCCTTTATTATATAGTTGTTAGTTATTTTTATTTGTTATTTTTAGTTGATTAATTTCTTTTGTTGAACAGGGTAATAAATTGAAGATTGGGAATAAACTGTGCTTAAAGAAATTAAATAAAAAAGAAACTGAAGATTATATGGATTTCTCATTAGTAGGGTGAAGGCTAAATTAAAATTAAATTAATTGGCCAAATTTACAAGACAAGCACGTGACAAGCATTAGCAATTAAATAGTTTGATTGTGGAGACCCCACGTGCAAGAGCAACAAGCTTGGAAAGTAAAGCCTTTTGGCTTTAGGAAAAGAAAGGTCGGTGGCCAATTTGTACATTATAAAAAGCGAATAAATTGAAGAGAAGAGGGGAGATTGCAGCCGCCAGAAAGAGAATAAAGACGGAAGCCAAGAAAGAAGAATTAGAGGCAGCAACCAGGAATTCCGTCGGTTTTATTATTCTTAATCTCTTTATGTCTAACTAATTTTTTTATACTAGGGTTAAGGATGAAGTCCTGTTCAATGAATTAAATTATTTTTTATTCAATTAATTCCCTACTTGTGCTTTAATGTTTATGATTTTTATTTCATATGTTTGGTTGAATATTATTAAATCTTTTCACCATGCATTATTGATTGTTAGGATAAATATATGACTAAATATTTGCTTTGATTTATAAAGTTTATATGTGATTATCTTTAATTCTGTGTCTTTCTATAAATTATTTACACTGAGTGCTTAGGAAAACTTTGACTCGTTGTTATTTATTATGTTTACATGGAATGCTTAGATATCATACTATTAAGCAGAAAAAGAACCTACATAAGATTAATTGTAATTGGGCTTAATTGTTATTTCCATGAGTAGACATAGATTGATTTTGAGTTGTCACTTCAAAACTGAGAATTGATTGGTAATTAGATAATTGTTAAATTGAACTGTGGTGGATTCTGAAACCTTGGTAGCTTTAATCTCTTGAATTCTTGCTTTAAATTACTTGTTTTAATTTCAATTGCAACTTTATTTTTAATTTCTTTAAACAAAATATTTTATTTTTAATTAGGATATAGTTATAATTAGTTTAGATTAAATTTGGCTTTCCTAAAAATTGACAGTCCCTGTGGATTCGACCTCGTTATTCCTAATTTATATTACAATAGATTCGTGCACTTGCGAGTACATTAAAATTTGCACAACAAGTTTTGGCGCCGTTGCCGGGGACTGTATTGGAAAGTTTGTTTAATTTAGGGCTGATTTAACTTTCACATTAGTTATTGTTTAGGTTTTCAAAAAAAAAAAACGCTAGTTTGCTATCTAAACGTTAGTTAGATTTTACTTTTATTTAAATTATTGTTTTTAAACCGTGCGTGTCTGTTTTTCTTTAGAATTAATTTTCTTTAGCATTTATTTATTTATTTTAGGTCACATATCTTAAGTTTAGATTAGTTTATTATTATATTATTCATTCCTTTTAATTTTTCTTTACTTTTGTTATTGTTGTGTCCTTTAATTTTGTTTCTTTTTACAGTTTCTATTCGTGGTCAGCATAAATTAAATTGGGAGCAGCGCAAGTTACGAGTTTGTGCTTTCTAATTCTCTACCTACTAGTTAGTTTTTATAATAGCTGATCAGGTTAGTTTCTCTTTTTTTTTGCATATTTTATTTTATTTATTTATTTTAATTTTTCTTGTGTGATTGCATGCTTGGTCGTAGATCTCTATTGTGTGACTTAGAACCAATAGATAGTGAAATTGAGAGAACTTTTCATCAAAGAAAGAAAGCTGCTTCAAAAGAAAAAGTTGACCAAATTGAGGAAAATATAATTGAAGATAAAATGGCTAGAGAACCACAAGAAAAACTTTTAAAGATTTTTTTAGCCCATTACCTAATCGAAGCACTTCATGTATTCAATATCCAGATGTTGCTGCTAGGACCTTTGAAATAAAGCCTAATGTTGTTAATTGTCTCCCATCTTTTTATGGCTTAGATAGTGAAGACCCTTATAATCATTTAAATAATTTTGATGCTGTGTGCCAAACTTTTAAATATGAGAACTTTTCTGTTGATGATGTTAAGCTTCGTTTGTTTCCATTCTCATTGAAAGATAAAGCTAGATCATGGTTTAACACATTGCCAGCTAATAGCATTACATCTTGGGAGAGAATGGTTGAGAAATTTTTGAATAAATATTTTCCTGTCCACAAGACTAATGCTATTTGTAGGGAGATATCAAAGTTTACACAAAAAGAGGATGAACAATTCTTTGAAGCATGGGAGAGATTTAATGGCTTGCTATTGAAGTGTCCCCATCATGGGTTTGAAAAATGGCACCAGTGCCAATATCTTCTAGAAGGATTATTGCCACATATTCAAGAGTGGTTGATGGCCACTAGTGGAGGTGAACTTATGTCCAAGAGTGCAACAGACATTTGGGACTTCTTCCAGAGACAAGCAGATAATTCCCAGCAGAGGAGTCGATCTTCAAGGAATAGCAGAAGAATACGCGGACTAAATGAGGCCTACAATGGTGAATCTAGTTCTGAAATTAAAGAAGTCAAAGCCATGGTAGAAGGACTTTCCCGTCAGTTTGCCTCATTTGTAGGTGTTAATCCTAGTCCGCCATATGCTTATAACTAGTATGAACAGGATTCTTACCCTAATCAAGTCAACTCCATTAACATGCTAAGAAGACAGCCTGCCTATAATCCCTATTCCAACACCTATAATCCAGGATGGAGAGATCACCCTAACTTTTCATGGTCACAAGGTTTTCAACAAAATGAGACAACAACTCAAGTTCCACAAGCTCCTCAACCTAGCTTTAGACAGTTTAACCAATACGTCTCACAGCCTAAACCATGGGAAGAAGCAATCCAAAAGCTATCTAAATCTACAGAGGATGTTATGGCAGAATTAAGAAATAAGGTAAGGACCACCGAGAATTCTCAAACGCAATCCATGTGTAACCTTGATAGGATGATGGGACAACTAGCTTCATCAGTGCAGAATATAACAGCAACCATAGAAAAAGGAAAATTCCCAAGTCAACCAGTTCCTAATCCCAAAGGAGTACATGAAGTTGGATCGAGTTCTAATCATCAGCATGAAGATGCAAAATCTATTATGACTTTGAGAAGAGGAAAATTATTTAACAACAAAGTGGAGGTTCCAACAAGAAAGACATCTGAACCTGCTTCTTCAGATCTAGTTCCATCACAAGACTCATCTTAGATGTTCCAGAAGAAAGTAGCCAACCAACTTACATTCCTAAGGCCCCTTTTCCTCAAAGGTTAGCAAAGGTAAAGAAAGGGACTTCAACAGGTAGGATTATGGAAATCTTCAAGCAGGTAAGTATAAACATCCCTTTACTCGAAGCAATTAAGCAAGTTCCCTCATATGCAAAGTTTTTAAAAGATTTATGCACTAAAAAGAGAAATCTACATGTTACCAAGAAGGCATTTTTAATTGAACAAACTAGCAATTTGCTTCAATGTAAAATGCCACCAAAATTTAAGGATCCAGGTGCCCCTACTATCTCTTGTGTTATAAGGAACCAATTGTTTGATAAAGCATTATTGAATTTAGGAGCTCGTGTTAATCTCTTGCCATATTCTGTTTACATGCAGCTTGGACTAGGTGAATTAAAATCAACTTCTATTATTTTACAACTTGCTGATAGGTTTATGAAAATACCTCTTGGTATTATAGAGGGTGTGTTGATACAGATTGATAAATTTTACTATCTTGTTGATTTTATTGTTATTGATACTCAGCCTGTACAGGATCCTAAGAAACACATCCCAGTTATTTTAGCTCGTCCTTTCTTAGCTATATCTGATGCTCTTATTAATTGCAAGAATGGAAATATGCAGCTATCCTTTGGTAATATGACCATGGAATTAAATATTTTTAACGTTACCAAGCAACCATAGGAAGAAGATGAATTTGTTGAAGAAGATATGATAGAAGAATTAGTAAAAGATTCATTTCTTTCTAACCATAGTGACGATCCATTAAAAACATACTTAACTCACTCTGGTTTGTCTTCTAATGATGACAGTGTAATTGCAGAAGTCAATGCCTTACTTGATGTAACACTAATTACAGACACAACCAAATGGAAGACAAAACCAGAACCACTACCTCCTTCTGAGAAGAAGATTAGCCCATCTACAGAGACACCGTCAAAATTAAAACTCAAAACACTACCCCACACTCTGGAATATGCATTCTTAGGAGAATCTGACACTCTACCTGTTATTATTTCTTCTTCCCTCGATCCTGAGCAAAAAGGTATGTTGTTGGGTATTCTGAAAGAGCACAAAGAGGCAATAGGATGGAGCATTGCTGATATTAAAGGTATTAACATCTTGAATAAAATGCAAAGTCTACTAGAGAGATGCAACGTAGGTTAAATCCTAACATGAGAGAAGTGGTAAGAGCTAAAGTAATAAAATTGTTAGATGCAGGAATTATTTATCCTATTTCAGATAGCTCTTGGGTCAGTCCTGTGCAAGTTGTTCCTAAAAAATCTGGTGTTGCAGTAATTACTAATGCTAATAATTAATTAATCCCTACTAAAGTAACTATAGGTTGGCGTGTTTGCATTGATTACAGAAAAATTGAATTCAGTTACAAGAAACGATCACTTTCCTCTTCCATTTATTGATTAAATGCTTGATAGACTTTCAGGTCATGCTTTTTATTGTTTTCTAGATGGATATTCAGGTTATAATCAGATCCTTATAGCTCCAGAGGATCAAGAGAAAACCACTTTTACTTGCCCTTTTGGAACTTTTGCATATAGGAGAATGCCATTTGGTTTATGTAATGCACCTGCTACATTTCAAAGATGCATGCTTAGTATTTTTTCTGATATGGTTGAGAGATTTCTTAAAGTATTCATGGATGATTTTTCTGTTTATGAAGATTCTTTTGATGAATGTTTGCATCATCTAACATTAGTTTTGCAGAAATGTAAAGAAAAGAACTTGGTTCTAAATTGGGAAAAATGTCATTTCATGGTAAAACAACGTATTGTTCTTGGTTATATAATTTCCAGCAGAGGTATAGAAGTCGACAAAGCTAAGGTGGATTTAATTTCTAATCTTCCACCTCCTAAATCCGTAAAACAAGTAAGATATTTCCTCGGTCATGCTGGTTTTTATAGAAGATTCATTAAAGATTTTAGTAAAATTTCTAGACCCTTATGCAATTTACTTGTTAAGGATGCACATGTTATCTTTGATGATTATTGTCTTGATGCTTTTGAAAAACTTAAGAAATTGTTGACTTCCCCACCTATCATTCAACCACCTAATTAGGATTTGCCTTTTGAAATTATGTGTGATACATCTGATTATGCTATAGGAGCAGTTTTAGGACAAAGATTAGATCGTTTGCCTCATGTTATTTATTATGCTAGTATGACACTCAATGATGCATAGTTGAATTATTCAACTACAGAAAAAGAAATGCTAGCTGTGGTGTTTGCATTAGATAAATTTAGATCTTATCTTATAGGCTGTAAATTGATTATTTTTACTGATCATGCTGCTTTAAAATATTTGCTTACCAAGAAAGATGCTAAGGCAAGATTGATTCGTTGGGTGTTACTTTTGTAGGAATTTGACATTGAATTTAGGGATAAAAATGGTTCTGAAAATGTTGTGGCAGATCATTTGTCTCGCCTTGATCTTAAATTTATTCCAGAATCTTCACCTTTGAATGAGTTTTTCCTAGATGAACAACTTATGAATGTACATGTTTTGCCATGGTTTGCTGATATAGTTAATTATCTTGTTACAGGTCAAATCCCAAAACACTGGACCAAGCAAGATAGAACAAAGTTTTTAGCTGAAGTGAAGAATTTCTTTTGGGACGATCCATATTTATTTAAATATTGTACTGATCAGATTATTAGGAGATGTGTTCCAAAGAATGAATTCCAAAGTGTCATCTCTTTTTGCCATGAACAAGCTTGTGGAGGCCATTTTAGTGCTAAAAAGACAGCTATAAAAATTTTACAGTGTGGGTTTTATTGGCCTACTCTTTTTCATGATGCTTACATTTTCTGTTCTATGTGTGATAACTGCCAACGCATGGGTAGCATTTCAAAGAGGAACATGATGCCACTCAATCCTATTCTTGTTGTTGAGATCTTCGATGTATGGGATATTGATTTCATGGGACCTTTTCTTCCATCTTTTGGTTATCAATACATATTGGTTGCAGTCAATTATGTATCGAAGTGGGTTGAATCTGTTCCATGCAAAACCAATGATTATAGGGTTGTAGTGAAATTTTTGAAGAGTAACATTCTATCTCGTTTTGGTTTCCCTAGAACTATAACTAGTGATGGTGGTAACCATTTTTGTAATAGACCTTTCAAAACTCTTTTGGATAAATATTCCATTACACACAAGGTTGCCACCCCATATCATCCTCAAACCAGTGGGCAAGTAGAGATTTCTAATCGAGAAATCAAGCAAATTCTAGAAAAAACTGTTAGGCCAGATAGAAAGAATTGGTCTTTGAGACTTGATGATGCATTATGGGCATATGGGACAGCTTTCAAAATACCAATTGGGATGTCACCTTATAGACTTGTGTATCGAAAAGCATGTCATCTATCGGTAGAGTTGGAGCATTGTGCATATTGGGCTGTCAAGAAATTCAATTTTGACATGCAATAGGCTGGTTCTTAGAGAAAATTGCAGCTCACAGAACTTGAAGAGACAAGGAATGATGCTTATGAGAATGCCAAGATTTACAAGCAGTGCATGAAAGTCTTTCATGACAAGCACATTTTAAGTAAATCCTTTACACCAGGTCAGAAAGTACTTTTATATAATTCCCAACTGCATCTCTTTCTAGGTAAGTTACGTTCTCGATGGTTTGGTCCTTTCATAGTTCGTACTATCTTCCCTTATGGCACTATTGAGATAGAAAATCCAAAGAATGGTGACATATTTAAAGTTAATGGATAAAGATTGAAACCATATTTGGATTTGCCACAGAATCAAGATGAAGAGATGGATTTGAGTGATCCTATCTATTCTGACTAAGTTTATGTTATGTTATTTATTTTATTGTTTTTAGTATTTGTTTTATTTCTAGTTTCTTTCTTAATAATATGTTATTTTGTTTTGTTTTGTTTATAGTTTCTAGTTTTCGTACAAACGTTATCCAGGTGTGCTCCCTCCAACTTATTTTCTCATTTTTATCACTTTTTACTCCTCTATATCTTGTGCATCTGCATCTATGCGTGAATATTAGCAATATTGAGGACAATGTTTAGAATAGGTTTGGGGGTGAGGTTTCTTAATAAAATTCAAAGTGTCTTAATAAAATTAAAAAATTAAAAAAAATTAAAAAATTAAAACTTTTAAGGCATTTTGTGTGATCTTTTGACATTGGATGACGTGATAACTTTTAAATTCTAATATTTGTATTATCTTTGGCTTTGAGTTATGTTACACCATATTTGCTACTTTGCATATTGATGTTGGTGACAAGTGTAAATTGAGAGATTTGATGAGTGAAATTGATTGAGTTAATTGAAAGAATGTACATGTCATAATAAGTTCCAAGTGAGTTTTTGAGCCTATTATTTTTCTTGGAGAGTAACCCTTTTGGCCCATTTTTCATGTATGCAGCTTAGCAGTTTATTGTTTTATACATGATCTCCAAATTTTCTTTTAAGTTGACCATTAATAATTTAAAAAAAAATCATGTGTTGTTGCATCTGAAGTCCATTGGACTAGTAGATATGGAAGACTATTTAGTGCTTTAAAAGATGATAGAAAGGCCATCTTTGATCCATTTGAGCCTTTTCTAGCCATCCTTATTGTGAAGTATCCATAGTTAACCCTTTTGAGCCTATATAAATTAATTAAAAATAAATCTTTTTCTTTGTTAACTTATCATCCTATCCTACTTCAATTTGGAGTATTACCCTATGTTTTATGTTTTCCATCACCCATTCATATTTGAGAAAAATATAGATAATTATATTATTCATAAAAGTGGTGCAATGAAGCAAAGAAAAAAAAGAGAGAAAAATAGAAAAATTAAAAAAAAAATTAAAAAAAAAGAAAAAGAAAAAATGCAAGATTGGAAAAAAAAAGAAAAGCAATGTGAAAAGCACCTTTATTTGAAAAAAAAAATCTTTACTTTTCTTAAGCATATATTTTGTTTTTCCTATTATCTCTTCTTTGTTAGCCATGTCCCTAGCCTACGTTCCGTCCTAGTAAAAGTCCTTCTTGATTTTAGGGAACTACAGTCTGAAGTAGAAACTGGTGATATGGACTGAAAGATGTGGTGATACATATAAAAAAAAAGAACAAAAAAAATTATTGGTTTGACTAGTAATTCATTTAACTTGAGATCATATTATTTTTATTTCTAAGCTATGGGCGTTATTCTTTCATCTTGGTGAGAGTGAGCGATATTATTTTCTCCTAATTTATGATTCTTTGGAGTGATTGTTTTTATTGGGTTTATTTTCTTTTGAGAGTGTCATTCCTAACATGTGAGATTTTGGGGTTTGACATGTCATTCTTGAAAGTGGCTTGATTAATGTAGCTTTGATGATTGATCATTTTGCATGAGTTTTCTTGACTAATTTGTGTGAGTGGTTGATGTGGGAGTGATATCTCTTTAGGCTGAAGATAATGCTTATACTTTTATTTGATTGTTTTTATTAATCTAATTAAAAAGGTGAATGCAAATGCCTTAAAAAAAATTAGTATTTATTTATTGTCTTTAGGCTATTCTTGATGATGTTTGTGGTCATCGCTGGAAACCCTCACGAGACTATAACTCGTCCATTAGGACCGTCTAGGGATTTAAAGGCTTGTTGCATACGCTAAATGCAATCGTGATTACCTACGAAAGTGATCTAGTTAGATTTAATTTAAATTTTTTTTTTATTTTTAGTTTTTATTTTTGCTCGAGGACTAGCAAAATCTAGGTTTGGGAGTGTTTGATGAGCATAAAAAATATACATATCTTATCCTTTATTATATAGTTGTTAGTTATTTTTATTTGTTATTTTTAGTTGATTAATTTCTTTTGTTGAACAGGGTAATAAATTGAAGATTGGGAATAAACTGTGCTTAAAGAAATTAAATAAAAAAGAAACTGAAGATTATATGGATTTCTCATTAGTAGGGTGACGGCTAAATTAAAATTAAATTAATTGGCCAAATTTACAAGACAAGCACGTGACAAGCATTAGCAATTAAATAGTTTGATTGTGGAGACCCCACGTGCAAGAGCAACAAGCTTGGAAAGTAAAGCCTTTTGGCTTTAGGAAAAGAAAGGTCGGTGGCCAATTTGGACATTTACAAAAAGCGAATAAATTGAAGAGAAGAGGGAATATTGCAGTCGCTAGAAAGAGAATAAAGACGGAAGCCAAGAAAGAAGAATTAGAGGCAGCAACCATGAATTCCATCAGTTTTATTGTTCTCAATCTCTCTATGTCTAACTAAATTTTTTATACTAGGGTTAAGGATGAAGCCCTGTTCAATTAAATAAATTACTTTTTATTCAATTAATTTCTTACTTGTGCTTTAATGTTTATGATTTTTATTTCACATGTTTGGTTGAATATTATTAAATCTTTTCACCAATTCTGTCATGCATTATTGATTGTTAGGATAAATATTTGACTAAATCTTTGCTTTGACTTATAAAGTTTATATGTGATTATCTTTGATTATGTGTCTTTCTATAAATTGTTTACACTGAGTGCTTAGGAAAACTTTGACTCTTTGTTATTCAATATGTTTACATGGGATGCTTAGATATCATACTATTAAGAAGAAAAAAAACCTACATAAGATTAGTTATAATTGGGCTTAATTATTATATCCATGAGTAGACGTAGATTGATTTTAAGTTGTCACTTCAAAACTGGGAATTGATTGGTGATTAGATAATTGTTAAATTGAAATGTGGTGGATTATGAAATCTTGGTAGCTTTAATCTCTTGAATTCTTGCTTTAAATTACTTGTTTTAATTTCAATTGCATCTTTAGTTTTAATTTCTTTAAACAAAATATTTTATTTTAGTTATAATTAGCTTAGATTAAATTTGGCTTTCCTAAAAATTGATAGTCCTTGTGGATTCGACCTTGTTATTTCTAATCTATATTACAATAGATTCGTGCACTTGCGAGTACATTAAAATTTGCGCAACATTCTTTAATGGAACAAACAACATAATTAAATTTCGGAGTCATTGATCGAAGAATTTTCTCTATTATCGTAACATCTGTCATCATTTCACCATGATTCCGCATTTATTTTACAATTGCCATTTTCCAGGAAAAGTACTCTGTGACTGACTCTCCTGATTTCATCCGAAGTAATTCAAACTCAGTACGAGTGCTTGAAGCTGCTGCCTCTTAATTCTTGTTGACCCTTGATACTTTTTCTTCATGGAATCCCATTTTGGAGGTGTCTTTGCAAAGAATGGTGTCTAAAATTGAGCGATCAATTGCTTGGAACAGATAATTCTTTACCTTTGAGTCTTTTAACCTCTGCCCCTCAATCTCAGTTTTTTGCACATCCGTCACTGCTGTGCCAGCTGCTGGTTCTGTTATGCCTTCAGAAACTACTTGCCAGTACTCTTTAGACCTGAAGAAATTCTCCATCAGCATGCTCCAATGGTCATAGTGACCATTAAAGCGTGGAATTGTAGGTTGCACGAAATTGTCAGTAAAGCATGAAACTAGGCACTACATAACATGCCAAAACAAACTCTTCTGAAAAATAGAATCACATGCTTTTGAATAGGACACTTACACTACCAATAGCCAACTAAGTAACAAAATCCTTTTAACTAGGACTCAACATAAACTAAATTAATGTTATTTAGGACTTGGTCATGTGACCTGCTACACATGTGCCACACACACGATCAAACTTTAGCAATGTATGCATGACGCTTAATTGTCTATGCCAAATTGATGTTACTACCTTATCTTGTTTCATCATTTCAGGTTTCCCATGTATTATCATCTGAAATTTGCATTCTTGTATGGCTTCAACTTCCATCTACTGATGTAAGTTTAAAAATAACGCTTGTAACTTCGGATCATATTGAAAAAATGGGGAAAGGTGTACTTGTATTTATATTTTTCTGTGATGAAATTGACACACGTCATTTAGTTCTACTTGGACTTCTTTGTGGATATCTAGTCCATATATGCATGCCGTTATTGTTTCCACAATAAATAGAAGTACATGATGATTGATGTATATCTGCATTATTCTCATTTTGCTTGAGCAACTATGCTTGTGGACCTCACCATAGCTTATCATGTTAACTTTTGACTTCAAGTTAACTCAGTGTGATGAACTTCCTTATTTCTTGTTAGGGGGCAAGGTATGAGAACTACCCGAGTCCATTCTTATTGAGGTGTCACGCGGAAGCTGATCAACTTAGGGCCATTATACATGCTACAGTTGATAAACTCAGGGTCATTACACAAGCTAAAGCTGATCAACTCAGGGCCATTACACTGCGTCCATTCTTGTTTAGGTGTCAAGCTAAAATTGATCAACTGAGGGCCATTGAAGACATAGTACGTTAGGCATTGTTGTTGTTATCATATTATGGGCGATACAAGTTTGCATTTTCTGTTTGACTGAATGATACTGTGGTACTCTGCATATTTTCAAGAATATACAGAAAGTTGAAACCTCTGAGCAGAGTTTTATTTTCACCTCCATTGCGAAATTTTAGTTTGTGGTAAATAAAGCACCTGAAAATTGTTTATATTGGGTCAATCTCAATCCACAAATAACCTGCACAAGTCTCGCTGTATTGCACTCAACACTTGCACTATTATTTCTGATGAATTATATGCTTTGCAGAAATTTGCACGTCGGACATATCAGCTCAATCAAGGCAGAAATTAAATGTGGAAAGGATACATTCTTCTCATTTTTCTGGTCAGGTAATGGTAGATGCATGTCGGTGCATGCTTGTCTTGTTCGTTCAGTGATTTCCATATAGATTAGAAGTATTTACTTGCTTCTGGACCAGCTGACTAAAATGTTGAGGGGTGGTGTGTTGAATGTGGATCCAAATGAACCGTAAGGACGCAATGCAGTTGAAGACCTGATTGGAATAACCGCAGACACAGAGACTGAGTCTGATCTTGAGGTTGAGGAGACTTTGATTGCACGTGTCAGTTTGGGCAAGTTCAGTTACTGTTGTTATGAACCGAAACCCCGTCGTAGGATTGCCAAATCATATATGCTCGAATAATCGTGGCTCCTTTGCCACCTAAAATGGGACTGCATATATTCTCAAGGACGTATGTTATCCCTCAGTATCATCTCTCTACAATTTCAAAGATCTTTTGGTCATTTGCATTTGAAAGGATTATTCGTAGTAGTTCATTCCCAGGATTTATCTTATGTTGTAGTGGTTAATTTGTAGTAAATAGTTTGAGATTCAGTGGACATGGTCTTGAAAATTATCAATTACGAACTGCAACTGGTAGAAATCAACCATGTTTTTGTGTGGATTCTGGAAGTTTAAGATTTTTACATCAGATAGCTATGCTCTGTAAAAATCTTTGGTTACATAGTATGTATTTGGACGGTATTGCTCTGCTCATGCCGTCAACCTCAGGACCTTGCTACATTATTATAAGCGCATGATTAAGAAGCCAAAAGCAAAGGTCATGGCCCTATCGGCTGGTAAGTATGTGTCTTGGCTGTAAAATTGACTCTTCATTCTACAAAGTTGACAATCTTAATGTTTTCTTTTGGTGCTCATTTTTTTCAATTAATTTTTAACAATTAAATTTGTTTTGACAAGTTTGCTAAGAAGCTTGTAAAATTGACTCAGTTATTCCTAATATTTTAAAAAAATTATTTAAAATACCTTTGTCATTACTCAATGACTCAATTACAACAACACGATCACTCGTGTTGTGATATTCACTTTTTTAAAGTCAAATATTAATTCGGATTCAAACAATTTGATTTCTTATGACTTTCTTCGAGTAATATTAGATTATTAGTGCAAGAACATTCAACTTATATGCCAATTACCCATGTCATTAGCAATTTTACTTTTTTTCTTTTGCAAAATCTAGAAATAAATTATCCTAAAATGCATCAAACCGGCATAAGATAAACGATAATCTACAATCACATTCGACGGAATATATTTACAAAAACATGATATCAATCTGTTAACTACTTTAGTATATGCTTTCTTTCTAGCTTTTATAATTTAATTTCCACAAAGCCCGCACTTATTAAAAGAGGTCATGAGAATAAAACCTTAGGTGAAACAATCCCACAACATCATTATATAGACATGGTGAGATTTTTTGATATTCCATCGCTCTCTCACATTTGTCAAAATTTAATTGCACAATTTAATTTAAATTTTTCTCAACAACTGGATAGCCGGGACGCGCCCAAGGTTATTGGGCGCATGGGTTGCCAAAGGGCTCATAGCCTATTGGCAACAACCGGAAAGTGTTTGCTTTAATGTAAAGTCAATGCATTATGTCAAAGAGAGAAAAGATATCTAGCACTCTAGATCTAGCTAGCAAAACTTATAACTAGATTGATAATAACCCAAGAAAGTCAATATGATCAGAATTTGGATAAAAGATCCAAACCCTTGAGAAGCTAAGTCTCAAGAGCCCGGATTGCTAGATAAGACACCACAAAAGTTAGCAACTCCTTTGATAAGTCGAAAGTTCTTTTAAGAACAAGTTGAGAAAAATCTCTCAATGATATTAAACTAAATCTTGTCAAAAGTTTGTTCAAAATAATATAAAAGAGTGTTTATATAGGGTGGCTAACCCTAATTTAACTTAAAAATAAGGAAAACCCTAAAATTAAAAACTCGAACCGGCAGGGCCTTGGCCTGCATAGCCATTAATTTTAAAAGGGCCATAACTTGGGCATATGATGTCGAATTTGGACTCACAATATGCCGTTTCGAAGTTCTCGACGTAAGGAATGCAGAAAAAGCTTTAGAGTTGTTTTGCTAGCCCTTATCCTACTCAAAAATCATCCTCTTTTATGCCCAGCACCTCGTCAACTCGAATCAAGTATACCACAGCTGGTTCCTCCTCTTTCAAGCCCATCTTGAATATTGATCTCTTGCAAATTCAATTTGAATTGAAGTCATCCAAAGTAGCTTGAACAAATCCTTGTATTGCTTCCTTGATCTTCTTAGCTCGAGCTCTCGTAATTGGCCCTTTTGGAACAAGCAACGGATCTTTAATGCTCTACGCACTCTGGATCATATCACTGTGTTTGTTAGCCAAGAGAGTGAGGAGAAAATGGTAAAGTTTCGATAGAAATATCGTGAACCAAATTCATTTCAGTAATCTACGAATGAACTGAGATTACAGAGGTTTATATATGCATGTCCAGAAGCTTCTGTAAGCAACACAATCATGAGCTTGACCTTAGCTGCTTGTAACAACATTTTAGAGGGAAAAATAACAAACTCTTAAGTAAAGCAACAGCTCGCATTCCTGACTGCTGACGTGGCTGATGACTCAGTATATTGCTTAATTGCTTGCTGATTCATCTTCTGACTTAAGCAAACAGCAGTACAATTTATACCACACATGCAAAAATAATCCAAGAAAATAAATAATATGAAATGTAAGACGATTAATGATAAAGTATGGTCATATTAGTTTGAATGGGAAATTTTAGTTTTGTGTTAAAATTCCAATCTTATGCCATTTATTCCAATGAAAAGTAAAACAATTATTAATTTGTCTAATGGGTAGTACTTTCACTTTCGTCAATGCCCCTTAATTAGCAAAGAAATGAGGAGACCACAGGAATGCCCTTTAATTACAAAGAAATGAGGAGACCACGGGACAGAATACATTGTTTCTTACTCTTGAAAATCAGAGGTTGGTGGTGTTTAGGAGTCAGGAAAATGAAAGAGAAAGTGAAAGAAAAAAGAACAAAGACCATGTTTATTAGAAAGTAAAAAAATGTAAAGTACAAGTTATAGGTTCCAAGCCCAAATAAGCAATTCATAGATAGAAGAAATCAGAATACTCTAGACTAATGAGAAGCCATGGATGTGACAGTTTCTCACTCAATGAGTTGTGAAACAGGATCCCCAATCGGAGACTAGGACATGGTGCATCGCTCACCAACAAACCCCTTAAACTAAATACTAATTAAAAATTTAATATACGATCTTTGGTGCCAGCATCGCATAGAGTTACACAGCAACAGCCTTGCATTTCGAACAACCTTCGGATAATCTTGATTCTTGAATCCAGATACTCTGCTACACTCGAGTGTTGCCAATGAACCGTGGTCCTTCCTTAGCCATAATATGATCCTTGTGATGAACTTGATATTCCAACATATGCAACTTTTATAAAGGAGAGACAAGATGAATCTAAGTGAAGTGAAAACATTAAAAAAAATGTAATTACATAAACGAATCCCTTCATAATGTGTTAAGAACAGAGTTATAAATCATTGATAATATATAAGAACTTGTATTAGTGAATTTATAGACACATTACAACCATGGATAGATTTTCAAAATTAATCAAGTTTTGAAAGCCTAACTTATTATTCATTTGAACATTACAAATGGATAATAAATTAAGTAAAAGATCTATATATGTACTTCTGGTAAACGACTGCTTAATTTGTGGATCAATAATCCTTATTTTCTTTTCTAATTTTATGTGCTAGTAAGAATCGTTTTAAAAAAGAACTGTAAATGGCTTGCCTAGCTGTAAGCAAAGTATTTAGGTTATTTGACATGTAATATTAAGGTCCATTTCTCAATCTACCAATTCTAGTATTCATAAAATGTGATATACGCATAAACTAATGGGTATAAATCTAAATATATTGAAACTTTCAATCTTTCTAAATCCAACAAAGTATTCATAATCTTCCAGACATAAAGCAAAAGAATAATTAATAATTAAGTCACACTGACCTGATTATAATAAATGGAAGTCTAGATTTTCCCTATAGAAAAAAAAATTAATTAAACATAAACAAATTGCCAGAATTCTCTATAGAAAAATTAAACAACAATTGCACAGTAAAAATCACCTTAGAAATTGAATAAGATGCGGCAAATTGACCAAGTGACAAATCCGTTCCCATCCGAACCATAGCTAATTTTGAATGAATATTTGAAAGCGAGAGAAGACAGGATCACATGAGGGCACAACCAAGGAAAACAGAACTAGCATTGAGGCACGAATTAAAAGTTAGATAATACTCTTACACACTATTATCGAAGGTATTCAGTGCAAAGATTACAATTCATTACCTGTGAAAGAAAAGAAAATCAATTTGAATTTGATTGTCGCATAATTCTACCCCATAACATTTTTAAGCAGTGAGTCTCTAATTTTTAAGAGTCTTCTTACAATTTCCTTTGCATTGATTCTCTGCTCCAGTGATTCTACAGTACACTTCATAGCCAAATTGAAGACAAATGACACACATTGCTCTTTGGTCATAAAATGTTTGTCCTCCGAACTTAACAAATTTGCATCAACAACTTCAATAACTGAAGTGGGCAACAAATTACTAACCCAACACTTTAATGTCATTTCTCCAGCAAAAATTTCATCTGTGGGTGTCTTCCTGGTAAATATTTCCATTAACATAATCCCAAAGCTGTAAACATCCCCATTTGTGGATATTGTCCTTCTCTTCCATACTCTAAGGATTGCAACGGTTGCATAATAAGATAAAATAATTAATAATAAATTGCCCAAATAAAGATCATGAGAAATGAATGACATATTAGAAAGTCTAAAAGAAAGAAAATTATTTAACATGGAACAAACCTAGTGCCATATAGCCTATGGTGGCAAATGTTTGTGTTTGAGTCATAGATTGATCTTCTCCAAGTAAGAACCTCGCGATGCCAAAATCACTCAAATGAGCAACCATATTATCGTCTACAATACATTACTAGGCTTTAAGTCACAATGAATTATAGGAGCTAAATAACCAAAGTGCAGATATTCCAAAGCTGACGCAACATCTATCATTACGTTCAATCTTTGAAAAATATCCAAAATGTAGTTGCTCGAATACAAACACTTCTCCAGACTTCCATGAGGCATGTATTCTAATACCAACGCTTTAAAATCATCGTTTGAACAACTGCTAATGATTTTGATAAGGTTTCGATGGCGAATACTTTTCATCATGTCACATTCAATATCGAAACTCTTAAATGCTCCTCCATATTATAGGTCAAAAACCTTCACTGCAACCTTAATCCCATCATGAATTCTTGCCTTGTAAATAGAGCTAAGACCTCCTCTACCGATTAGATTGTTTTTACTAAATCCGTCTATAGCTTGAAAAAGTTCTGGGTACGAAAACCTTCTCGAAGTTGCTACTGATGGCATATTAGCATCATTTGGTAGCCGTTTCCCTCTCATTCGATATCTTAAGATCAACAAAATGACTAATATCATAATTATAGTACTCATTGGTAAGAAAATCCCTATGAGAAGATTTTTTTTCTTTGATAAGTGGTGGGTTCTAGTTCTACATGGTGGGACTAGCAGATTGGGTGTACCACACAATAATTCATTTCCCTCAAATGATTTAGCTGAGAAATATCTAAAAGGTCCTCCTTTAGGAATCTTTCCTTCTAGCTTATTGAAAGAAAGATTTATATCTTTGAGATCTAACAGTTTCTCTAAAGATATAGGAATAGTCCCAGAGAGATTATTATTAGACAAATTCAAGAATTTTAAGCTTATCAAATCACCAATTGAATCAGGAATTGAACCTTGCAATCTATTATATTCTAAAAAGAGATATTGTAGATATTTTAGGCCTCCAATTGTAGTTGGGATAACACCTGAAAAATTATTCATCGACAAATCTATTTGTACCAAAACCTTCAAATTTCCAATCTCTAATGGGAGTGGGCCAGTAAAAAAATTTGAAGACAAGTTAAGGTGCAACATGTCCTTAAGTTTCCATAGAGTTGAAGGAATAGAAGTTAATTCATTGGAGCCCAAATAGAGGTTCCTTAGAGTAGTGAGATTGCTAAAGCATGCAGGGATGGATCCAGAAAGCTTATTGCCACGTAAGTCGAACTGAAATAATGCAATCAAATGATAAAGAATGTTTGGGATTGATCCTTCCAATTGATTATCTGAAAAACTCAATAATTGAAGCTTTTGTAATTTGCCGAGAGTAATCAGAATGAATCCATTCAATTTGTTTCCTCCAAAATAAATTCCTGTCAAGTTGGTAAGTTACTGATCTCTTTAGGAATGCCACCACTATTTTTCCAAAGATTGAGAAAGATTGCCTACTGCCCTTGGAAGAATGCCATCTAGTGGATTATTGGAGAAGCTAAAATAGTTTAAATACTTGCAATTTGACAACGAGGATAGAAAGCTCAATTCAGAAGTTGAAGATGTCAATAATTATCAAATAAACCAAGCCACTTAAGGTTTCTTAAGTTGCCAAATGTGTTGGGAATAAAACCGAAGAAGGAGTTCATTTCCAACGATAGTATAGAAAGCATAGAAGCATTGGAGATGAAACTAGGAATTGTGCCACTAAAATTATTACCCCACAAGAGAAGATCCTCAAGATTTGGAAGTTGGACATCTGCGCTTGATGGAAGTCTTCCCGAGAGAGAATTATTATGAAGCTCTAGTGATTTGATTGTTGACAAATTAAAGATTGTAGCTGGGACCACACCAACTAATTTGTTACCACAAAGCACCAAATACTCCAGATTACGAAGATTACCAATTTCATATGGTATCTTACCTATATTTTGAAAGAATTATATTCAAATTTATTAAAATTTATCTTAGATAATAAATAATACATTAAAAGAAACACACTTTTTTTGATAAAATGTCACCAATACACTACACAATTACAAGTACTAACATACAAGAAAACAACTTATGACGTGCTACCAATCATCCATGCTTAGGGATGGCAATGGTACCTGTAAACCTGCAAATCCGCCCAAAACCGCCCGCCAAAATCCACCTTTTATTGATAAAAAGTCACCAATACACTACACAATTGCAAGTACTAACATACAAGAAAACAACTCATGACGTGCTACCAATCATCCATGCATGCTTTAGTAGTTAAACAGATCATAAGGTCTACACACCGTCAATGCTATAGTTATGTATATACAAATGACCAGTATTTGTAGTGAAATATCTTACTAATATCAGTAAAAATTAAATAGCTATGTAAAAATTGAAAGAAAGTCACGTTTGCTATACTAGATTAAACTGAGGGCCAATTTGGGATTGCGGAGGCTGATGAAATAAGCTGCTTGTGCTGTACGGATGAAATAAGCTGCTGATTAAAAAAGCATATTGGTGTTTGGTAAACTGTGCTGTTGAAGTTGCTGTGAGTTTGAAAAGCAATGTACATGCATTTGGTAATTTTTATTACGAAAGTGCTGTTTTATTATATAATAACCAAAATAGACATAAGTTTAAATTGTCTTTTATTTTTAGAGTATATTTAATAAATTGTTTAGACATACATTTTTCTAAATACATAAAATTACATAAAGTAAAAAAAAAAACTCAATTAAATAAAATATAAAGAACTTCATAATCTGTTACATAAAATATGATAAAAATTTATACTGGATTGTAGCGGTAATATGATATCTAATGATTTATATATTAGGGTCTATGGATAAATAAGATATAATTGTCTTTTTCTTAAAATACTAAGGTTATAATAGGAATTTTAAAAATATGTGGTAACTTATTTAATAAGTTGCTTATGAAAAACAACCCCCTACCTACTTTTAAAAGCTGCTGATAAAATGGAGAAAATTATGAAATAAGTTACTTTTACAAAACTTCCCAAACACTATTTTTATCAAAAATTATTCAATAAGCAGCTTATTGAATTTCAACCGCAATCCCAAACGAGGCCTTTATATATGATTAGATAAGATTGTATTAGACTAAATTAGATAGGAATGATCTAAGTTATTTACAAAGGATTGGATTGGACTAATTGATATAAGTATACACTTTCATATCATGAAATGAATATTCGTAACTAAAATCATTTAAATATGAGTTGAAGATCATTTATATGCATAGATAAAATGTTAATAAATTTATAAATTTTTATTCTTATAATTAAATATAAATATTAATTATTCCAGTATTCACGTTTTATTAAATAAAATAACATACTGAAAGAAACTACTGATTTTAATATTAATTTAAACTAGTAATGTAACGTTTATATGAACATAAGAATTTATTTTCAAACAAAATTTTTAGTTTATTTTTATATGTGCTACTACAATGAATATATGAATTGATATCATGGTAGAAGAATATTGGCTTCATGAGATATCTCACCAGTAATTTGAAATAATTATATTCAGATTTGTTTCAAAGAATAAATAATACATAAAACAAACTCACTTTTGTCACCATTCATCCGTCAATGCTTTAGTATTTTTTAAGGCCTGTTTGGTATTGATCCTACACTATATGCAAATATATATATACTTCCGAGAAGTTATGGGAGAAAATGTTATTAAAAGATCAAATGTGTGGTGAAAAGTAAAAGGCTAAGTCGGGGAATGCTATTATTAATTATAGGCATAATAATAATGTGTATTGTAATTCTTTCTTTTTAACTATTATTTCAGTAAAATAATTTCTTCTAGCCTATTTTTCAGGCCGCTGAAATACTAACGAGGACCAATTCTTAACATTTACTTCAAATTAATCAGTTGAAATGCTTAAACACTAAATTAACTTTTGAGCAAACCCAAAGTTTTCTACTTTTCCTAGCTACTAACCATCGAGATATTCGTACTTATTAGATTGAGCATCATTAATTAAGGTAAAATATAACACAAGTAGATACAGCAAAAACTATAATGACGCACCTTGGAGTCTGTTAGAGTAAAGATGTAACTCCTTAAGCTTGGTCAAGTTACTGATTTCTTTTGGTATGGCCCCCGAAAAATCATTGAAACCAAAATATAAAATTCGCAAATATTTGCAATTTGATAGAGTGGAGGGTATGTCGCCATAAAACATATTCTGGGTCAAATAAAGTTCTTCCAAATAAGAAAGATTGTTGCATAAATTTGCAGGGAGTTCAGCAGATAGTCTATTGACACTGAAATCAAGAGCTTCTAAAGAAGGCATCTTGACTTGGAAAGAGGGGAAAGAACCAGAGAGTTGGTTATCACTGAGATCAAGCCGTTGCAGTTGAAATAGATGTCCAACGTAAGGAATGGCGCCTGTTTAAGAAGTTTTTTAATAGTATAATTTACAAAATTTTGCACAATCTCACAAATTTCTAACAAATAACAAGATAATGTTGAATAGTGGAAACAATAAGTCTCCATAAGAGAATTTACAATGAAAGATGTAAAATCAATGATGAAGAGGAAGATGTCATATATACACATGGTTAGGGAAGTTACCTGTCAAGTTATTCTGTGACAAATCCAGATTAGGGAAGTTACCTGTCAAGTTATTCTGTGACAAATCCAGATTCAATAGAGAAGAGAGTTTCAAGATAGATGAAGGAATGGTTCCAATTAAGAAATTATTTTGTAGCCATAACATCTCTAATTCTGCAAGATTCCCCAGCTCCTCTGGAATTTCTCCTAAAAATTATGATTAACATATGCGTAAACATTTTTAATTTATTACCTGGCTCTCAGGAAGAAAAAAATGAAATGAAAAAAATTATTGCCTGAATAGAGATAAAAAACAGATCAAAAACTATTTACTCATAGAATTAAAGAATTATAGGCTGATACGATTAATAAAAGTAAGACTATTAAATTTCATCAATTAATTAAACTCTTTGAAAAAGAGTTTGCAGAATTAAATTAATATTTTTGACCTTCAGATAAGTCATAACAAACATGCACTAAGGCTAGCATTTAATTTATTTTAGACTTTCCGTTTAAAAATCAAAACACATGTTTTCATGCCTAAATAAACGTCAGAACTTAACTGCCGTTATCACAAACTGTCACTTCTTTCTGGCTTCTTCTTCTCTACAACGTATTATGTCAGTAACCTTAAACTTTTGGTAAAGAAGAAACATTGCCACTTAATTCCTAATTCTTTTAAGAATTTATGTCATGGCATTAGATTAAAAATTGGGGACAAAACTATCTTGCAATGTGGTACCGTAGCACAAATATGGCTCTATTAGAAAAAAGTCCTTATTTTCTGAAAATAATAAAAGTTATAGGTTTTGAAATTTTAACATATAAGCCCTATTTTAAAAATTATTTATTAGTTTCTCTCTCTTGTTTTCCATGATTTAATATTAATCTTGTTTCTTTTTTCTCCTCCATGTTTCCTTTTTTTTTTTAATCTTGTTTCTTCTCTTTTTTTTTTTAGAATTTCATAGATAATTTTTATATTTCTGAATATTCAAAGACAGTAATAGGATTTAAAAAAAAAAAAAGAAAAAGAACAATAAGAGTTCATAGAAAATCCATCAATTGGATTCGATCTACTGTTGGATGTGTTTGGTTCCTGTTTTTAAGTTGATTTACTACATTGGTTGGGTGGTCTCTCAAAGATAATAAGCTTATTTGTTCAATATTTGATACAATCAATTGGTTGAATGATCGATTTTTGCCAATAGACATAAACATTTCTTATTTTTATTGAATATAAAGAACAAAGATTCAACTTTTATCTCTCTTTTCATACTTTCTAATCATTTCCATATCCCAACTGAATCTAAATTATCCTAGGGTTTTAAAGATCCTATGCCACTTATCCTTTAGTGTAAGTATATGATTAGGATTTAATTACCTTTATTTTTTAGTTTGTTAACTACCAATTGGTTATTGAATTTTTTTTTTTGGAGAAGATTAGATCATGAGAGAATCCTAATCCAACTATATTAAATCACAAAGTTTCAATCATTAAAGTTAGAAAGAAAGTCCTGTTAAAAATTCTTTAGAATTTAACTACCTTTATTTGAATTTGATTGAACATGTGCAAACACTAATATAACTTAACCATCTCAAATTGTATTATTATTATTAAAAGCTTAAACCATAAATTTTTGGCCTAATGTGAAAGAAGTTTAACTAAACACTAAGTAACTCTTTTAGGTTTTGACGAATTAGAAGAATTTTACTTTATTTGCTTCTATCTCTTATACAACCAAAAAAAAAAACGCTTTTCAATTTTCATTTTGGTTCATAACAACAAAGTTATTAGAAATCTTTGTATGAATCATATCATTGTTAAACTCATTATAATTCTCTCAATATTTTACTAAATACACATAAATGATAAGAAAAAAAAAATTATGCCAATACTCAGCTCCATTACGTTCTCATAATTAAACTAGAGAAATAAAAACAAAAGGAACAAAAACTCCTCTTCATTTCTCAATTCAATTTTAATCTTATACTAGGAAATAGAACCGCGCTTCACGCGGCTTTGAAAAAAGAATTTAAAAGAATTTTGTTAACTTTTGTTTGATATTTTGTTCATTCTACATTCCAATTAGATTTAGAATGATTTTCATTAATTTTTTCTTTTACATTAATTATTTTAACCGTCAAGTATTATTATTTGTTCTACTGTGTATGTAAGAAGATGCTTGGGCTACCTAGAACATATTTTCTATTTAATTTTTTTTATGAATAAGTTAAATAATCTCTAAAGGCTATACCCTTTTTCATTGTACTTTTAACGGTTTTTCTTCAACAAATATTGGATGTATTCATTGAACAAGAAAATTAAAAATTAGTTAATAATTAATAAAATTAGTGAAGTCAAATTGTCGATCAATTCTTATGATAAAACAATAACTAAAAAAAATATAGTCATAGTTTTCTTGATTATATTCAACTTATTAATATATTAGACATTTTATATCTCTTTTTTTCCAACCAGCTCCAACGATCTCAATATCACTCACACCACATAAACTTCTGAAAAAAAAAACATGAATTGTAAAGTAAAGCTAAAACACATAAACTTCTGAAAAAAAACATGAATTGTAAAGTAAAGCTAAAACCAAAAGACTCTTTTAATTTTTGCCAAGAATTGCATTAGTAATTCCAAAAATTCTTTTAATTATTCTCTTTTAATTTTTTTTCTTTTAATTGTTGCATTAGCAACACATCCAAATATATAAAAAAACAAAATACACTTACTGTGAGTAATAAAATATATGAAACTAATACCTAATATAAAACAAAACCAGAAACCATCAACTTTGCGTAGTAATTTACCTTTTTAGCACTAATTTATTGGATTCCAACCATTTTTGTAAGTAAACTTTTAATTGACCAAGGACGATAAATTTTATGATCTTCCAATACTCCCCTCCCCTTCTTTTCCCTTCTCTAATTAAAATTATGCTTTTCTAACCACTCTTCATAATAAGTAGGTAAATAACAAATTTAATTGGTGTAAACTACTAAAACATAAATGATAGTATGTTGAATGAAACAAACTTGTGATAAAAATGACAAACCTGAAGGAATTTGCAACGCTGCTCATCACCGCTATACACAGTCAAAGTCCGAGGATGACAAATCCAGAAAAAACCATCAAGCAAAATTCAGTAATCCGAAGGCCGCACTTCCATTAATAGATCCAAATTTCCAATTTCAAAAGGGAGCGACAGATAAGATTCTCTGAATTCGTCTAAATTAAAAGAAGTCTGTATAAATCACAACAAATAAATAAATAGAAAAAATAACAATTAGGAATCATAAATAAAATTAACAAATGCTGAAGTGAAATGTTAATAACCAGTCATGTATGTGAAAATTATATGCATACCTCATCTGACTTTATAGTTAAGAACACTTTTTCAATTTGATTGGATGCACTAAGAAATTCCTTTACTTTTAAGGAACATAAACTTGATAAGTACTACCAAAGCATACAGTAACTGTCCGCTCAAGGAAAAAAGACATGTTAAGAAACAGTTCATACTATGCTAATATTTAAGTCCAGAATTTTTATCATACAACATCACAAAATTGATTTATGTTTAGTCCAAACTTGAAATATCTTGGCTCTTCCAATTGAGAATATAGCTGGGCCTGCTTAAGTAGGATCAAGTATAAAAGCCAACCAAATATATAAAAAGGTATTTTGCCCAGCATACATACCACAAGTAGAACTGAAAATGCAAAGAGCGAGCGCAGACAATGGCGATGAAATTCCCAGCAACCATGGTTGTTACGATATCTGAAAAGTGAAAAGACATTCCCATATTTAGTATTCAAGAGAGGGTTTAAAGAAAGCAAAATCAATCAAAAGGAAATATCTCTGAACGTACTAATTAATTTGATGTTGGAACATCAACTTACGTTTTTTCTTCAGGATCTTGGCTGATGAATTGCTAGAACTCAAACCAGCAAACCTCATCTTCATAGCGACATATATCTAGAGCGTAAAAAGTAGAGAAGTCCACCTTCATGCCTGCAGACAACCAAACAAAAAGTACTTATAGTAACTTTTTCACAAGTTATAAAAAGATTTAATTAGATAATGGAGAATATAAAAAGATGAAGGAATAATGTTTTCAATGCTTTAAATGATATCAGGAATTCTCAAACCAATAAACATCAAATCATGACAAAAAGAGGACCCAAATACCAACAAAAATCAGCAATATAGTTAAGTAATAAGGTATTATAATTTTATCATGAAACAAACTATAAAAGTGAAGAAGATTAATCATATATAAGAGAAAACACACAATTGATTGGAGAATGTGAAGAGAAAAAGAAAGTTGAAAGTTGAAACTCCTAGTTTCATGCTCATATCTTTTAATTTTACCTCGTTTAAGTTTCGATCTCTCTCTTAATAGTTAAGAAGACCAACGGTATAGGAATACCAAACAAATCAAATCAAATCAAATCAATGCAAGAAAAAAAATGATTTATAGTTAATAGTTAATAATCTAATAATTAAAAATAACTCATCTAATAATCTAATAATTAATGAATTGAAAAATTATGATATTAGGAATTCCCAAAAGTCACTAATAAACACAAAACCATGATAAAAAGAGGACCCAAACACCAACAAAAATAAGTCAATTTATGAGATAATAGATAATATGAAAAGAAGAGCAATGGTGATGCCACCTCACCTCTCCAATCCTCAGCTTTATATAGATACTAGGAAATAGAACCGAGCTTCGCGCGGCTTTGGAAAAAGAATTTATTATTACCTTTTTTTTCTTGCTTTTACTTGTTGAAACTGATAAAAAATATGAAACTGATAAAGAATTTATTATTACCTTTTTTTTCTTGCTTTTACTTGTTGAAACTGATAAAAAATATGAATTGATTTCCAATCAACCTTCAACAGTTTTTTAATGCTCATCATGTTGAGGAACATCTCTTCCTCAAAAATAATCTTACTCACATTCTAACTTTTAATAACTTGCACAACGTTGGAATTGGTAGAAAATCTTTCAATTAATGATGCTATATAATCTATTTGAAGATTTATATATATTTTACTTGCACTTGTGGCAGAAAAACTAACCTCACATATTTAGAGTAAATGTAAAATAAAATAAAACTTGAACAAAATCTAAATTTGTGTATAATATTAAGATAGCCACGTTACATTTGAAAATGTTAAACAAATTTTTAATTAAAAAATAATATTAACTAATAGTAGTAAACTATTAGTTAAATTTGTTATATTTGAAATTGCATATTCTTCCTAGCCTCAACGTCTCCCAACAGAAAACTAATGCCCTGTCCTTTGTATTGTTCGGCAACTTCACGAGACTTTGATTGAATAGGTTCAGTTCCTTCGCTGCTGAAGTTCATAAACAACATAGCCTGCAAGTACGAGTTCAAAAAGCTTAGAAAATGATCCATTCAAAAATGCTATTTTGATTTACTGTAATAACTTTCTAATAGATAACTTCACCCACATACTACAATTTGAAATGGAAAGGAAAAAAAAAAAAGGAGAGATTATGCTCAATTAGTAATTTGTTTCTAATTAAGAAGCATGAGTTGATGCCTGCCAAGAATTCATTTTTCAGTAATGAGGTACAGATAATTTATTTGAACACAACGTCTTCTCAATGATATTTATTGCAGCATGCCTCAAAATACAGAATATAAAATAATAAGTTATTAGCAATAGTACTCAAGTGACATAGTCAGATGTAGAAACACGGTCTGAGCTAATCCATTAATTTCTACATCTTCCAAAATAATGAGAAAATTTTAAACAGAAAGATTATAAGATTGCATATAATTATTTAAATCTTAAACCTCCAATACTTACCCCATCAGAGCAAATAAATGGGTTGCTTGCTTTCTATTATTGTATAGAGAATCAAAATAATAAATAAAGACAACTTGAGATTTTGTTGTTTACCTTTGCATTGGGACTATTAAAGAATTGGATAACAAAAGGGTGAGTGTTCGCATCATTGTTAAAGATAGTCACTATAGGAATGCTTGATTCTTCAACAAACTTCTCAAGAGCATCCACTTTAAAGTCCTGCAAGCATGTAAATTCAGTAAAATAACTAATTTTGCATAGAAATCAAAATTATTTAACACATATTTCCATCCAAATAAATACTACAGAATACAATCTAAAAGTTATAGAGTATTCTACTATACCTTAATTAAAGTCAACAAAGAGTAGTTCATCAAAAGGCTTGAACAATCTAACTACTGGCCCGGTCACTGATGACTCCCCACGTGGAAGGAGCTTGGCATTTTGAGTGTGAGCAAACTCATAATCAGAACGCAATTTCTCAGCAAGAGCCGTGTAGTTCTCAAACTCCTCTCCAGAGAAATTTGGGAACACACCAACCTACGAGCATATGCATAAATATTAACAACGAAACCAAAAACTACTCAAAGCAAAGAAATAACAACCAACAAATGTATTCACGCAGAACTTACAATGACCACTTTCTTCTCACCGATGAAACTACTTGCATCTTCTGCCGATTTAATTTCAGTAGAAGCAGGATCACTTTTTTTTTTTCAAATATTCAACGATACCATCGGCCTCGCGGGGTCATTTGTACTCTTAAATAGTTTTTCCTCCATTTCTCAATATCTTAATAGTGGGGAAGCCCCTAATCTCATATTGAGATGCCAACTCTTTATTTGCTTCTTCATTAGCATCAGCTATCGCAAGAACAATCGGAGGGTCATGACTGCTCAATTGGGAAGCAGCTTTCTCATACTAAAGATAATAATAATTAAATTAAAAAAAAAAAAAGACATCTTATGAGTTGACAAAACACAGACATTATCAATTAAAAAAAATGTCCAAAAAATTAGGTACCTCTGAGCTAGCTTTTTACAGTGACCACACCTGTAATCAATAGAATTAGAAAATCAAAGTCAATGCAAGGAGGCAATTTCACAGTAACTTAGCATATATGTCAGCCAAATATTTTTCAAAAACCAGAAGCTACAAATCAAAATATCAACTTGAGCTAAGTAATCACAGAAATTCTTTAGAAAGCTTAGTAAATGTGAAAACTTTATAAAAAGAATCAATTATTTCACTAATTTTATTCTCTTCAAATCAAATTTCCATACTTTGTAAATTGAGATCTACCGATAACCAAACAACATGAAGCAGATCCAACCAAAAAAAAAAAAAAATTGTGGACAAGAACCGAAATAAAAAAAATACCGAAATTGAAAGTATACCAAGGCGCGTAGAATTCAACGACGATGATACTGTGTTTACAAACGGTGTCAGAGAAGTTTGAGTGATCCAAAGTCAAAGCGATCATCTTTTAACATATGAAGAAGGGTAGTTTTGTCGGTGTTATCGAGGCCTAAAAAGAGAATCTTGGCTTCTTTTTGCCATAACCCAAGAGAAGCAAAAACGCCATAGAACCAGTCTAAGAGAAACATGGCACTCGAATTTTGGATGCTTTGACTACCTCCTCGTAACTGCTTTAATTCCTCCACTCTCTTATTATTAATAATTATTAATGGTTAGATAGAAAGAGGAAGAGTCATTTGCTGTAATAGTTATTGAATTTATATAGAAAAAGGAAGAGACATGGAATGAGATAATAAAAATAAAAAATATAAAAAGATAGAAAGAGGAAGAGGGCTGAGATAATAGAAAATATACAAAGATGAGCATTGGTGATATCACATCACCTCTTTCAATCCCCAACTTTATATTATACATATACAAGCAATTATGGTTCATACTCGATAAGCTCTTCCACAGAGGTCATATATTTGTCAATCAGTTCCCCGGCATTCAGTAACAAAACAATGTTTTTGAAAACAAAATACTCTTAACAAAAGCATTATAGACTTCCGTTGATTTAGCATTTGCTCAATTTCTTCCAGCTTTCGTCTCTGCCCCTCAACCGTCTATATCCAATATGCAAAAGTTATCAAATCATAAAAAGAAAATTTAACGACCAAAAGTACTAATTACATCACCATGTAAACAAATGATCATAACAAGAGCAAACAGAGGAAAAAGAAAAATTTCAATCCCCCACAGCTCCCATATTTGATACGTCCATCTCTATATATCTATCTAACCAATTAGTCTATTTGACCTAAAAATCTAATCTTTAGGTGGTGTCTCTGGAAACCCTTTCTATCATTGCAATATCAAAAATTATGCATATTCTTGCAATTTAATCAACTACACATATCAAAAGTACTCAAGCTAAACATTATGCATGATGCCTCAAATCTTAATGCATCATAAAAAAATAATTAATCCAAATTAGCAAATCTGATAAAAACTGATGTACTGATCATGACACTAAATTGCCCAACTCATTTATTAAAAGGAAAAATAAAATGGTAGAGGTAGATAGATATTACCATAGCCTTAGTATCGAGTGATTCTGATATTGAACTTAATAGCTGCTGACACTTCTCAAAGTGGTTGTTCAGTTCATTAACCTTCCAAAAAATAAAACGTACAAAATAAGAAAACAAATCTCTAAAAATGGAAAAACAAACTGAAACAACATTTGGGGAAAAAAAAGGGAAAAAATACCAAAGCATCAGACTGCTGGTCCCGAGTTCCATTCTCAATAGCATCCGCTAAATTCTCCATCAACTGAACATTAAATTAATTAACCCAGATCAAATAATTAGCAAAAATTAATTTTTTCACATACCCAGATGATGGAAAAAAATGATCAAAAGTCCCACGTGTAAGAGGTGGAAGTTGGAAGCAAGTGACTGGTGACGTTGGTTCTATTATTGTTGTTGTTGCTGTTGCGGCTGCTGTTGTTGTTGAGGTGTACGACTTTGTTGTTGAAACGACTGCTATGGGAATTGAGTTGGTTGTTGGTGGAATTGTTGTTGATGTTGTGGGGAAAGAAATAGATTGTCTTGATGTGAGGCTGCAGGGGAGCTGTTGTGGCTTGGAATTGATGGCATCATGTTCCATGAACCCGACCCGGAAAACGGATCCATTCTCGCCACTGTAACTGATGAGTGATGAGTCTCTCCCTTCCTCTCTCTCTCTGTGTTTATGTATATGTTTTCTGATTAGTGAAGAACTAGAGAAGAGAGTAATCCCTCCACTGGACAGAAGAAGGAACTCGATGCTTCAAGCCCTACTTTTTTGTATGATGGTTAAAACGACAGATCATTTTCATTCTAAAAATAAAACTTACCAATCGTTTTTAATAAGTATTGAAGATTAAAACAAACGATTGATTTTCTTCTCAAAGAGAAAAAAATACAATCTTAATTTAATTCTACCCTACGTAACAAACATGTCTTACATAGTTACACAAGAATCGTGGAGGCGGAAAAGCGAGCGGCGGAGGAGTCCTAGAACATTTTGTTTGGTTTAAAAACATGACAAAAACAGTTTCAAACAAAATGATTTAATATGCCATAGTTAAAGTTTTCAATGCTTTAAATAATATGGAAATCCCAAAAGTCACTAATAAACACTAAATTATGACAAAAAAAAGAATTCAAACACTAACAAAAATCAGTTAAGTTATCAGATAATAGATAGATAATTAGTAAAGAAAAAAAATGGTGATGCCACCTCATCACTCCAAAGCTCAGCTTTATATAAATATATATATATATAGATATATAGATATAGATAGATAGATACTTTCTCATTATTATGGATAATTAATGATAGAAGTAGATATGAGAATGATGCATGGCAATAATTAGAGAATTATGAAATATTGATTTATTTGTGGAATAAATCAATGGATTTGTCTTTTAGAAGTTAGGAAGTAATCATAGACTTTATTTTGTATTTAAGAGATTGTGGCTTTCATGGATGCACACTGAATCATGCATTATAGTTACCTAATATCCATAATAAAAATCCTCTCAAAATTTCCTACTTCTTCCTTATTCAAATTATTTAAACAACTTAGCCAATAAATAAAAATATTTACTAAAAGATGTAAGATAAAGAACTAAGACAGAAGGAAAAAAAAAAGAACAATAAAGATTACTCACGGATTGCGTGAGAAGGAGACAGGAGGATGACTATTACTAGGGGTGAGAGTGTAAAATAATAATAATTATATTTTTGTCTGACTTTTTAAGAAACTAGAGGGATTGCAATGTTAATAACCTAAGTAAACACACCTTGCCGTTGCATTTACTTTTGCAAGTCTTGCGTTGGATCCAATGGTTGGATCACAAAAAGACAAAAAAACATGTTACCAAACCATTGAGGGAACTTAGCTAAACCCTAAAATTAGATGCATTATGTTATTGGTATTCTGCAATAACAATTGACACTTGAAGTAGGCAATATCAATTGAACACGATTTCTATTTGTAATTGTTTGAAATTAATTTAACTTTACACATATAAATATGTTAAATTTCACAACACCAACCCTAATTCAAGAGTCCAGCCCATAGTATCATTAATTATATGAAGATAAGTAGTGATTCCATGTCAAATGTTTTATGTAGAAGTCACACATGCATATTGTTAGTGAAGGCTACCTATCAGGTTATTATCTGACAAATCCAAATTCAATAGAGAAGAAAAATTGAAGATCTAACAAATCCAAATTCAATTGAGAAGAAAAATTGAACATTGATGAAGTAATGGCTGCAGTTAAGAAATTATTTTGTAGCAATAACTTCTCCAACTCTACAAGATTCCCCAGCTTCTCTGGAATTTCTCTTGAAAATAATGAGTAACCTATGCGTAGAATTTTTAATTTATTACCCGACTCTCAAGAGTTAAAAAAAAAAAAGAAATAAAAAAATTATTGCCGGAAGAGAGATAAAAAAACAATTTACTCATAGAATTAAAGAATTATAAGCTGACAGAATTAATAAAAGTGAGACAGTATAAATTTTCATCAATTAATTAAACTCTTTGAAACGAGCTTATAGAATTAATAAAAGTGAGACATTATTACCTCGGTATTGTTTCTCTAATACCCCATCACCCCCGTTAGAAAACTTCCGTTAAATATAACATTCTTTTGCTCTTTACTGTAAATAAGTTGACTAATAGATTTATGTCAGAAAATAAATTATATTAAAACTTAAGTTTTAGTACGAAAAAAATAAAATTATATATTTTTCTTCCATATTAACAATTTTTTCACTAAAAAAAACACTTTTTCAATTTTTTAAAATTTCTCTCTTATTTTTTTCTCTTTTATTTTTGGTCACCCCTTTCGGCGACTCCCTATGAAAACTACTGCCACCACCCGATAAACTCACCACATGCAGGTGCTCGAACTCCAAAATTGATGCCACCAATAATCTTAAGATTTAATTATTTTAATTATTTTTTTTTGGTTAAAAAGTTTGCAATAGCATACGCTACAATTAAATTACTGAATTTTGAGTTGAAAAGATTTTCAGTGGACGTGTTAATATATAAAGACGACGATGACCGATGATGTTGAGTTAAACGATGAGTTTTGGAGAGAGTGTTTAGAAAGAAAAAGATAAGTTGACCTAACTTTAGAAAGAGAGAGTAATAAAACTTGTCTTTATCCTCTTTAATGGTTAGTTTTGTTTTTTTATTAGGCTAAAATACAATTTTAACCTTTGAAGGAAACTTAAACATCAACAAAAGCACCGATTGGGAGTGATTGGGTATTAAAGAAATAGTAGGGGGTAATTGGCGATCTCCCTACTTTTAATAACGAAAAATCTAAAATAAATTAAAGTATAGACTTAGAAAGACATAAATAACATGTGTCATGATCTTGTACAAAATTTAGGAAAAATTACATTAGGAGAGGATCCACATCCCTTTATGTATTATATTTCTCCACTCAAATACTATCAAGGAGATTCAAAGTTATTGTCAACATTTATTTTAAGGTTTCCAATTTAAATCATTAAACACAAATAATTTTCGAGCAAATAAACATTTTCTAATTTTTCTAGGAATGACTACAGTGGTCAAAGTAAAATACTACGGGTGATGACAAAAAAAATGGCATAAATATAAATCATACATACCTTGGAGTCTGTTTTGGCCAAGATTTAAAGCCTTATGCTCGGTCAAATTGCCGATTTCTTTTGGTATGGCTCCCGAGAAATCGTTGTTCCACAAAGATAATCTTTGTAGATGTTTGTACCTTGATAAAGTATTGGGTTTTTGCCGTCAAAGCCTCTTTCGTCTAAAAAAAGGATTTCCAGGAAAGGAAGGTTGTTGCAAATATTTGCTGGGAGTTCACCCAAACAATGTATTGTATTCAAAGTAAACATTAGCTAATAAAGAAGACTTGCTTAAGATGAAGGAAAGGAAAGAACCGAAGAGCTGGTTATAGCTAAGATCAACTCGTTGAAGTGAAGATAGATTCCAAACTTGAAAAGTAATGATGCCTTTTAAGAAATTATTTGTTAGCGCTGGCATCTTCAATTATATAAAGATAAGTAGTGATTCCATGTCAAATATTTTATGTAGATGTCACACTTGCATATTGTTGGTGAAGGCAACCTGTCAAGTTATTACGTGACAAATCCAACTTCAATAGAGAAGAAAGATTTGAGATTGATGAAGGAATGGTTCCAGTTAAGAAATTGTTATATTGCCCTAACATCTCTAGTTCTGTAACATTCCCCAACTCCTCTGGAATTTATCCTGAAAATAATGAGTAACCTATGCGTAAACAATGTTAATGTATTACCCAACTCTCGAGAAGAAAAAAAATAAAATAAAATGATTGCCTGAAGAGAGCTATTAAAAAAAACAATGCTTTAGTTATGTATATACATATTGCCAAAATTTGTAGTAAAATATCTTACTAATATCGGTAAAAATTAAATAGGTATAGGGAAAATAAGCAATAGGCGGTAGATAGATTGTGTGTGGTTAAAACTAAAAGATCAAATGTGTGGTACTCTGGATTACAGGAGCAAGGCAAGAGTCAGGTTTGGTATGCTGGATTAAAATGAATATATGATCATTAGATAAGATTGTATTAAACTTAATTAGATAGGATTGAACTAAATTATTTATATAGGATTGTATTCGACTAATTGATAATTATAAATAAAATTAGATAATTGAAAATAATTGTAACATATGCACTTTCTTTTTTATTAAGTGTATTATTTAATATTTTTCCTTTGACTTTAAGTTTTGAAAGTCATTAGACTCATTTCAACTGTGGCTGGCAAATTTGTCGCGACTAGATTTCTCGACATGAGTAAACGGGTGTGGGTTGGTAAATTAACACGTTTATTAATTGGGTCGTGTTTTGATTAGTTTACACTTATCATGACATGAAATTGAGACAACTTGAACACCATTTGGGGCCGACATTAACTTAATTTGTATTAAGTTTAAAAAAAATAAAAGAGGGTCGGATCTATAAATCGAGAGAGAGATGGAGAGAGAAACGGAGGGAGAAAGAGAAGAGAAGAGAGAGAGCGTGCTTTCGCCTCGACCTGGGCACCGTTTGATTTTCCAGCCACCCTACCGGCAAACGAGCACACCTATCAAAAGCCCAAGAGCCGACCATCACTTCCTCGCCGTCATCACTGTCGAAAACCTACCGGAACACCGCTTATCAAGCATGGAAAGTCGCGGCCCAAAAAGGATCACAATCATCGCCGATTTCGCTAAAGCTAGGCCACGCAGTCGGGTGTGTTTGGTTCCCCACGTCACCATCTTCCATTTCTGACCATTCATTTCCACCGGGGACTGCTGTTTCGCAGTTGATCGGCCATTGGAGAATCACGAATTTGGGAGCTCAATCTGGCAACTCTGTCGCGTGTGGGAGCTCACCGCCAGAAGTGTCTAACCTGAGCTTTCTGGTTGGCGTCGCTTGAATTTCGGTCACCATAGACCAGCAAGGGCATTTTGGTAATTTCACACTCTAAGGGTAACCTCATAAATTCCAACTTTGCAGATATTTTTGTAATCTGAATTGAGGACAGTTTGGTAATTTAGGATTCTGAGGGTAATTTGCTAATGTATGACTTCAGGGATATTTTTGTAATTTACAGAGGTAGGGGTATTTTGGTAATTTCTTAGTCATAGGAACTGTATATTGCGGAAAATTATCATTTTGAGTTATATTGCGCAATATTAGTGTAATTTCACAATTACGGAAAGTAATTATGTCGTTTCCTTGATTTAGGAGGAATCGCGAACGAGAACCAATTCGCGGACGTTGACGACACCCGAGTTTGAGCACCATCACTGTGAGTAGAATATCCAAAACATATTTTTGTAGTTTATTGATAATGAAGCATGTTTTTGAAATAAATATTTTAAATGATCGGATTTAATGATTTTCTCAAAATTGATTTTATTCACGTATCGATAAAAAGTATATGATTAATGATTTTATCTACCAATTTTGAGTAAAGTATGAAAGTGCTAAAAAGAAAAGTATGATTAAAAAGTATATGAATATGAGTATAAAAGTTGTTGTAAAAATCATGAGACAAGTAGCCTTCCCCTCCAGTTACAGTGATACAAATGAGATATGAGGCCTTTGGGGCCCGTCTAAACACACATAAAGGCTTTGGGCCGTGTGTTTTGGTGCTTTTGCCTTTTCGGGGCATATGCATGCAGTATGACGATAGAAGAGATACAGATACTGTGATACAGATTATATAGAGGCTTTTAGGGCCAGTCTAAGTACACACAGAGGCTTTGGGCCGTGTACTTGGGCGCATTTTGTCCTTTTGGGACTAGATTATGCATGCACATATATGATGAGATATGAGATAACTCGTGTAGCTCCGGACATGATGGTACCCAGATAGTACATCATTGTACCGTCCATAGATATCTAGGAATGAGATATGATGTGACATGAGATGGCACTTCCCTGTCTATCCATGTAGCTCCGGACATGACATTGCCCAGATAGTACGTCAATACACCGTCTGTAGAGGCCCGGGTATGATGAGATTATTCCCATAGGTACGTATTTGTTTAGTGATAGTTTCAGAATTCAGTATTTTAGATTAATATGTGATGATTTCCTTGATTTTATGGTATTATGTATTATGTTTATGTCAGTGTATGTTTACAATTTAACAAGTTATTTAAGTTTCTTATGATAATTTGATGAAATTGTTTAGTGAAATGATTAATTTATTTTAAAGTAAGTTTATTTTCAAAAACAATTATCCACTCATTGAGCTCACTGAGTTTTATACTCACACCGTTTTATTACATTTCCCCCCTCCCCAGACCAAGAGGTTGCAGATACACCAGTCGACCCATCAATTGTAGTTATTTTAAATTTTTGGCCACATGATGGTGCTAGGAGATGCAAATGACATTGTTAGGGCATTTTTGAGAATTTCATTTTGGATTGTATAGTTGTATTATGTTATAATGATTATGAAAATTTAATGTATGCTGACATTAGCTATAGTATAATATTCTTTTGATACCTTGGAGATGTTTGGTGATAATCAGTATTACGGTTGAGGAGGTTGCTCAATGAAGTTGGTTATATGTTAAACTATTTTTGGGAGTGCTTGTTTTATAAATTTGCAGGTTTGGTAATGTTATATTTATAGGGAAGGCGCTAACCAATTTTTGATAGAATCCTTATAAATAAGGTTGTTATTAGTCGAGTTAATTCATAAGATAGACTCGCATTGTAGAGTTCGGGGCAGGTCGTTTCAATAATAATATAATGTTAATTATTTATCTCAAAACATTTTATTAATAAATGTAAAGTAGTATAAATATACACTTTTACATCATGAAATGAATATTGATAACTAAAATTACTTAAAATATATGGGTTTAAGTTTAATTATTTTTTTTTGAAAGGTTTAAGTTTAATTATAGTTGGACTAAAATTTGCTAAAATAATCTAAGGATTTTGATCGAGTGAGCAGTGTCACTCACCTTATGGAGAGCGACGTTGCACGGGTGATTAGGAGACTTGTGAAGTAGGACTCACAGCTTTCCCAATAACATCTGAACACATGCATGTTGCGCTTCATAAGGTAAGCAAGCAACATAACTCATGTGATCCCTCAAAATTATCTCATAACCACTAAACGTGCCCCAAATGTATAATGTACTCCTCCAATCTTTATCTAGGATTTGGATCTTCTCTTAATCTTATCTTTCTTAAGCTTTTGTATAAGCTCATGACACATGTAATTTAAGTCTTGAGACTACGATTTAATTTATTTTAGACTTTGCTTTTTAAAACTCAAAAGACATGTTTTTAAGCCTAAATAAACGTCTGAAACTTAATCGGCGTTATCACAAACTGCTACTTCTTTCTCGCTTCTTCTCTACCACTTCGTATATCCCAAACTTTAGACTTTTGGTATAAACTTGGGCAAAGAGGAAACATAGCCAATTAATTCTTAATTCTTTTAGGAATTTATGGCATGGAATTAGATTAAAATTGAATGCATCATTGTTATTTGGTATTCTGCAATAAAAATTGAAGATACTTGAAGTATCCAATATCAATTGAAGGCAATTTCTATTTCCAATCGTCTGCAATTAATTTAACTTTATTTTACACATATAAGCATTGTTCCATCTTTCTAATTCTCCATTTAATTATGGTCCTCATAATGACTAATAAAAAAAATAACAAAAAAAGAAAGAAAAGAAAACACCTAACCTGCTTGATTGACTATCAAATTTTGTTGGGTGAACACGAAATAGAAGAAAATGCAATAGGAAAGAGAAAGAGAAAAAAGAACAAAGTGAAAGAAATGGAAGGTCGACGCTTTTTAGACATCAGTTAATCTTAGAGTTTTAATTAGGCAATAAAACGATGTGTTTTAATTTTAATAAGGAAAACCTAAAATAAGTTAAATCCCAGCCTTAGAAAGATTTAATTGACATGTGTCATGAACTTATACAAAGCTTAGGAAAGGAAGGTTGTTGCAATGATTTCCAGAAAAGGAAGGTTGTTGCAAATATTTGCTGGGAGTTCACCAAATAATCTATTATATTCAAAATGAATATTAGCTAGTAAAGAAGACTTGCTTAAGATGAAGGATGGGAAAGAACCGGAGAGCTGGTTATTGCTAAGATAAAGCGTTTGAAGTAACATATGCATAAACATTTTTAATTTATTACCTAGTTCTGAAGAAAGAAAAAAATGAAATAAAAAAATTGTTGCGTGAAGAGAGGTGAAAAATAATTTACTCATAGAATTCAAGAATTATAGGCTGACAGGTTTAATAAAAGTGAGACACTATTAATTTTCATCAATTAATTAAACCCTTTGATCATACCTTGGAGTTTGTTGTGTCGAAGATCTAACGTTGTAAGCTTTGTCACGTTGCCAATTTGTTTTGGTATGGTCCTAGAAAAATCATTGAACGATAAAGATAACTCTCGCAGCTGTTTGCAGTTTAATAAAGTGGATGGTATCTTGCCATAAAACATGTTGTTTTTAAGAAATAGGGATTCTAAATTGGAAATGTGATTACAAAAATTTGGCGGGAGTTCTCCAGATAGTGTATTGTTTGTAATATAAATAGAAAGCAAAGAAGACATGTTGAAGATAGTGGAGGGAATGGAACCAGAAAATCAGTTAAAACTGAGATTAAGTGTTTGAAGAGAAGAAGGATTCCCAAGTTCAGAAGGGATAGTGCCTGTGAGATTTAACCCAGAAATATTCAAGACTATGACTCTATGACTACGGATATCACAAGTGACGCCCGTCCAATTACAGACAATGCTACTTGTGTTCCAATTTTTTGCCAAGAAATTAGTTGGATCTTCAGTTATATGAGCTTTCACGGCAAGAAGGGCTTGTTGGTCTGTGGTAATACTAATTGCGTTGGCTGATGCAATCATGAAGGAAAGAATCAAGCAATTGAGTAAGAGGAATCTAATCAACATCCGGAGGGAAGGAATTCTTTCCATGAGACGAGAGTATTTAGATTGTAAGTGTCTGCTTAATTGGATTGATAATGCAAGAACACTCATAATTGCTTCTAAGTATTTATAATGAAACCGAAATTTCGAAGAAGCAGCAAAAAGAATATTAGAGGAGTGAAAAGACTAATCATAACTTGTCGAAAGGTGCAATAATTTTATGTAGACCCGTTGGTTTAAGCCAGTCCTTCAGGTCCACACTCAGAAACACTAGATATTTCCCTCTATTCTTTTTATCCAGATACTCATATATATTTATAATCCTATTTAATGATTTTAGTAAGTTTTGTTTTCCTTTGTAATCATCATATTAATTTATTCCCTATGATCAGACTTCTAACCTCATAACTTTTATACAAATTACTAACAATGAATTTCATAATTCTGGTAAACATTTTCTTCTCGTGAGTTTGGAGCAAATATGGTTAAAGGATATAATATTAAGTTTTAGTATTTACAGACCCATGGAGATATTATTACTTTGATTAAATAGATTAAATTACTAATTTAAATTCTTAAATTATGTAGGAAGAGGAGTGAAAAAATTTTAAAAAAAAGAAAAAAAGAATTTTTTTTTTTTATATGTGATTGTGATAGTATCACAAAATATTTCTACCCATTCAAAAAAGAAAAATTTCTAAATTTTTCATATAGTAAAAAGATAGTTTTGTCCATTAATGCTGCATTCCTTAAAACTCAAAATTTTGGATAAATTGAAATAATATTTTGCGTGTTTTTTCTTTTATTACTAATCCTGAAAATTATTCAAACAAACCAGTGATATCACATTCAACAAAGTGTTGGCCTGGGATAGGAAAGTTCCCGGTGTGTCAATGAGGGCGTCACAAGTCGTGAGAAAATTGAAAGAGGAGACAAATATGGGACTGAATGTTTTTATATAGGTATAGGAAAATTTAACATAGCATGTGCTTGGTATTTGATGATGAGGATTCATTTTTTTTTTTCAGTCTCTACAATTTGAGTAAATGCTTTTATTTTGTACAATGGTAATGTTGTATTTTAAGAAGTTAATGTGATATTGGCATTGGCATACAATAAATGCTTTTATTTTGTACAATCCTTCAGGTCTTCACCAAAAGCCAAGGAGGAGAAAAAGACATGCAACTGCAAAGCATTAATAATGAGGTATAATTTAATTTATTAACAAAGACTGATGAAGCAATAATTTTACGGACCCCTTGCATCAAGCCAGTCCTTCACGCCTTCACCAATAGACTACTCTAAATGCTAACATTACTTGAAATTCAATTTTTGGTCAATTATACAAACAATTTATCAAGTGATATCACTTCATCATTAAATAAATTTTAATATATAATTTGAAAGTATTGGCTGTCAAGTAAGAAAGTTGTTTACTTGTCAAATGAGAGCTTTTAGATTGACAAGAAGATAAAAGTTCACAGCATGCAAATGGCCAAGGTCAATAAAAGAAGAGACAATGGAACTGATTGGTTTTTATATAAGAGTTTTATTGAATATATATATATATATATATATACAGTTCTTCTCTAGTGCGGACGCCCTTATTTTTTTTCATGCAGACACTTTAAAACCGCATGGTTTTACAGTTCATTAAAAATTAACTCTCTTAAACCGTGCGGTTTTAAAATGTGTCCGCATTTAATATATATATATATATTTATTTATTTATTTATTTTACAATCTAAGAAAATGCATAAACCGTGCGATTTATTCGCTTTAAGTTTTAAGCCTATTAAGCCCCACCATTTAATAGCTTTCTCAGACTAACCTGGACTTTAAAATTTCAGACTAGAACGGGACTATACATATACATATACATATATACATACATACATACATATATATATATATATATATATATATATAAAATCATTCTCAGGTGCGGGCACCCTCATTTTTTTTTAATGCTAACACACTCTTAAGCCGTGTGGTTTGATAGCATTTAAAATGAATCTATTAAACCGTATGGCTTGAGAACGTGTCCGTATGAGAAAAAAAAAAATGAGGGCACCCGCACTAGAGAATGACTATATATATATATTCCTTCTCTCATTATTTTTTTTTAATGTTGATATACTATTAAATCATATGACTTTATAGTGAATCGAACATTGATCATATGGCATAATAGCATGTCTGCATTAAAAAAAAAATGAAGGCACCCGCATCTGATAATTTCAATATATATATATGCTAGTACGGATGTCTATATTTTAGAAAATAAAGACATGCCATTTACAACTTTACAACGTTGCAAATGAATTTTTTCACATATTTACATTATTGTAAAACACTTTACAACATTAATTTTATGTCATAACCAACTTAAATTTATTGTTTAATCATTATGACCTCCATCAAAACAAAATCCTAATTTTACCACAAACTAAGAGTACTCAAGACTTTTTTTTACGTAGGATGGTTGCGTGTCGCGAGCAAGGTACCTTATGGAGGACATTACTTGGGCTACAGGTGTCCATTTTGTGGGTGTAATATACCGTTTCGAAGCTTGCAGCAAAAATAACTAAATCAAAATTGATGGCCCCATTTTGATCCATGGTCAAGGCAAAAATTCCGTTTCTTTCCTTGTCATTTTTTAGTTTTGAGATTTTTTCATATTTTTCCTGATTCTTCTAGGAATTTTATCTTTTTTTGTACATATCATATTTCGGTTCCCTTTTTTTTGGATTTCTTATTTTGATTAGGAAAATTTAATTACATATCATATTTTGGATTTGCCTACTTTTGGTAAATTCGCGATATTTAGGCTTGTTATGAAAGGGGCTCAAGACCCTAGTTTTGTTCATTCATACTTTTTCAATAAACTTATCATTATTCAGAAACCCAGTTTCTGTTGGAAGAATATGCTCTTTAAAGCATATTTGTTTATTTATTCTAATAAATATTTTTCTGATTAATAAAATAAATGAGGTATTTTATTCAAGTATCTTTATTGCATTAATATTTTGAGCAAAGTCCATTTAATCATATTATATATATTTATGTGATCACCATGTGGATTCACAGAAGACATAAATATAAGTTATCTTATGATTAAATAAATTAGGTTCGCAGTTGATAAATAAAGTTGGGCGCTTTATTTAAGTATACACTGTAATAAGTTCATTGAGTGATTTGTCTTAATCATGTATGAATTTATTGATGTAGTGTAACTACATTGAACTGGATCACATATGAGATTTAATTAACCTTGTAATAACTGTCAGACATATTAAATCTCATAGGCATTTATTTAATGTGATCTTAATCTTGAATCAATTATAATTTCTTGATTATAATTGTTATTTCATTTGAGTTACCAATGGGTACGACATACATTTGTAGTCAAGATTACTCGGTATCTTGGTGGGAGCAATTACAAGTATTGAATTTATAGATTGACAATATAGAATTTGTACGACACATCTCTTGATGGGTTTCAGTACTTGATCATAGAATTCGCTGACCAGAGTGTGTCAACATATATATATAAGTATGTTGAAAATGATCATTAGAGAAAACCAGTAAGTATCAAGGAACAAGATGTAATTAAATTGATTGGACAGTTGAGATATCAATTTTATTAACGATGTGGTACAAAGGATTGTGCATTAAAGAAATCAATGTGGCTTGGTCGAATTATTATTCGAGCATACAATTATGGAGATCAGTTCCAATCTTATAGTGGAGTAGAATTTGAATTAAATAATTATGTTTGTAAGCTTAATTATTATAGCCACTATTGTATGTTCCCAAATGATCCCCGAGTTAGCTTATTTAATTGACAACACCATTACTGGACCCAAAAGCGAGAAAACTGGTATATAAGGTAAAAATCTTAATTCCCTTAGTTGGTTACACATTCTCTCTACTTTTACGTTAGTGGAGAGATAAATGTTTAATTTAAAATATTTTAATATTTTAAATTAATAAGATATAATACATGCTAGAATTTTTTCATAAGATATTATAAATAGGTATTTTTCTCAAAACACAGTAGCGGGATATTTCATATCATCAAAAGAAAAATATAGTAGGCAAACAAGAGTCGCCAGTTGCAATTGGGAATGGTGAAACTGACGCCCACACTTCCAGTGTTGATCAACCTTGAGTCATAGCCTGGAAGATCGTTTGGCGGTGGATCTACAGCTTTCGATTGTTTATCTTCTCATTTCATCAAGGTACGAATTTTTAGATTATTTAATTCTTATATATTATATGAGATCAATATTAAAAGGTTTTATGTAAGAAGTGAAAAACCAGATTTTTAACTACCAATTGGTATGAGAGCCATCTCATGATAATATATAAGGATTTCGTAAGAAATAGATCTTGTTTATTATGTATTAGAGTGGCATAATTTATTTAGATATATATTATTTGTTAATATATAAATAAAGCATGTTTGGGATTGTCTCAATTCATGATTAGAAATCTGTCTTTATTATTGTATTGAATCTGTAACAAGAGGGGTGATTTATCATCACCATGTTTCCCTCTTGGTTTTAATTTTCTGTTTTAGAATTTTTGTAAGCCACTGGCATTAGGAATCTATAACACAAAATTTGTATTCTACTGATCATTTCATCAAGATCTGAAGAACATCACCGGACAAAGATAGAGACAGAGACAGAAATATCCCCAGCAAGAATCAAGTACCCAACAGCACTCGCCACAGGCGTGTTCAGCGCGCGCTGCTCGTGGCCCCGCTGCAAGCAAAACCCCAACAGCGAAGCAGCCCGCGCTACAGGCGGCACTCACTGTAGTAGTGCACGCTGCACGCTGCGCGTACAGTGGGCAGTGCGCGATGCTAGAAATGCTGGCCGCGTGCGCAAGTTGATGATGGCCATGGCTGGCGTCGGATGAAGGAAGTTTTTCGGTGGGACAGCAGTAAGGACGTCATCTGAGAAGACAAACAACAGTTGCTGGTTTTTTGGTGATGGTGGCTGAGAGGGAAAAATACAGTTTTAGGGTTTCAGTGTTTATTATCACTTTAGTCCCTATAGTTCTGTAATTTTCTCATTTGCACATAATTGTTTTACTATTTGGCATTTAAGCACATGAACTGTTTTGGGCTTAGTAAATCCTAGTTTTAGGTCCAATAAAATTTGGGCTTAATGGATTAAAATGCATGGATATAGTTTAACACAGTAAGTTTATTTTTTGTCCAAAAATTTTACTTAAAATTTTGTTTTCTTTAAAAATTAAAATTGGACCAATAATAAATTTAAAGCCCAAATTAGCCAAGTCCATTAACAAAGATAAGCCAATGGAAGATGGACATTGACAAAAAGCCCAATGAAGATTAGTCTTAGGATTAATGTATTTTTTATTTTAGAAAAATCATGAATTGAGATTATTTAATTATTTTTCTATATGTTATGTTTTGGATGTTAACATGCCATAATAACATGTCATATAGAATAGGAAGTGTCACTCTATGCATAATGATATATGTCATTCATTTAACATGAATTGATGTATATTGTTTGAAATTTGCAAATGCTTGATAATATGAGATATCACTTAGATAATATTATAGGAAGCATGCTATTAACAATATATGTATGTCATTACTACAAAAATGACATTTCCTGACACTTTGTTTCTGGCACTTTATAAAAAGTGTCAATAATTACGTACATATGCACTACTTTCCGCTTTTAACAAACAAATATCAGAAATTATTAATACTAGTGTGTCAGTAAATTAAATATCAGAAATCACTGACACCGAAGTATCAAAAATTAAAAAAATATCATTGCATTTTGTTTTAATTTGATCTCGAACCTGGGATTTCTAAGTCTCAAAGCTTCTAAATTTAAATCACAAACCACTTGACCCTGTAGAATTATATATGGATATATAAAAGGAAATAAATCAAACCCTAATTCCCCTTCTTTTCCATCGTGAAAGAACCCACGCTGCAGCTGCTGCCTAATTTCCCTTTCCTTTATTGACTTCTTCTTCTATATTGTCAAATAGAGAGAACAACCAAGCTGCCGCTGCCACCAAGCGCCCACGGCCATGACCACACTTCCATTCAAGTGTGTCGATGCTGCAGCTTCTAGCCATTCTCGATTTGCTTTGTTCGTTGCCTCCGGCTTCGTTCTCCTTCCAGCCTCGTTCGTTGCCTCCGGCTTCGTTAGCCGTCGTCAGTCATACAAGGTAAGAGGCGTAATTCAACCTTCTTTTTGGCTTGGGTAAGAGGCGTTACAGACTCTAAAACTGTTGAAGGGACAGATCCAAAAAAGTATACGCACGTGCTCTCTTCAATCTTTAGACTTTTCATTTTCTCTTTGAATTTCATTTCTGGTTGTTTAAAATTCTTTGAGTTTCTTTCTTTTTCTTTTTAATTTAAAAAAATAAAAGAAGATATTTTATTATTTTTTTGCAGAAAGCAACAGCAACAAGTTGAACGATGACAGTTTTCTCCTTTTGGAACCCCAACTGGGCTTGATTCAAGAGACCCTTTTGACCTTTAACTTGTAAGAATTAAGAAACCCAAAAAAAAAAAAACTCATTTTTATTCAGTTCATTGCAGTATCAATTGGATTTTCTTTAATTTCTGGCTTTTGTTGGTCGTTGTAGGAGCAAAAATGTTCTATAATTAAGAAACCAAAAATGGAAGCTATATCTACTACTACATGGTATATATGCAATCTCAGTATCCATGCTTTAATTAAATTAATTTTAAACTATCCATGCTTTAATTAGATTAATGTATATATAGTATCATGGAGGAACATACTTTGGAAGAACAGCATCTGCCTACATCATAACAAGTTATTACGATTAAGCTCCATTAGATGAATATGGTAATGATGAAATAATTACTTATAGATATAATTATAAATCTAATCAAACCAATTTTTTTTTTTTTGGTTTTTTTATACATTCATATTTAATTACTTAAAATATATTACAAGTTTAACGAGGCAGCCGAAATGGGGGCATTTTAAGGAATTGCATGCCGCCATTAATTCATGTTCTGAAACTTTGTTGCAGGGAAACCCAAGTAATATAGTTTATTTATTTATTTATAAATTAAAGCTTGAAAGAATGTCCTCATTAACTTTAATCTTGGCTATTATTTTTTTAAATGTGGTGTTTCTTTTTTCTTTTCCCCCTTTTTTTTTCCCGTCTAGTGTATTAAATTAATGTTGTTCTCAAACATATCTGACCATTAAACCATATGGGTCATGCACATTTGCAAGCTGCACTGTGGTGTGTTTATATTTATCAAAAGTTTTGTTGCAGTTAGGTGTTTGTATTTTATGTCCTTTTATTATCAATTTTATTTCTATTATTATTATTTAGCTGAAGCCGATTTCACTGATTTTTAGTCTCGTCTCAAAGTTGTGTTTCAAGGCCCGTTGTTAGTAGATTTATTATATACTTTGGTGCGTTTGGGTAAAAGATTTGGGTGGTGTTTTGATACTCTTTGCATTGTTTTTGTTTGGCAAAATATTTTTTTTCAATTTTTGTTGAGCAGACTGAATTCTGAATTTTCTTTTTGAGAAATACTGAATCTGCTTTAATTCATGTTTCCATATAGTTCTAAAAAAAAGTAATTTAATAAATTTTACAAAAAATGTTTTAATTTTTTTCTTTGATTCAAAATTGGTAGTATTTTTTTGATTTGATTTCTATCATGGTGTATTGATTATGAGGATGATAAGGTACTGCCATGCTCCATTACTTACGTCTGATTCCTTATACTAGAAACATACCTCTGGTAGAGTTGCCATTTATCTACTTTATAGTTATAAAATATGTTATAACATGTATAAGCAATTATTCTTTTGAACATTCTTTAAATGCTTAAAATCTGAATTCATGTATGAGGTGTTAGTGTTAATGCTGCTGATCATTTCAGTAAGTAGTGCCAATTTAGAATGACCTTGGTGCATTTCTATTTGGTTGGTAAACTTTTGTCGTTTAAGTTGTTTATTTGTTTAATAAATGTATAACTAGTTTCTACAAATTCACTTTGTGTATAATATATGATTCAAAATCTTTGCGTAGAGGAAAGTGAAGTTTATGAAATAAATGAGGTACTTTACTAAAACTATGGGTACATCAATGGCTGATCTAAAGTTACAATATATATGTAACTTAAAATACTCTATTGTTCATTTAACTACTCTTAGTGCAAACCTTAGTTGTTTTGCTGTAGTTTTGCTGTCAAAATAACCGCTGGAAGTTCACAGGGGCTGTTTTGTTGCTTTTCTGCAATGAAAAAAGCCCTTGGTAATTTGTAGGGGTTGTTTTCACAACAGAACCGCCGCAAAACAACCCCTGTAAATTTCTAGTGGCTATTTTCACTGCAAAATTCCAGGGGTTGTTTTGTTGCTGTTCTAATGTCAAAACAACTCTAAAAAGAAATTTGGTCTATTTTGCATTCAAAATATTTTTAAAGATTGTTGAGGAATAAGGGAATGAGTGCAGTAGTTTTTTAGACGGCTTGGTGATGGATTGGATATATTTGTCAAGTTTTACAGAATCAAAGTGAAAGAAGTTTATGCTGAGGCTAAAAGTTTGAGTGAGCAAATGGATGTTTTGATTGAAGATTATTTTCACTTGTTTGATTATAAAAAATAGGCAGGTTTTAATTAGACTGACTGAATTGTTTTGTTTCAAGTTTTCTTGGAGATCGGGCCTTTTTATGGGCTGATCTCTTTTTAACTTGATCTGTGACGTGTAGCAGGTTATCTACCATGACTTCTTCAAACAACTTAAGCTAAGGTCCTTCGTTCTCTATAACTTTTAGTGTTATTGTAATATTATTTCTTATTGTTTTATTGGTTGTTGAAGAATCTTTCAATTGCTTTGTTTAACTACTCACTCACAATCAATTCGTTTGTACTTGCAAGTAGGGAAAAAAATGAAGCCGTGGATCGGTATTGGGTGACCTTCTTGTGCTTCCTTTTGTTGGAAACTTAATTTAGTAGTAATTAGTACTTTGTTGTTTAGAGATTGTCGAAAACTTAATTTAGTACTTATGTTTTTCTTTTCCAAATTGTGGCGTAGTTGAATTATGTGAATTTAAGTGATGTATTTGAGATGTTTATTATGTAAATTGTGTTGCGGGATTTTATATATTTAATATATTTTGAGCTTTCTTTTGGCTGTAAAATAAACCGGAAAAATTTAATTAAAATAAAAATATATTATTAACCAAAAACAACATAACATTACTAAATGCTGACATTAAATATTTAAAATCAAATTAATAATTTTTTATATTATTGAGTTAGTGTGCTCTTGATACTGTAGTCACATAAATTAGTGACATTTAAAAAGTATCAACATATACTAACAGCACCGTGTCACTATTATGGTGATACTCTAGTGACATGAATTAGTGACACTCAAGTTACTGACACCAAATTTTAGTGTCAGTGTGTTCTAGCTGGGGTAATACTAACACAATTAACAAGTGTCAGTAAAAATAATTACTAACCCTAAATTAGTGTTAGTAAAGCCCTTTTTTCTAGTAGTGTGTTTTTAAAACGAAAAACCAATTTTAAAATATTAAGTGGGAGAGGGAAAATTCAAGATAATTTTTCCCACGGGCTCCATTATTAGTTCAATAATAAAATTATATATATACCTCAATTTCATGATACGATGATGCTCCCTTCGGAAGGTATATATATGAGATATTTTATTTGATGAACTTTTGTAAAGATAAAATCGAAATGTTTTCCAATCAGTTGATCACCCCAATGGTTACTACTTGATATGGAAAATACGTAGATTGAAATAATGGTTACACACTCAACTAAAATTTGTTATTAATCTTCCCATCAAAGCTCTGTTAACAAATTTAGGCCTAAAAAGATAACGATAGTTATTTATCATGTTTCGACATGAAAGTAAATAGTCCAATGTATAATTGGATTGGTAAGTGTAGACATGACTTCCCCAACGGATAGCTTGTCAAAGCGGTACTAGATTATCGTTACAATAAAATAAAATGCATTTATGGTTTTTTGCATTTTTATTATTTATTGTGAATGATATATCAAAATATTTATTCATGGATGTTTTATTTTTCAAAAATGTCTTCCTTGAGCCCACTTACTATTATTCTAAATCAAAACAAACTCACTGGCAAAAACTATATAGATTGGAAAAGAAATCTATATATTGTCTTGACTGTTGAAAATTATAAATATGTCTTAACCCAAGCATGCCCCCTGGTACCACCAGAAAATGCTCATAGAAATGAGAGGAGGCTTTATGAGAAATGGCCAAATGCTACATTTTAGCCTCAATTTCTAATATTTTGCAGACCAAACATCAGAATTTGGAGATAGCCACTGAAATAATAGATAGTCTCCAAGAGATTTTTGGGCAGAGTACTCGCTCTGCGAGACAAGCAGCATTGAAGGGTATTATGAATAGCAAAATAGCGAAGGGCACAAGAGTTCGTGATCATGTCCTCAAAATGATAGACTATTTGAATGAGGTTGAGATTCAGGGTGCACAAATCGATGATAACTCAAAAATTGATATGGTGCTAGAATCTCTGCCAGATACATTCAAAGAGTTTAAGGTCAATTATAACATGAACAAAAGAAACATGACCTTAACAGAATTGATGAACGAACTCCATTCTGCTGAAGAGATCTATCATGCTGAGAAATCTCTGGGAAGCATAAATATTGCTAAAAAAAATTCTTCATCTGGGCCTAAGCAAAAATGCAAAGGTAAGAAGAAGAAACCTGGGAAAATGAAATTGTCTACGAAGCAAGATGGCAAGCCTAAAGGCAAGTGCTTTAAGTGTGGATAGAAGGGTCATTGGAAAAAGGATTGCCCTAAGATTGCCAAATCAAGTATGGGAAATCTTTTTGTTATTGAGATCTATTTAGTTTAGAATCCAGTTGACACATGGGTGTTGGATTCAGGAGCAACTAATCATATTTGTAATTCACTTTTTTGGTTTCAGGAAACGAGGAAACTAAATGAAGGGAGCGTTAGGTTGTAGCTTGGGACAGGACAGTTCGTATCAGGAGTGAAGACTGGATCTATTTTATTATCTTTTAATAAAAAGACTTTAGCTTTGAATAATTGTCTTTATGTTCCAGACATTAGGAGGAATTTAATTTCAGTAGCTTGTTTGTCAAAACAAAGGTACACTGTAAATTTTGGATCCTCTGTTTCTATTTTTTGCAATAATAGACTTATTTTTTCTGGTACATTGGAAGACAATTTATATCATTTAAGTCCTATGATCCTTTCTATGCATGACACAGTGATTAATAATAATGAGCATACACATTTATCTAAGAAAAGAAAGTTTTCTCCCAACCAGTACTACCTCTGGCATTTACGCTTGGGTCATATAAACCAAAATAGGATACAGAGAATGATCAAAGATGGGCTCTTGGGTCCATTAGAAAATGAATCATTGCCACTCTGTAAATCCTGTTTATAAGGGAAAATGAAAAAAAGACCATTCTCAGCCAAATGAGTTCGTGCTACAGTACCACTTGAATTAGTACATACAGATGTATGTGGACCAATCAATGTACAAGCTTGAGGAGGCTATGAGTACTTCATCACTTTCACTGATGATTACTCTGGATACGGTTATGTTTATCTGATGCGTCACAAGTCTGAAGCTCTTAAGAAATTCAAAGAGTATGAGGTTGAGACAGAAAAGCAATTAGATAAGAGCATAAAGAAACTTCGATCTGATCGAGGTGGTGAATATCTCTTCGGAGATTTCAAAGAGTATTTGGTTGAAAATGGGATTATATCTCAGTTGACTGCCCTAGGAACACCTTAACAAAATGGGGTAGCAGAAAGGAGAAATAGAACTCTTTTGGATATGGTAAGATCTATGCTTAGTTATTCATCATTACCTATTTCCTTTTGGGGACTAGCACTAGAGACTGCAGTTTACCTTTTAAACTTAGTTCCATATAAGTCAGTGCCTAAAACCCCAATAGAATTATGGTTAGGTCGTCAACCAAGTTTACGACATGTCCGTATTTGGGGATCACCAGCACATGTGCTGAAACCAAAGGCAAACAAGATGGATTCACGTTCTGAGGTTTACATTTTTGTGGGGTATCCCAAAGGAACAATGGGAGGTTTATTTTATAGTCCTCAAGATAGGAAAGTAATTGTGAGCACACACTTTACTTCCCTCGAGGAAGACTATATGAATAACTTCAAACATAAGAGTAAGGTAGTACTTAAAGAACTATCAGGTGATCAGACTGATACTCAGCTTTCAACACCTGTTTTAGAACAGGATGAAGAGCAACAATCTGATCAACAAAGGATTAGCCCTGAACAACCATCACTTTTAGAAACTCGTCGTAGTGGGAGGGTAACTAGGTTACCAGCAAGATACATGTTATTGGGAGAAACCTATACGGCTATCTCAAATGAACATATACAAGATCCCACTAGTTACAAGGAAGCTCTAATAGATAGAGATGTTGAATTTTTGAAAAATGCTATGAATCAAGAAATGGAATCCATGTATTCCAATAAAGTCTGGGAACTTGTAGAGGCACCAAATGGGGTAAAATCTATTGGGTGCAAGTGGATCAACAAGAGGAAAAGAGGAGTAGACGGAAAGGTGGAAACATTTAAAGCAAGATTAGTAGCCAAAGGGTTCACTCAGAAAGAGGGAATCGACTATGAGGAAACCTTTTCTCCAGTTGCTATGCTTAAGTCCATTAGAATTCTGTTCTCCATTGCTGCAGTGCTAGATTATAAAATTTGGCAAATGGATGTCAAGACTGCCTTTTTTAAATGGGCATCTTGAGGAAGATATCTATATGCAGCAACCAGATGGATTCATATAAAAAGGCTAAGAACACATGGTATGCAAGTTGCAGAGATCCATCTATGGATTGAAGCAAGCATCAAGGTCATGGAACATCATATTTGATCAAGTGATAAAATCGTTTGGATTCATTCAGAATGTTGATGAACCATGTTTGTACAAGAAAATTCAAGGAAAAATTGTAGCCTTCCTAATTCTTTATGTAGATGATATTCTCCTTATTGGAAATGATATAGGAGTATTAACTACAATAAAGAGTTGGCTAGCAAAACAATTTGATATACCTGGGAGACGCTAGTTATATTCTTGGTATCAAGTTACTACGAGACCGGAAGAATAAAACTTTAGCCTTATCTCAACCGGTCTATATCGATAAGATATTGGCTAGATTTAGCATGGAAAATTCCAAGACTGGTTTGTTACCATTCAGACATGGAATTGCATTCTCTAAGGATCAATCACCTAAAACATCTGATGAGATAGAGAAAATGAGATGATTTTCCTATGCGGAAGCTATGGGAAGTCTCATGTATGCCATGCTTTACAATAGACCGAACATCTGTCTTGTAGTTGGAATGGTTAGTAGATATCAATCTAATCCTGGACTTGAACACTAGACTGCTGTCAAGCATATAATGAAGTATTTGAAAAGAACTAAGCATTATGTGCTTGTGTATTCTGGTGATGAACTTATTCCAGTGGATTATACTGATTCTGACTTTATGTCAGATAAGGATTCTAGAAAGTCTACTTCAGGCTATGTGTTTACATTAAGAAGTGGAGCTATTACTTAGAGGAGTGTGAAACAATCTTGTATCGCAGACTCCACAACAGAAGCTGAATATGTGGCTGCATTTGAAGCTGTATGGCTCCGCAAGTTCCTTCAAGATCTTGAGGTGGTACCTACTGCAACTGCACCACTTAAATTATTTTGTGATAATAGTGGTGCAGTAGCTCAATCAAAAGAACCAAGGAACCACAAGAAGCAAAAACATATTGAGAGGAAGTATCATCTTATAAGGGATATAGTGCAGAGAGGTGATGCAGAAGTTACTCAGATTGCGTCACAGCAAAACTTGGCAGACCCTTTGACTAGGGCCATACTTGGGAAAATTTTTGACTTGCACTTAGAGTCCATGGGCATGAGTGATATGCCAAAGCATATTTGTTTATTTATTCTAATAATTATTTTTCTGATTAATAAAATAAATGAGGTATTTTATTCAAGTATCTTTATTGCATTAATATTTTGAGTAAAGTCCATTTAATTATATTATATATATTTATGTGATCACCATGTGGATTCGCAGAAGACATAAATATAAGTTATCTTATGATTAAATAAATTAGGTTCACAGTTGATAAATAAAGTTGGGCGCTTTATTTAAGTATAGACTGTAATAAGTTCATTGAGTGATTTGTCTTAATTATGTATGAATTTATTGATGGAATGTAACTACATTGAACTGGATCACATATGAGATTTAATTAACCTTTTAATAATTGTCAGACTTATTAAATCTCATAGGCATTGATTTAATGCGATCTTAATCTTGAATCAATTATAATTTCTTGATTGTAATTGTTATTTCATTTCAGTTTCCAATGGGTACGACATACACTTGTAGTCAAGATTACTCGGTATCTTGGTGGGAGCAATTACAAGTATTGAATTTATAGATTGACAATATAGAATTTGTACGACACATCTCTTGATGGGTTTCAGTACTTGATCATAGAATTCTCTGGCCAGAGTGTGTCAACATATATATATATAAGAATGTTGAAAATGATCATTAGAGAAAACCAGTAAGTATCAAAGAACAAGATATAATTAAATTGATTGGACAGTTGAGATATTAATTTTATTAACGATGTGGTACAAATGATTGTGCATTAAAGAAATCAATGTGGCTTGGTCGAATTATTATTCGAGCATACAATTATGGAGGTCAGTTCCAATCTTATAGTGGAGTAGAATTGGAATTAAATAATTATGTTTGTTTAATTACAAGCTTAATTATTGTAGCCACTATTGTATGTTCCCAAATGATTCCCGGGTCAGCTCATTTAATTGACAACACCATTATTGGACCCAAAAGTGAGAAAACTGACATATAAGGTAAAAATCTTAATTATAATATTTGTTAAGGCCTAATGAGTTATATACAAGTGTAAATGGGGTCTTGTGATATTTTACAAGGAAATGCCTTAGTTGATTACACATTCTCTCCACTTTTACGTTAGTGGAGAGATAAATGTTGAATTCAAAATATTTTAATATTTTAAATTAATAAGATATAATACATGCTAGGGCTTTTTCATAAGATATTATAAATATGTATTTTTCTCAAAACACAATAGTGAGATATTTCATATCATCAAGAGAAAAATACAGTAGACAAACAAGAGACGCCAGTTGCAATTGGGAGTGGTGAAACGGACGCCCACACGTCCAGTGTTGATCAACCTTGAGTCATAGCCTGGAAGATCGTTTGACGGTAGATCTACAGCTTTCGATTGTTTATCTTCTCATATCATCAAGGTACGAATTTCTAAATTATTTAATTCTTATATATTATATGAAATCAATATTAAAAGGTTTTATCCAAGAAGTGAAAAATCAGATTTTTAACTATCAGTTTCTTCGATCAACAAATCCTTCGTGTTTCCGTTTCATCACTTTTCTATTAACGTGAGAATAAAAATTTGTGTGAGACAATCCACAACATCACCATATTTGCATAGTGAGATTTTCAAATTTAAATTTAACAAGCATGAGACAATAATGGCTGGACTGCCTACTTGCAATTTAAATTGAATTGGACAGTCCCATCCCACTCTCGCACTTACCAAAATTAACTTGAACAGTTTAAAGTAAATTTTTCTCAACAATATGACAATATTTGTTTGTAAAGTCAATGTACATTGCACAAATACGTCAGAGAGAGAGCATTTCTCTCTAAATGACAACAGATGTTAAGTGTTTTTGCTATTCGTTTGATAATTCAAGGATTCACAAGTGCCAATAAATAGTATAACAAGAAAATTTATTGTGTAGCTTGAATTGTATTTGTGAGGGACACTCATCTATGATCTTTAACTTGAATTGATCTTTCTTCAACCTCACTGCAAAAATTCTCTTTCAAGAAGAAAAAATTGGTGGCCCATTAATTAATATTTAGGTGTGAATTATGGTTTATAAGTTATAACATTTTTGTCAATGGTTAGCCCCACTCAAAAGTCACGAATTGCAAAGTCAAGGGAAGAAAAGACAATCAGACAATGTCTAATTAATACTAAAGTGACTCTAAACTGATTATTTATACCACACAGGTAAACATTAATAATTCAATACAGTTGATTACTTATTATGATGATTATTACTTTGAACGAAAGTAAAATAATTCTTTACGTGTCTAATGGGTAGTAGTTTCTTGGCAAACATTTTAATACCTAGACTAATTATTAATTAGTTTACAATCTTTAGTCGGCTACCATTTTAACCCTTTGATTTAATGCTTAATTTGTAGTTAATCCTTTAATTTGTGATTTCATGGTCAAAATACCCTGTTATGCTCTTTGAATTTTACATAACTCCGTTTCCTAGCTATTTGATTTCCTGTAATATTTTTATGCCGAATTCAGGTTGTGGGGAAGAAAGAATCAAGAATTACAATTGAAGAAAAAGGAAAGAATGGGTTTTGACCTTTCATCTCGCCTTGCAAGCAGAAGATTGTTCACTCAGTCCCAAGAACAGAAACTGAATCAACTCACTTAGTTGACTCAGGACAGATTTTCATCGGAAGAAACATAGGGGGCATTTTAAAAAAGAAAAAATGGAGAAATTTGGAAATGCCAATGAATTAGAGATGGAATAAGTCAATAAAAGACTGTAACTTGTCTTCATTGTGGGATCTTGATTGATATATACATCTTGTATCTGATGGTTGAAAAACTTAATTAAGAAATGTAAAATTAAATGTGTTTGGTTGGTGGTTAGCTTTGGACCAATAATTAATAGTGAGAGTGTTATATGAGTAGTGTTTTCATAAATACTCGACATAAGCAGCTGGTGAATGATTTAATATTCAACATGCAACAACAAAAGAGACAAAAGTGTATTGAGTCGACAAAAGGGAAGATTTCTGCTTGGGAGGATTTGTGGCCAGTGGGCACCAGCATGAATCAATAAGAAGTGACACGTGGTAGAAAATCAGATTAGACAAGAGTAAACTGTAGAATGCTTGAAGACCAGAAATGCACTAGGAGGATAAATCCTCATCAAGGAAGATAACTCCGAGAGTAACACAGATCGCCAGAGGAGAATGCATGCTCTCATGAACCGAATTAAAAATATCATCCTTTTGCTGAATTAAATGAGCCAATGAGGAAAAATGAGCTAAAAGTAGACAATGAGAGATTGCCACCTCAAATACCCCCTGCAGTGGTCCCAAAAATCAACATGACCACTAGCTTAGGGGTTGGCCACGCGTGTACAGTAGGAAGCAATAAGGTAGCTAACGGTTTTCTTGTCTCCTTTGCTCACATGCATCACCATCTTGGGACCACTAATGTAATTTCTGAAATACCCTCACCTAAGGGAGGGAAAAATGAAAAATGAACCGCCACGTGGCCAAATTTCCAAAGACCCTCAGGCACACTCCTAAAAAGTTCAAGTGATACTCTTCCACAGTAACAATTTCTCACCCACTGAAAATATCGCTCTCATCTTCTTCCTCAGAGCATATAGGGAACTTTTTCCACCAATTTTTATCAGTCTTGAAGGTTCATTTTGGACCTTTGAGCAACCACTCATTACTCAAAATCTACCTTGAGCATCGGAGTGTGGTCTCCGGCCACTGCCGGCTGCCCCTCTAATTTCGTGTGTGCTCTGGTTTGCAGGTTTCTTCCAGCTCAAGTTTGGCAGTCTTAGATCTCATTTTCATCACTTCTTTCTCCCTTTGCCGTAAGCTTTGCAGCCCTAGCAACTTACCTCCCCATCTTACCCAGAACACCTCCAAACATATCAGGGCAGATGTCCTCCCTCTAGAATCAATAACTTATTTTTCTTCTAATATTTTATTATTTTTGTTGAGGTCACCCAAAATCTCACCAAAACAATTTCAAATGTGAGTCTGTTGGTCAAAAGGATATTAAGTCTAATAATTGAAGAAAATTGACCTATGTTTTACCTTTTTAGTTTGAATTATTTCCGCCCTGCCCCCAAATGTTTCGACAATTTTCGCCGTCCCCATTTGTTTCAACATTTTCCACCGCACACCCAAAATCCTTTATTTAACTATCAAACGTAACAGTGCTAGGGCAAAATAGGAATTTTAGCCAAAAACAAAAAAAAATAAATGAAGCTTTCGAGATGGGCGCTACTGACTCTGTCGTTTCACTTCACTGATATTTGTTGAAGAATCCTGCGGCATCTACAAGCAACACCTACTCTAGTTTGGAGCCAAAACCGAGCTTTGGGAATCGGTTTTGGCGGGTTTTCTTCCCTTCATCACGTGCTACCACATATGAATAGCTTGATTGTTAATGGTTTTGTTTGTTTGTTAATGGTTTTGTTTGTAAAGAGAAGGAGAGCTGTATCAGTGGTTTTTGTTGAAGAGCCACAGGTTAGTGACACTTTAAATGCAAAATGTTGTGTGTTCAATCTTATTTATTTCATTTTATTTGACTAGTTTATTCTAGGTTATTTCAATTTTTGTTGTCATTTTATTTGATTAGTTTATTCTGGGTTATTGCAATTGTTGTTTTCATTTTATTTGATTAGCTTGTTCTGGTTTATTTCAATTGTTGTTTTCATTATATTTGATTAGTTGTTCTGGTTTATTTCAATATTTATTTTTTATTGTTTTTGTCAATTGTCAATACTGTTATTTTGGTTTATGCATGCTTCAAATTAGCTTTTGTCTCAGGGATTCATGATCTTCTCAGTAAAATTTTTTTTGTTAGGTAGATTATTATGGCTGGATGCATTATTATTTGTTGAAATTTGTTATTTTGAGAAAAAGCTTATGTGTTTTAAGCATATAATCTAGGAAGCGTGTGTTTAAATATGAAGTGCATTATTTTGCTTTGACTGCCATAGTAGAAAATTTGATAATACGTATGTTTACAGGTGAGAATGGATGACAAAGATGATACAACTGTGCATGTCACTTTCAAGGACACTACACATAATCTTGGTGTAATGGATTTAGATAGATTTAGCTAGGTCTCCCTAATCAACAAAGTGCTTGTGAGAGTGTATGGAAGAAGGATGAAGTTTGATGAACTGTTCAAGCTGACTGTATCGGTGCCTTGGGAGTCAAAAGATGCTGAAATCTTTGATGATCAAGATCTGTTTTTCCAGTTGAAAGAGCACCATAGAATGGTACTTTATAAAATGCAATTTTATCTTTACCAATTACCATCATCACAACAATCATCAGCAAAAAGATCCTTATCCCATTTTTCAGACACTTCAGCCTTAGACACATCTACAGACCCACACCTAACATCCCAAGCACCCTAGATCTTAATAACCCTATTTCATCACCACCAGCTGCCATTATAAATGAATCAAATAACCATAATGAAGCCAATTGTGGTTTATTTGAGGATTTCCTTGACACATACTTTAGATCCCCAAGTTGTCAGCAAAATGACTCATCCAACCATACCTTTGCAATAGACTCACCCCAGCAACAGCCTTGTTCATCTCCTATCCCACTTGGAATGCCATCACAACCAACAACACAGAACCCAGAATCGCAGCTATATCAAGCCTCTAACCCTTTCCCCAATTCCTCAGATACCAACCATAATGTTAACACTAATGCAACAACAACCCCAGATTATGACTCCGAAGACAGTATTTTCAGTCTAAATGATAATGATGAAGATGATGTTCAATTAAAAACTGATGCTCCTAAAGTGTTGAGTATAATGGATCCAAAGTATGTGCCTTCTGATGACAGTGATGGTGATTGCATCATTTTTTATTGTGAAAGTGATGACAATGAGTTTGGTGTTAGTTCTGATAATGAACATGCTGATGTGTTGAGTATAATGGATGCTGAAATGCGAGCAAATTTGTATATTCCTAGTCATGCACCCGTGATATTTAGAGTTGGGCAGTGTTTCAAGAACTTTACAGAATTAGCATGGGCAGTGAGACAAAATGCAATGGAGAAATGGTATAAGACTTATGGGCATAAGTTTGAAAAGACAAGAATCACTGTTGGGTGTGAGTACTATAAATGCCCATGGTTTTTACCTGCTACAAAAACTAGATTTGGAGCAATGTTCGTGGTGAAAAGGTATAATGATTTGCATACCTGGGTTAGATTGTTGAAGAATCCTGAATGAACTGCAAAATTTATTACATGGAGATTTGGAAATGCTATTATTGAGCATCCAGAGATCAGTGTTAACTTTATACAATTTGAGCTGAGGAGATTGTATAGGATTAAAGTTGCCATAATTAAGATTTACAGGGCAAAGAAAAAGGCTTTAGAAAGAAAGGGAGCAGATCATGAATCTAGTTACAGGCTTATTAGATCTTATGCACAACAGATTTTAAACAAGATGCCACAGTCATTAGCCCTAGTTAATGTAGTCAGATACAATGACAATGAGGCAGCCACTCATTTTGACAAGTTTGTGCTATCATTTCCAGCAGTAAGAGATGGCTTCAACGGTGGATGTAGACATTTTATTGGCATAGATGGGTGTCATCTGAAGGGTCCTTATAAGGGTATCCACCTCTCAGCTGTAGCACTTGATGCCAACAACAGTATATTCCCAATGCATTGGCACTTGAGTTTCTTAATGCTCATGTGAGATATTGTGCCAGACATATATTATTGAATTTAAAAGCTAAGCACCATTTGTCTTGACTTCAAGGCTCAGTTTTGGGCAGCTGCAAGAGCATCAAGCAGAAGGGCATTTGAAGAGGCTATGGAAGATGTAAAAAAGGCTGATGCTGGTGTTTATGAAACATTGAGAAAGCTACCAGCCAAATATTGGTCATGACATGCGTTTGATAACCAGTGCAAGACAGATCATGTCACCAATAACATGACTGAGTCTTTTAATGCATGGCTTGGAGTGTAAAGAAACTTGCCTATATTAACTATGCTTGAATGGATGAAAAAAAAAATAATGAAAAGGATGGTTAATAAAAGACAGAAAGCTCAGACTTGGGGAACAACTATGCCTGGTAGAATTTATGAAAAAATGATGAAGAATTTACAAATACGAAGTGAAAATCCTATTTGTAGAGCAAGTGAATGGTTGTACGAAGTCGATGACAAGGGCAAGACTTACATTATTGACCTTGAACAGTATGTTTGTGACTGTGGTTATTGGCAATTGAGTGGTGTTCCATGTATCCATGCAATGCCTTGCATTTTACATTTAAGAAAGGATAATTCACAATTCATACATGGTTGGTTGAAGCAGGATAATTACTTGGCCACATATTCCGGATTGATTCACCCTATTCCAAATAAGACATCATGGCCAAGAGCTTATGGGGATGAGATATTACCACCACTAGTCAGGAGGCCTCCTGGAAGACCAAAGAAGAATAGGAGGAGAAAAACTGATAAAGTACCTCCAGAGAAAAGGAGATATAGAATGCACTGCAAGCACTGCAAAGAATTTGGACACAACAAGAGAGGATCCTCAAAATGTGAACAAAAGGACTAGACATTATAAGGTAAAAGTAATTGCTCCTATAAGAAGCCTTACTGCTTTAACTTTATGAAAACAATCACATGTGCTCTATATTATAACTATAGATTATGTGTTGTGTGTTTTTTGTTTTATCACAGAACAAATTGAAAAGTTATGTTTCCAGACACGACTCATCAGAATTGGTAGGTAAGACACTTTACCTCAAGTCCCAATGGCATTGAATTTTACTTTCAAAATAAAAGCACATGTATCTTCAGTATGAATATTGTTTTATAATTACTTGTGTGTGTAAAGCATGATAAATACTATATCTGGGGTCCAGAAAGTAGTGTTGTTCTTAGTGTGTAAAGTAGTACTGTTGAAGTGGATTAATATTACTATATGATATAAATATTTTATTTCAGGTGTTCAAGGTAGTGATAGTGGTGTAAATGTAAATGCACCAGTCAATATCACAAATGGTAGTTATAGACAGTCACATGAAAATATCCAAGTTATATTACAGTTCATGGCATGACAAATTACTAGCATCAAGTTTCAAAGAAACAAAAAATGATCAATCAGGCAGGCATGTCTACTGCTACAGAACCAATGAATATACACTTTACAGAAGGTAGGTCTAATGCTGTTTGGTTAGGGGTGCAAAGGAAGAAGATACTATCAAATATTGGAATGATGCTGAAAAGGAATAATGGTGTGAAAATAGGTATTAAAAAGAAGATTGTGGTGCCTTCCCACCATGGAAGGTAAAAGCCTATATCCATATTTAACACATTAACTTAACTTATTTAAGCTATAAATGACTGTAACCATTTTAATAAACTTGTGTTATTTCGCTATGCAGTGATTGTTGAAGACTGGTGGATACATTGGCAGCAATTTTTTGGATTAACAAATACTGGAGGTATATATCTAATTTTTTGACACCGTCCACAATGCCACTTTAAACCAAGTCTTGACAACTTGATTTTGACCAAAGTAGAGCTTATTCTACAGATAAGTTGTTGTCATCTTTTGTATTACAGTCACAGCTTTAGTCAATTAGTTCTTTGACAAGCAATAGGACTGGTTTATGGTATTTTGTAAGTTGTTGGGCATGGTATACATAGTACTGACAGGATAAACCAACAGTAGATTTTGTTTTTTTAGTTACTATAACTTAAGACTCTGTATATTGCTGCCAACGTGAATGTATAGATCAATGACAAACTGATATATTGATTTAATGTTTTGATTTATTTAGCTTGCATTACAATATATGATAAACAGAAAAATAAACAACATGAAGATCATGATTTGATACTTCTTCAGTTGCATCAGCACTGCTTCGATGTTGTTAAACTTGTTAACAACATCATCCTAGTTATAAATATCAGTTTTATTTACATTGTGATGCATCAGTTGAAGTATGTGTGCTAATGCTCGAATTTCTTCTATTTCTTCCATGGATGGTGTCCACCATTTGAAGAATCCACACTTTGTAGTTTTTGGACAGCTATAGGCTAATCGGTTTGGATTTGCTTCAGATTCTAAAATTTTTATTTCCGCTCTCAGTTGACAGTAACATATTTCATTATGAAACTTTATAAGACCACCATTGATGAAATTCTTCTTTGATGGGGAATTTGATGAACTAGAAGCACTCCTCGCTCATGACATTTTCTATAATTTGAACTGTGTGTATTGAATCTGATGATGGAGATGAAGATTTGTACTTGGTTGTGTGTGTATGTTTGTATGGGTAATAATAGTGATGATGAGTTGTTGAAGCTGAAAATGGTGTTGTAATGTTTTGTATATGTGTTTGATGATGGAGTAGAGAATGCGAAAATGGAGATGAGATGAGTGTTGCTGAATTAATTTATAGCAAAATGAAGACACTTTATTCTCAGAAATTGACTGTTGGGATTTCTGGATTTCTAGCTGTTATATCTGAAATTGGCTAATGGTCTCAAATTAGTTACACAATGCCACGTGTGCTACATAATTCTCTTGATTTAAAAGGATAATAAGGTAATTAAACAATTCCATAATAGACAAAGCCCTGGGTTTCCTGACAATTCACTCGTTTCAATCCAAATTATGGGCAATATTGTTCAATTACCAATTTTTAGATGGTGCCGTTACGTTTGATAGTTAAATAAACGGTTTTGGGTGTGCGGTGGAAAATGTTGAAACATATGGGTGTTCGGCAGAAATTGTCAAAACATTTGGGGGCCGGGCGGAAATTACCCCTTTAGTTTTTAATCTCTTTATTAACAGTTAAAACGGCAGCAATTATGTCAAAAGGAACATGGTTTGAACAATTTGAAGCGTCTTATCTGAGGTCACCTAGGATTCCATACTTATGGGAAGTAGGCTCCTCTCATTTCTCAGCACTAAGGAATTTAAGCATAATCAATAATGAAACCCAATTTAGAAATATTATCGTCTGTTGCAATATCTATGATTTCAAATGGACTAAAATCTTTGTTACTAAAATCATATTTGATTTAGCGATCATATTATTGGTTATGTCAACAAGATGAACAATTTTTATCTTCTCATTGATGAACAATTCTTTCCAGTACTCTTTGGAGACTCACATTCATTCATTATTCACTCACCATTCTCAAAATAAAAAATGCCAAAAAGGAGTAATATAATTTTTACTTGTCTAATTTCACACTATTTCAACTAATTAATCTCTTTACTTGTGTTAGTAATTAATAATCAAATTAAATCTTCTAATTGAGAATTGGCCCAAATAAAGAATTTTAATTTAATTAGTTGATTTTTCTCTCTAGCAAAATTTTTGTTTTTATCCAAAACGTGATCGCCGTTTTCTATTAAAAATTATTAGATTTGTCCACATACCATTCTTAATTCTCTACACTGTTTAGGGAGTAAAATATCTTCAGGACCAAGCAAATACATCCAAAATGTTAAAAAAAGGAGTCCTAATCTCATCAATAATATTTAAGATAGAAATTTAATTTTTCTAATCTTAACGACACCGTTTCTTCTCCTTAGCCACCACGCAAAAATTTGCTGAATTTCACCTGAGCGACATTGTTTGTTCTCTGCGCTCGCTATGCAAAATCTGCGGAGTGGGCACTTCACTCAACTTTTGCCAGCCCTAGATGCCACTGTGACAAGTGTGACACCCCACCATACCAGTAAATAACAATAATTATAAATTTGACAATAATATTAATAACTTTGATTGAACGGTTATTGGTGTTTATCAAATACTCATCAACCTTTAACATTTGTTATAACTTAAAACTAAATTTTCCTTCTTTAGTAATTAGAGTTTAGCAGTACACGCAAAAATCTGCCAAGCAGTCACTTCACTGAAGTGCAAATGTCAGTCATAACTTCACACTTCACAGGTTTATAAATATGTAAAAACGCAAAAAAAAAAAAAATGATCAGCCGCAAAAATTTTTGAAATGGCTCTTTCACGATCCAGCTTATGTTCATATTTCAGGCTGTAATTAATATATTTTTATTCAAAATCTAATACAAAACATGTGTTTTTTGTGTCATTTTTTTATTCACAGGTCGGATTGCTGCTGCATTTTTGCCCACTTGGTTCTAACATTATAGTTCGAACAGCTTGGTAAGGCTTTTTCGTATTTATTTCTAACCTTATTGTTAACTAAAATGTGTGTGTGTGTGTGTGTGTTTTTAATTAGTAAAAATTGGGTTGATTGCTTTTTGTTTCTAAATGAATAATTTGGATTTTGATTAACAGTGAATCATATGTGCTAAACCTAGCATCTGACTATTATTGTAATGTTTTACATAGAGATAAATGTAATTTAGGGTAATATCTAGTGCGCGACGGCATCACGTGCACTGATGCTCACTAGGTTATTTTCTTGTAATATTGGGTGCTTTTATTTATTTCTCGTTTTGGGTGTCTGAGCAGCTGCTCTGTTGGTGTTGCTTTACCGGTGTTCTCAACATTCAAGACAATTGAGAGGAAAGCTGAAGATGAGCAACAAAAGTGGCTCATGTATTGGGCAGGTTGGAATTACTTTTTATTTTTATTATTTATTTATTATTATTATTATTATTAGTTTTGTTAGGCTTGTCACTTTGCTTATTTTGTTACTTGATTTTTTTTTAGATTCGCAAATTTTCTCTGTATCCATTATGAGTCTATCTTAGTAGTCAGTGATTTTTTAGCCCTAGTGTGTTCCTGTTAGATGCTATGATCAGTTGGCCAAGATATTGAAAATTTCCTTTATGGTAATAGTTATGCTGAGATCTTGCTTGGGTGAAAATATATAGTACTTCTATTCATGATGACCACAATGATGAAGTTTCAAGCGAAAATTTGCAGCTTGATGAACTTTTGATTGTACTTGTCCTACTTACTATTTGCAGCTTATGGAACTTTTAGCATTGCTGAAGCATTCGTAGACAAGTTTCTTACTTGGTAAAGTTTTGAGTACTGGTGATTTCTTCCATTTGCTTGTGCAATAACTATTTATTGTATATTTTTCGAAAAGATAAGCATGTGTACATCTTTTCCCATGCATGTATGCATGACGCTTAATTATCTATGCCAAATTGATGTTGCTGCCTTATCTTGTTTCATCATTTCAGGTTTCTCATGTATCATCATCTGAAATTTGCATTTCTTGTATGGCTTCAGCTTCCATCTACTGATGTAAGTTTAAAAATAACGCTTGTAACTTCGGATCATATTTAAAAAATGGGGAAAGGTGTACTTGCATTTATATTGTTCTGTGATGAAATTGACACACGTCATTTAGTTCCGCTTGGACTTCTTTGTGGATATCTAGTCCATATATGCATGCCATTATTATTTTTTCCACAATAAATAGAAGTACATGATGATTGATGTATCTCTGCATTATTCTTAATATGTTAACTTTTGAACTTCCTTATTTCTTGCTAGGGGGCAAGGCAGTTGTACGAGAACTACCTGAGTCCATTCTCGTTGAGGAGTCACGCGAAAGTTGATCAACTTAGGGCCAGTAGACATGCTAAAGTTGATAAACTCAGGGCCATTACACAAGCTAAAGCTGATCAAATCAGGGACATAACCCTGCATCCATTCTTGTTTAGGTGTCAAGCCAAAATTGATCAACTGAGGGCCATTGAAGAAATGGTACGTTAGGCATTGTTGTTGTTTTCATATTATGGGCGATACAAGTTTGCATTTTCTGTTTGACTGAATGATACTGTGGTACTCCGCATATTTTCAAGAATATACAGAAAGTTGAAACCTCTGAGCAGAGTTTGATTTTCACCTCCATTGCGAAATTTTAGTTTGTGGTAAATAAAGCACCTGAAAATTGTTTATATTGGGTCAACCTCAATCCATAAATACCCTGCACAAGTCTCACTGTATTGCACTCAACACTTGCACTATTGTTTCTGATGAATTATATACTTTGCTGAAATTTGCAGGTCGGACATATCAGCTCAATCAAGGCAGAAATTAAACGTGGAGAGGATACATTCTTCTTATTTTCCTGGTCAGGTAATGGTAGATGCATGTCGGTGCATGCTTGCCTTGTTAGTTAGGTGATTTCCATATAGATTAGAAGTATTTTACTTGCTTCTGGACCAGCTGACTAAAATGTTGAGGGTTGTTGTGTTGAATGTGGATCCAAATCAACCGGAAGGACGCGATGCAGTTGAAGACCTGGATGGCGTAGCCACAGACACTGACACTGAGTCTGATCTTGAGGTCGAGGAGACTTTGATCGCACGTCAGTTTGGGCAAGTTCAGTTATTCTTGTTATGAACCAAAACCCCATCGTAGGATTGCCAAATCGTATCTGCTCGAATAATGGAGGCTCCTTTGTCACTTGAAATGCGACCATAGGTATTCTCAAGGATGTACATTATCCCTCAGTATCATCTCTCCTACAAATTCAAATATCTTTTGGTCATTTGCATTTGAAAGGAGTACTCGTAGTAGTTCATTCCCTGAATTTATCTTTTGTGCTTAATTTGTATTAAAAATCTCTGGTTACATGGTATGTATTTGGACGGTATTGCAGTGCTCATGCCGTCAACCTCAGGAACTTGCTACATTATAAACGCATAATTGAGAAGCCAAAAGCCCTAACGGGCTGGTAAGTATGTGTCTTGGCTGTAAAATTGACTCTTCATTCTACAAAGTTGACTTAATGTTTTCTTTTGGTGCTCCTTTTTTTGGATTAATTTTTAACAATTAAATTTGTTTCTACAAGTTTGCTAAGAAGCTTGTAAAATTGACTCAGTTATTCCTAATATTTTAAAAAATTATTTAAAACGCCTTTGTCATTACTCAATGACTCAATTACAACAACACGATCACTCGTGTTGTGATATTAATTCGGATTCAAACAATTTGATGATCTTATGACTTTCTTCGAATAATATTAGTGCAAGAACATTAAACTTACATGCCAATTACTCATATCATTAGCAATTTTATTTCTTTTCTTTTGCAAAGTCTATAAATAAATTATCCTAAAATGCATCAAACCGGCATAAGATAAATGATAATCTACAGTCACATTCAACGGAATATATTTACAAAAACATGATATCAATATGTTAACTACTTTAGTATATGCTTTCTTTCTAGCTTTTAATTTAATTTCCACAAAGCCCGCATGTATTAATGTAAAAACTTATGTGAAACAATCCCACAACATCATTATATAGACATGGTGAGATTTTTTGATATTCTGATTTTCCATCCCTTTCTCGCATTTGTCAAAATTTAATTGAACAGTTTAATGTAAATTTTTCTCAACAACTGGACAGTGTTTGCTTTTAATGCAAAGTCAATGCATTACGTCAAAGAGAGAAAAGATTTCTCAGTTAAAGATGTTGCTGTGTTTGTTTGCCGAGAAAGTGAAGAGAAAAAGCTAAAGTTTAGAGAGAAAAATAATGAGTCAAATTCATTTCAGTAAGCTACGAATGAACTGAGATTACAGGTGTTTATACATGCATGTCCAGAAGCTTCTGTAAGGAACAAAATCATGACTGACTGATTAAAGCAACAGCTTGCATAACTGACTGTTGACGTGGCTGATGACCCAACATATTGTTTAACAGCTTGCTGATTCATCTTCTGACCTGAGCAAACAGCAGTACAGTTTATACCACACAGGCAAAAATAATCTAAGAAAATAAATAATATGAAATGTAAGACAATTAATGATAAAGTATGGTCATATTAGTTTGAATGGGAAATTTTATTTTTGTGTCAAAATTCCAATCTTATGCAAGTTATTCCAATGAAAAGTAAAACAATTATTAACGTGTCTAATGGGTAGTACTTTCACTTTCGTGAAGGAATGGCCTTTAATTAGCAAAGAATTGAGGAGACCACGGGACAAAGTACATTGTTTCTTACTCTAGAAAATCAGGGGTTGGTGGTGTTTGGAAGTCGGGAAAAATGGAAGAGAAAGTGAAAGAAAAAAGAACAAAGAACATGTTCATTAGAAAGTAAAAGAAACGTAAAATACAAGTTACATCTTTGGTGCCAGCATGGCATAGAGTTACACAGCAACAGCCTTGCATCTCGAACAACCTTCGGACAATCTTGATTCTTGAATACAAATACTCTGCTACACTCGAGTGCCGCCAATGAGCCAGGACACAAGATTAATCTAAGTGAAATGAAACCATTTAAAAAAAAAAACATAATTACATAAATGAATCCCTTCATGATGTGTTCATAATAGAGTTTTAAACCATTGATAATATATAAGAACTTGTATTAGTGAATTTATTGACACATTACAACCATGGATAGATTTTCAAAATTAATCAAGTTTTGAAAGCCTAACTTATTATTCATTTGAACATTACAAACGGATAATAAATTAAGTGTAAGATCTATATATGTAAGATCAATAATCCTCATTTTCTTTTCTAATTTTATGTGCTAGTAAGAATCGTTTTAAAAAAAAAAACTGTAAATGGCTTGCCGAGCTTTAAGCAAAGTATTTAGGTTATTTGACATGTAATACTAAGGTCCATTTCTCAACCTACCAATTCTGGTATTCATAAAATGCGATATACGCATAAAGTAACGGGTATAAATCTAAATATACTGAAACTTTCAAGCTTTCTAAATCCTACAAGGTATTCATAATTTTCCATACATAAAGCAAAAGAATAATTAATAATTAAGTTACACTGATCTGATTATAATAAATGGAAGTCTAGATTTTTCCTATAGGAAAAAAAAATAATTAAACCTAAACGAGTTGGCAAAATTCTCTATAGAAAAAATAGACAAAAATTGCATAGTAACAACTTACCTTAGAAATTGAATAAGATGCAGCAAATTGACCAAGTGACAAATATTTTGAATGAATATTTGAAAGTGAGAGAAGGCAGGATCACATGAGGGCACAACCAAGGAAAACAAAACTAGCATTGAGGCACGAATTAAAAGATGGATAATACTCTTACACACTATTATTGAAGGTGTTCATTACAAAGATTACAATTCATTACCTGTGAAAGAAAAGAAAATCATTTTGATTGTCACATAATTCTACCCCATAACATTTTTAAGCAGTGAGTCTCTAATTTTTAAAAGTTTTCTTATAATTTCTTTTGCATTGATTCTCTGCTTCAGTGATTCTACAATACACTTCATAGCCAAATTGAAGACAAATGACACACATTGCTCTTTGGTCATAAAATGTTTGTCCTCCCGACTTAACAGATTTGCATCAACAAGTTCCATAACTGAAATGGGTAGCAAATCACTAACCCAACGCTTTAATGTCATTTCTCCGGCAAAAATTTCGTCTGTGGGTTTCTTCTCGGTAAATGTTTCCATTAACATAATCCCAAAGCTGTAAACATCCTCATTTGTGGATACTCGTCCTTCTCTTCCATACTCTAAGGATTGCAACGGTTGTATAGTAAGATAAAATAATTAATACTAAATTGCTCAAATGAAGATCATGATAAATGAATGACATATTAGACAGTCTAAAAGAAAGAAAATTATTTAACATGGAAAAAACCTGGTGCCATATAGCTTATGGTGGCAAATGTTTGTGTTTGAGTCACAGATTGATCTTCTCTAAGTAAGAACCTCGCAATGCCAAAATCACTCAAATGAGCAACTATATTATCGTCTAACAATACATTACTAGGCTTTAAGTCACAATGAATTATAGGAGCTGAATAACCAAAGTGCAGATATTCCAAAGCTGACGCAACATCTATCATTATGTTCAATCTTTGAAAAATATCCAAAATGTAGTTGCTTGAATACAAACACTTCTCAAGACTTCCATGAGGCATGTATTCTAATACCAATGCTTTAAAATCATCATTTGAACAACTGCTAATGACTTTGATAAGGTTTCGATGGCGAATACTTTTCATTATGTCACATTCAATATCGAAACTCTTAAATGCTCCTCCATTTTGTAGGTCAAAAACCTTCACTGCAACCTCTATCCCATCATGAATTCTTGCCTTGTAAATAGAGCCAAAACCTCCTCTGTCGATTAGATTGTTTTCACTAAATCCATCTGTAGCTCGAATATGAGGAACCTGAAGCGCATCTAAAAAAGTAATACTCCCCAATCCAGCAGGGAGATCTTGAGAACTATGTGTACGTCGAATAAGCTGATGAGAACAGGCTCAATTGGCCATTAAGTCTGCAGCATGGTTGGCCTCTCTGAGGACATGTCTGATGTGAACCAAATGAGTAAAGCACAACCGACGAATCCGAGCAACCAAATAAGTATAGTCCCAACAAACAGTGCAATTAGAAGTAGCCCAAGCGACCACTGTAGCAGAGTCAGACTCCACCTCCAGTCTCGATAAACCTAACTGAGCAGCAAACTCCAGACCCTTATAAATAGCCATCAACTCCGTGTAAATAATATGTTGATGCCCATGAAAGTGAGCAAAAGCGGCAAGAACAACACCTCGGTGGTCTCAAAGTACACCCCCAGCAGCCGAGTTCCCCGGGTTTCCCCTAGAACACTCATCAACATAGCTTGACCACACCCTGCTGTGGCCTCAGCCAAGAAATCAATTTCACAGGTCTATTCCGTAAAGCAATTACCCGAAAACCCTCCACTAGTTGAAGCCCCATTACTCCCTTCAACTGAGATGGTTTAAAACCAAAGGCAAAACTAGCTAACCTCAAATCAGAAACCACTCGATAAATAACATCGGCAATATAAAGGACAAAAGAGTCAAACCTGAAAGCATTTCGAGCCTTCCAAATATGCCGCATAATAAAACAAGGAAGAAGAACTCGAATATGCTGTGCAGAGGAAGCACTCTTCCTCCAATGAAGAAGCAAAGCATGCAGTGTCAAAAAAGAGAACTGTCGAAAACCCAACATCAAGTAAAAATGTCTCTAAACCTGAGTAATTCGAGGACAGTCCAGCAAAAGATGTCGAACAGTCTCAGCTGCCCTACCACAAACACATTGCGATACTATATAGAAACCCCGTGAGCATAAGGCATCATCTGTGGCAAGAAAACCATGAAGTAGTCACCAAAGAAAAAATGAGACCCTAGAAGGAATATGCCGCTACCAGATAAAAGAGCAAACCTCGTGCCTTGGTCTCACACATCGCATATGCTCTCAAGCATACCTAAAAGAGAAATCACCATCAGAAGACAACCTCCAGCGAATTAGATCTGGTTCCTCACTCACAGAGAAAGGAATCAGTAGAATCTGTTCCACAATAGATGAAGGGAGAATATCCAACAATCTACCTCTATCCCATACTGTCCCCCTCCAATAAAAGGAAACTGTAACCATGAAAGTAGCAGCAGGGTTAAATATAGCTAGAGGGCAAGAACCCAACCAACAATCATACCAGAAGCTACAAGCACTAGAACCCAACAGCACCGAATATGAGGTTTAGCAATACTCCGAACAAGACAAATGCACCTCCACAACGGAGAGGCAAGATAGCGAAATTGAACAATGGAAGGATGCTTAGAGCTACAATACTTAGACTTCATAAACAAAGCCCACAAAGAACGTTATTCCCGAAACCGCCACCAAAGTTTTAGTTCAAAAGCTGCTGCTAAACTATCAAAAGAATGAACACCCAAATTGCCCTCATCAACTGGATAACAGACCGAATGCCATTTGCACCAGTGAATCCGTCGCCTAATATCAGTGTCGTCCCATAAAAATTGAGTAAACAATCTCTCTAAATGATGAATCACTGCAACAGGTGGGTGAAGGATATGAAGAAGATGTACAGTCATAGAAGAAAGCATATATCTAATAAGAACCTGTTTTCCTCCAAAAGAAAGTAAACGGTTCGCCAACCCCAAAATCTTATCTCTAATCTTACGAATCATATCATAAAAATAAGTGACCCGAAGGTGCCCCATATGAATAGGACATCCAAGATAAGTAAAAGTTAATTGTCGTTGCTGGATACCTGTTACATTCCGAAAAATAGCCTAGCGGGGCGCAGAAGCAAAACACCCAACATAAAAACTACTCTTCTCCTGGCTGATAAGCTGACCTAAAATTGATTCATAATGATGCAGAAAATCCATGATACGCTGAAGATTTTGTCTACTCCCATTAGCAAAAATCACTATATCATCAGCAAAGCTCAAATGAGAAACTCTCATAGGAGAAGCAGTGTTATACCCTAGATAAGGGTATTTAGCATACAAAGAGTCCAAACCCCTGGACAAAAACTCCGCAGCAATGATAAAAAGGCAGGGAGAAAGAGGATCCCCCTATCTGAGGCTGTTCGGAAGAAACCATGGCTTACCCCATTAATCATCATTGAAAACTGATATACTTATATTTTATATATATTTAAATATATTTTAACTTAATTTTATTCTTATTTTTTATTTTCTTTTATTAATTATTGTCTTAATTTTAGATTTTTATTTATGTAGGTAATATCTAAATAAAGAGAACTAAAAAAAGAATTAAATTGAAACATTTGAAAAGAAAATCAAGTCAAGTATTAATGTTCCGGTGCCCAACAAGAATATCAAGACCGAAATTGAAGACAACTTCCTTAAGTAAAAAAAGATGATGCATGTGATCAATTATTGAGGTGGCACTCTAGCATGGAAACAGTGAACATGCAAAGAACTTGGCAAGACAGCCACGTGAGAAGAATTGAAGCAAATCAAATTGGTGACAACGGATTGGGAAGTCACGTGGAGAGCATAAGGAAAGCCACAAATGGGCCAAGAGAAATAAAGGAAATCAATTGCTAAATTATATTATTTGGATGGACATGTGCACACGTGAGTTAGAATTTGACAAGGATTTGGCCGTTAATTTCAAGTCAGCCAAGCATCCTAATTTTACAAGGATTTGCCAAGCATTATAAAAGGAAAAACATTGGCTTTGGAAAAGAGGCATGCCGGACAAGAAGAAGAGAAGCGGACGAACGAATTTAAGAGAAAAGAGAAGTTGCAGCCGCAAAAAGCGAGAAAGAGCTAATTGAAGATCTTTTCAAGAGTTTTTCTTATCAAACTCCTCTTCTCTTGTTTTAATTATAATAATGTTTTATTTTATGGATGATATTTTCTTCTTTATTATGAACTAAATATTTTTATCTAGATTTGTAATTGAACCTTGTATGAACCTTAATTTATTTATGTCTTAGTTCTTCAAATTTTCCTTTTATTGATTATTTATTATATTTTGTGCTTAATCTATTTGATTGCTTGATCACCAATTGAATAGCACATGTGTAGTTGCATAGATATCGGAAGAGTCATGCATACATAGACCTAAATATGATAACATGTGTTAATCTTTGATAGGAATATACTTAGATTGCATATGCACTTGTTAAGGAACTTGAACTTAATGAATTGTTTATAATTGATCCTCATAGGAATATAGTGGGTTAATTGTGAGTAATATATCTACTTGACCATCGGAAGAGGCTTGTAGAGACTTTAGTGTTCTGAGTGATAATTGAATTAGGTTAATTAGAAGAACTGGACTAAGATTAATAAGGGGATTACTAAGGGAAATTACAAGCCTAGGTTTCATCATCCATTAGTTATCTTATTGTTTATTTTGCATTTACCGTTATAATTTTAGTTAAGACTTTTTATTTAATTGTTTGGATTAAACTTGGGAGATATAAAGTGGTAGATAGTGATAGGATAATACTAGTCCCTGTGGGTTCGACACTCTAATTTATCACTTTATTACTTGTTTGATACGTACACTTGCGTGGGTAGTTTTTGTTGGGATTATGTGCTCTTTAAAGCATATTGATTTTCTGATTAATAAAATATTTGAGGTATTTATTCAGATATCTTAATTGCATAAATATTTTGAAAAAGGTCCATTTAATCATATTATATATATTTATGTGATCATCATATGGATTCACAAAAGACATAAATACAAGTTATCTTATGATTAAATAAATTGAGTTCGCAGTTGATAAATAGAGTTGGGCGCTCTATTTATGTTTAGACTGTAGTAAATTCATCGAATGATTTGTCTTGATCATGTATGAATTTATTGATGTAGTTTGACTACATTGAACTGGATCACATATGAGATTTAATTAACCTTGAAATGACTGTCAGACTTATTAAATCTCATAGGCATTGATTTTATTGCAATCTTAATCTTGAGTTAATTATAGTTTCATGTTTATGATTGTCATTTCATTTGAGTTACCAATGGGCACGACATACATTTGTAGTCAAGATTACACGGTATCTTGGTGGAAGTAATTATAAGCAATGAGATTATAGATTAACAAAATAGAATTTGTACAACACATCTCTTGACGGGTTTTCGGTACTTGATCATAGAATTCTCTGGCCAGAGTGTGTCAACATAATTAGTATGTTGAAAATGATCATTAGAGAAAGCCAGATGTAAGTGTCAAGGAAAAAGATGTAATTAAATTGATTGGACAATTGAGATATCAATTTAATTAGCGATGTGGTACAAAGGATTGTTCAAAAGAAAGACATCAATGTGGCATGGGTCGAATTATTATTCGAGAATACTATCCTAGATAGCATACAATTATGGAGGTCAATTCCAATCTTTTAGTGGAGTAGATTTGGAATTAAATAATTGGGCTAGTTTAATTATAAGCCTAATTATTGTAGCCACTATTGTATGTACCCATATGATCCCCCCAAGTTAGCTCATTTAATTGATCGCACCATTATTTGGGTTGATAAGCAAGATAACTAGCTTTATTTGGGTTAAAAGCCTAAATATATTATTTGGTGGGAGGCTTTATTTAATATACTTGTGTAAGGGCGCTTGTGTTATTTTACAAGGTGGGCCCCTATCACAAAGAACAAGTAACGCCACTTTGCTTTTTAATTTAAATAAAATATTTTTTATTTAATAGAATTAAAAAAGCGAGCTCAGTGTTTCCACCAATAGAATATAAAAAGGTTTATTATTTCCCAAAAGAAGAGGGCAGCTACAATATACAGAGAAAAGAAATTTTTCTCTCTAACTTTAAGAGAAAAATCTTCTCTTGCAAGTTGCTTTCCAGTAGTAAAAAAAAGGCGCCCACACGTCAAGTGCAGATCAAACTTGAGTCATAACCTGGAAGATCATTGGTGACGGATCGTGATCTAACAGAATTAGTGATGACAGTTCGTGACTTGGGAGCCTAGATTACTTTTACGAAAAAGCAAAGGTACAATTTCTAGATTATAGTAATTCTATATATTGTATGAAAAATGCGATCCTAATATTTCCGCTGCAAAAACGTTTTAAAACCAACAATTGGTATCTGAGCGATCTCATATTAATATATAGAGTTATTGTATAAAATCAATCTCTTGTATTATGTGTATTAAGATGAGTGGCACTAGTTTTATATATTATTTCATTACTTGAAATGATATATTTTTTAACAGATTAATGGTTGTCTCAATTCATGGTTAGAAATTTCCTTTTATTAATTTTATGGATTTATAACAAGAGAGGTGGTCAATTTTCACCATGTTTCTCTCTTGATTATTTTATTTCACTGTTCTTAGATTCTTTGTAAGCCATTAATGGCATATGAATTTTGTAAATATTGTTTTGTTATAAAAGCAAAGCAAAGAAATCAAGAAACAAAGAAAAGGTGATGCGGCAAAGAAGACACAAGGAACGGCAGCCATGAAAGATTGTTTCTGGAATTGGCGGCGGAAGACAAAAAGATGAATAGGGTTTTGTTTTGTTTTTTTTTCATGGACCACCCTAAGGTTTCATCTTTTATATCTTTTGGCCAAATCTTGGAAAATTTTACATTTAGGTCCACAAACATGTAATATGTTTTGGAGGTGGCGGCTGGAAAGAAAGTGTGAGATTTAGGGTTTTGGGTTTATATCCTATGGCACCCTATAGTCTCATTATTTTACCATTCAGACAAAGTATTTGGGTTTTGGGCAGAAAAATTCAAATTTATTTATAATGGATCCAAGCCCAATTGTGGTTGATAATTGGACAATATAAATGGAAATTTGATAAGCCCAATAATAATTATTGGTCTAAATTTATTTATATGGTCCCAAGCTCATTTTGGAATTTCAAAACTGGATCATATAAATAAAAATTTGGTAAGATCAATAATAAAATTTATTTGGCTCAAGAATTTTTTAAATGAATTTGGGCTTATTTTATCAAATTAATTGGATCTAGTTTTTATAAAATTTTATTTAAAAAAAAAAAAAGGGATCCAATAGTATTTTATTGATGCCCAAATTTAATTTTAAAAATTGAACCAAGGATAAATTTAAAAGCCCAAGAGTACCTAAGCCAATGGATATGGACAAGAGCAAGTACAAGGAAGAGAAAGAAAGAAAATGGATGTTGACTTAAAACCCAACAGAAATTAGGCTAATAGATTAAGTCAAATTTTCTTTAGGAAAACCATGAATTGAGATTGTTTAATTGCTTTTATCTATATGCTATGTTTGGTTGATAACATGCCATGACAACATGTCATATAGAATAGGTAGTGCCACTCTATGCATAATAATACATGACATCTATAGATTATAAATCTAGATATATATTGTTTGATGTTTGCGTGCGCTTAATAATATTATATTTCATCTTGATAATATTATTTTAGGAAGCATGCAATTAACAATATACGATATAATCTGTATATTGTTCAAAAGGAAAAACCAACTTTAAAATATTGAGTGGGAGAGGGAAAATTCAAGATAATTTTTCCCACGGGCTCTATTGTTAGTTCAATAATAAAATTATATATATACCTCGACTTCATGATACGGTGATGCTCCCTACGGAGGGTATATATATTAGATATTTTATTTGATGAACTTCTTTAAGGATAAGATCGAAATATTTTTCAATCTGTTGATCACCCTAACGGTGGCTGCATGATATGAATGATACGTAGATTGAAACATTGGTTATACACTCAACAAAATTTGTTATTAACCCTCCCAACGAAGCTCTGTTAACAAATTTTGGCCCTAAAAGATAACGATAGTTATTTATCATGTTACGACATGAAAGTAAATAATCTAATGGTTAATTGGGTCTAGTAAGTGGAGGCATGACTTCCCCAACGGATAGCTTGCTAAAGCGGTACTAGATTATCATTACAATAAAATAAAATGCATTTATGATTTTTTGCATTTTAGATTTTTATTGTGAATATTATATTTTTCAATGTATTTATGCATGTGTGTTTTATTTCTCAGAAAATATCTCCCATCAACCCATTATAAATTATCCTGGTTAAAAAATGAACTCACTGGTGAAAATTACTTAGATTGGAAACGCAATCTATTTAATATTCTCACTGCTAAAGCTGCAAATATGTTCTGACCCAGCCATGCCCTATACGTTATACGATTATAGAAATCAGAGGGAGCCTTATGAGAAATGGTGTGAAGCTAACAGAATGGCTAATCGCTATATATTGGCTTCGATTTCTATGGAGCTGCAGAACAAACATTGGAACATGGAAACAACCACTATAATATTGGCTGGTCTCCATCAGATGTTTGGGCAAAATACTAATTCTGCCAGAGAAGCAGCGTTAAAACGTGTCACTGACACCGAGATGGAAGAGGGCACAAGAGTTCGTGATCAGTGTCCTCAAAATGATGGACTATTTGAATGAAATTGAGATTCACGGTGTTCAAATTGATAATAAAACAAAGATTAACATGGTGATTGAATCTTTGCCTGATACATTCAAAGAGTTTAAGGTCAGCTATATCTTCAGCAATAAAGATATGACCTTAATTGAATTGATGCACGAACTGCATGCTATAGAAGAATTTTACCATAGCAAATAACTTCCTGGAAAAGGATTCTCTTCAAGGCCTAAGTCGAAAGACAAGGATAGGCAAAAGAGAGTTGGGATGAGAAAACTGTCTACTAAAAATGATGGCAAGCTGAAAGGCAAGTGCTTAAAGTGTGGACGGAGGGTAAATTGAATAAAGATTGTCCTAAGATTATTAAAATCAGGTATAGGAAATCTTTAAGCTTCTTAATTAGTTCAGATTTCTATTGATTCATGCAATAGTAAATTCTGAGATAACTAATCTTATTTGTAATTCATTTATTTGGTTTTCAGAAAACCAAGAGATTAAGTGAATAAAGCTTTAAACTGCAATTGAGGAGATACTAGTTTATATCAGCTGAGAAGACTAGATCAGTATTATGAGACTTTAGTTTTTGATATTTGTCTTTATGTTTCCAAACATTAGAGGAATTTAATTTCGGTGGCCTGTTTTTTAATAAACAGGAGTACACTGTTATTTTTGGATCCTCTATTTATTATAATTACTTGTTTTGGTACTTTACAAAGACAATTTATATCATATAAGTCCATTGATCTATTCAAAGCAAGATATAATGGTAAAGAGTATATGCATTTATCTAAGAAAAGAAATGTTTCTTCTAACCAATATCACCTCTGATATTTGCGCTTATGTCATATGAACTGTAATAAGATTTTAAGAGAATGATTAATGATAGGCTTGTTGGCCTATTAAGATTGATCATTGTCACTTTACAATCTTATTTAGAAAAGTAATATGACAAGGAAGCTCTTTTGAGCTAAAAGAAAGCGTAATATTGTATTGTATAAATTAGTGCATATGCGGACTAATTAGTTTACATGTTAGAAGAGGTTATGAGTATTCTATCAATCTTATTGATGAATATTCATCGCATTTATGTTTGTCTAAATGCATCATGATTCTGTGGCTTTTGAAATTCAAAAGAGTACATGGATAAGATAGAGAAGCGATTAGACAAGAACATAAAAGAACTTTGATCTGATCGAAGCAAAGAATATCTCATTAGAGAATTCAAAGTTCATTTGGTTGTAAAATGGGATAAACTCCCATATATAATGAACATTATGACATAATAGTGTCATTATACGAAGAAACATAATTCTTTTGGATAAGACAAGATATATACTAAGTAATTTATCATTAACCCTTTTGATTCCAGATACCAGTATTTAAAACTGCATGTTCAGAAGTTTGCATGTTTTATGTATCCTAAAGGAATAAGGGAAAGTCTAATTTATAGGCCTCAAGAGATGAATGTATTTGTAGACATACACTTTACTTTCCTTGAGGAAGACTATATAAATGACTTATAACCTAAGAGTAAGGTAAAACTAGAGAAATTATTAAGAGATCAAGTTGATGCTCAGTTTTCTATTTATGTCTAATAACATAGAAAAGAGCAACAATGATTTAAAAAGGACTATCCCTAAACAGCAACCACCCATAGAGGCTCGTCGTAGTGGGAGTGTAACTAGATTACCAGCACGGTACATGTTACTGGGAGAAACTTATACAGCTATCTCAGATGGACATGTACAAGATCCCACTAGTTACAACGAAGCTCTATTGGATGGAGATGCTGAACTATGGAAAAATGCTATGAACCAAGAAACGGAATCTATGTATTCCAATAAGGTCTGGGAACTTGTAGAGTCACCAAATAGGGTAAAACCTATAGGGTGTAAATGGATCTACAAGAGAAAAAGAGGAGTAGATAGAAGGGTGGAAACATTTAAAGCAAGATTAGTAGCCAAAAGGTAGACTTAGAAAGAGAAATCAATTATGAGGAGACCTTTTCACCGGTTACTATGCTTAAATCCACCAGGATTCTGCTTTTCATTGCTACAATGCTGGATTATGACATTTGGCAAATAGATGTCAAGACTACGTTTCTTAACGGACATCTTGAAGAAGACATCTATAAGTAGTAACCAGATAGGTTTGCACAAAAGGCCAAGAACACATGGTATGTAAGTTGCAAAGATCCATTTATGGATTAATGCAAGCATCCCGGCCATGGAACATCATATTTGATCAAGCAATTAAATCGTTTGGATTCTTATAGAATATTGATGAGCCATGATTGTAAAACAAATTCAGGAAAAGACTATAGCATTACTAATTCTTTATGATGATGACATCCTTTTAATTGAAAAAGATAGAGGAGCATCATCTGTAATAAAGAGTTGGTTAGCAGAACAGTTTGATAAAAGTGACCAAAAGGTATATAGTTATATTCTTGGTACTAACCTTTGGTGATACCAGAAGAATAAAACTCTATCTCAAACTGCTTATATTGATGAGATAATGTCTTGATTAAATATTTTAAATTCCAAGAATGATTTTTATCATTCAGAATTGGAATTATATATTCTCCAAGCATCAGTGTTCTTGTACACTTGAGGAGATAGATAAAATGAGATGAAAAGAAGGTCTCATTTATGTCATGACAAACTCTTATATTGCAGTTGAATGGTCAATAGATATCATTCAAACCTTAAACATCAAAATATTGTAAAGCATTTAATATAGATTCTGAAAAGAACTAAGAATTATATGCTTATGTATTTTGGTAGTGATCTCATGCTAGTGAATTTTATAAAAGAATCTGACTTCATGTCAGAAAAGGATACAAGGAAATTTATTTGTAAATTGTGTTTTTATTGGGAAGTGGAGATATGAGTTAAGGGAGTATGAAACTATTTAGTGTCATAGACTCCGTAACTAAAGCTAAAAATGTGGCTCTATTTGAAGCTACTAAAGAAGTTATTTAACTCCACAAGTCCCTGTAGATTCTTGAGATGATACCTATACCAATTGCATTTATTAAACTTTGGTAGTGTAACAGTATAACAGTGAAAAGTCATAGGAACCATAATGGTACCTATAGTAACTGTGTCAGTTTAACTTTAGTAGTATAATGATGGTGCAATTGATCAACTATAGGAGCGAAGAAATCACAAGAAAGAAAAACACATTGAAAGGGAATACTATCTCTTTAAGGGATAGTGTAGAAATGTTATAACCAGCACTTAGAGTCCTAAAGCATGTGCAATACGCCAGATATGCTTTGAGAGCTAGTGGGAGATTGTTGGGATTATGTGCTCTTTAAAGCATATTGATTTTCTGATTAATAAAATATTTGAGGTATTTATTCAGATATCTTAATTGCATAAATATTTTGAAAAAGGTCCATTTAATCATATTATATATATTTATGTGATCATCATATGGATTCACAAAAGACATAAATACAAGTTATCTTATGATTAAATAAATTGAGTTCGCAGTTGATAAATAGAGTTGGGCGCTCTATTTATGTTTAGACTGTAGTAAATTCATCGAATGATTTGTCTTGATCATGTATGAATTTATTGATGTAGTTTGACTACATTGAACTGGATCACATATGAGATTTAATTAACCTTGAAATGACTGTCAGACTTATTAAATCTCATAGGCATTGATTTTATTGCAATCTTAATCTTGAGTTAATTATAGTTTCATGTTTATGATTGTCATTTCATTTGAGTTACCAATGAGCACGACATACATTTGTAGTCAAGAATACCCGGTATCTTGGTGGAAGTAATTATAAGCAGTGAGATTATAGATTAACAAAATAGAATTTGTACAACACATCTCTTGACGGGTTTTCGGTACTTGATCATAGAATTCTCTGGCCAGAGTGTGTCAACATAATTAGTATGTTGAAAATGATCATTAGAGAAAGCCAGTAAGTGTCAAGGAAAAAGATGTAATTAAATTGATTGGATAGTTGAGATATCAATTTAATTAGCGATGTGGTACAAAAGATTGTTCAGTAAAGAAATCAATGTGGCATGGGTCGAATTATTATTCGAGAATACTATCCTAGATAGCATACAATTATGGAGGTCAATTCCAATCTTTTAGTGGAGTAGATTTGGAATTAAATAATTGGGCTAGTTTAATTATAAGCCTAATTATTGTAGCCACTATTGTATGTACCCATATGATCCCCGGGTTAGCTCATTTAATTGACTGCACCATTACTGGGTTGATAAGCAAGATAACTAGCTATTTGGGTTAAAAGCCTAAATATATTATTTGGTGGGAGGCTCTATTTAATATACTTGTGTAAGGGGCCTTGTGTTATTTTATAAGGTGGGCCCCTATCACAAAGAACAAGTAACGCCACTTTGCCTTTTTAATTTAAATAAAATATTTTTTATTTAATAGAATTAAAAAGGAGCCTAGGGTTTCCACCAATAGAATATAAAAAGGTTTATTATTTCCCAAAAGAAGAGGGCAGCTACAATATACAGAGAAAAGAAATTTTTCTCTCTAACTTTAAGAGAAAAATCTTCTCTTGCTAGTTGCTTTCCAGTAGTAAAAAAAGGCGCCCACACGTCAAGTGCAGATCAAACTTGAGTCATAACCTAGAAGATCATTGGTGACGGATCGTAATCTAACAGAATTGGTGGTGACAGTTCGTGACTTGGGAGCCTAGATTACTTTTACGAAAAAGCAAAGGTACAATTTCTAGATTATAGTAATTCTATATATTGTATGAGAAATGCGATCCTAATATTTCCGCTGCAAAAACGTTTTAAAACCAACAGTTTTTAAGACAACAAAAACCATGAGCCAGTAAAAGCCCGCTTAATCAAAGAAATCCACCAGTCAGAAAACCCAAAACACTGTAACATCTACAAAATAAAAGACCAGGATATCCGGTCATATGCTTTAGCCATATCAAGCTTCAGTACAACATTGCTCCCACAAGTGCGGCTGTTTAGATCATGAGTTAGTTCCTTAGCCAACAACACATTGTCATTAAGAACCCTACCCGGAACGAACCCGCTCTGAGATGGCGAAATAATGCGAGGTAAAATATAAGACAATGTCGAGACAAGAACCTTAGTCAGGATCTTGTTGCTCACATAGCATAAACTAATGGGATGAAAATCTGCCCAAGTAGAAGGGGAGGTCTTCTTAGGCAGAAGAATCAAGATAGTACTTAGAAAACCCTTGGGCATAGAAGAATCCCTGAAATAGTCCATAACGGCAGACAACAGATCACCAGCAATAATGTCCCAACAAGGTTGATAAAATTTACCACAAAAACCATCTGGCCCAGGAGCACTATCTGGATCAATGAAAAATACCACCTGGCGGACCTCATCTAGAATAGGATCTCGACGTAGATTAATATCATCATCAGCAGTCACCAAGGAAGGAATAAAACCAAAATCTAAAGGCAAGAACTGATTAATTCTCCAAGAAAGTAAATCCTGATAAAAATTAACTGCAGAAGCAGTGATAGCCGAGGGCTCAAGTCCAAGAAGAATCACTGACTAATAATGACAATTTCACATGCTGTTAGAAATTTTCTTCCGTCAGTTTAGGAGCACATGCATATGGTCAAAGGATATAATTAAATAGACCCAAGCAGAATATTACTTTGATTAAATAGATTAGGGCCCCAAGATTTACTTAAATAGTCACACAAACTCCCTTAATTTTATAAATGTTTACACAGACTCCCTTTATTTATTAAATAATTATTATACCCTTTGATTAAACATAAATATAGTACTAAGAAAAAAATAATAAATAAATATCATATGATACAAATAAAATATTACAATAAGTAAAATTAATAAAATAACGTAAATAATAAAAATTATTTTTAATATTAAGTTATTATTAGTATATCCCAACGGATTTTATTAATACTAAAATCTATTAGTTCAAGACTTGACTTTAAGATCTATACTAATATAGACATAATTAAAAATGATATTATAAATAAAATAATATAAATTTTATAAATTACAGTGAATGTTAAGTACATTTATTTTAATATTATTAATATTTCAAATATATTTTATTATTATTAAAAGAAAATGACATATTAATAACGTTAAAATAACATTTCAAATATTCAAAATATTTTATAAATTTTATCTAATTTTATATATTATATTATTTTAAGTTTAATTTATATTTATTATAGAAATTTATTTAAAGTCAATTATTAGGTTGTTGTAACCAAGGGTATAATAGTAAAAAAAGGTCTGTGTGATCTTTTATGAAACTACGGAGTCTGTATGACCATTTAAACAAATCTTGGAGTGTGGGTGGCCTTTTCCTAAAAAATTAAATTACTAAGTTAATTTCTTAAATTATGTAGGAAGGAAGAGGAGTGAGAAATTTATAGAATAACTTTATTTTTAAATGTGATCGTGATATTTTTAGACAATAAAAGAATTTTGCTAAAATAAAAGACTTTATTGATATTTTACAAGAAATACTACAACACTGACTCTCACTATTCTTTCTCTCTTGTAATTCTTCTCTCTTCACTTTGATGCATAACCAAATGATACAAGGGGGTATATATAGTACATGAGGACAAATGTAAACTACTTAAATAAAAAATTACAAAAATTAATAACTATACATTTCACATATCACACCTACCACCAATAATTCAAACTTACCAAACCTAACACCAATTATTTAACCATACCTACTCATGGAACCTTCCATAAGTTAGGCTTATTAATTTGGGCTATACTAATGAAAGGTGGTGTTGGACTTATTTTAACATCATCATCTACATGCAATCCTATTGAATTTCTTAACTAATAATAAACAGCCATAAACTTGCAAAATGAAAGCTCGTTTCAAAGAAAAACATTGTACTTTAAAGGGAAATTACCAAAATTAAATCAATAGTTAATTCATACATACACAAAAAATTATACATTAGGTGTATCTTTAATTTTTATTAATAAAATTATCTTCTATCTTCTACAACAGAAAAGCATTGAAATAAAAAAAGGAAAAAAGACACATGCACCCCCAAGATTTGGGGAAATGGTCATGTAGACCCCAAATCTTAAAGGTGTAGGTGTTTTTTTGGGGTCTACATGATTTGAGGAAATGATCATCTTGTACAACAGAAATGGTTATTTAGAAAACCGTCATTAAATGTGTACTTATAATAATGGTTATTTAAGAAAACCGTCATTATAGTCATGTCTACGAAAGTTTTAATGACGGTTTTTACTAAATTAAAGTTATTAAAGAGACACATTTAATGACAGCTTTCTTAACTATCATTATATGTCATGTCTACGTAAGTTTTAATGATGGTTTTGGCTAAAAATCATTGTTAAAGAGATACATTTAACAAAATCGTCATTATATGTCATGTCTATGTAAGTTTTAATAACAGTTTTTAGTAAAAATCGTCATTAAAGAGACACATTTAATGACGGTTATTTAGAAAACCGTCATTAAATGTGTACTTATAATGACAGTTATTTAATAAAACCGTCATTATATGCCATATCTACGTAAGTTTTAATGACGGTTTTTACTAAAAACCGTCATTAAAGAGACACATTTAATCTTATTATTATTATTATTGTTTTATTTGTTTTGCAAATTTCTTTTCAGAAATAAAGTTTACAAATCTAAAATAAATATAAAATCTAATATTAATAATTAAAAAATCTAATAAATAACAATATACACGAAATTTAATATGTATTCAAATTACAATATCAATTTAACCATACAAACTCCAACAACCCCAATAGTTGAAATATTTAAACCATGTCAACCTCAAATTCCAGTTGATATCCTAACATAAGTAATCACCCAAAATATTTTGTGCTTACATAAGGACTTGGCACTTGGAACATTTATACCCAACCAAGAACCTTGCCCTTCAGAAACTGAATCGTTAATGCTCACCATTATACACATAGCATGCTTTGCAAAGCAGTTCTTATCTTTCAACTAGGCTTACCAATGTGGTTCCATCCCTGAAGCACGTGGAGAAAGGGTCCCTTGGATGAGGTGGATATCGAAGTAACCGACGAATCAGTTCTCAAATGGCTAAAACAGCATCGAAGTCCTCACCAAAGCGATCTATTTGTAGGGTACCCCTCGAACACTTTCTACCCATATTTAGCGGTTCGTCCCTAGAAGTAGATGGGAAATTTTGCCGAGTATTTGTTAATTTAATTTATTAACAAAGACTGATGAAGCAATAATTTTACGGACCCCTTGCATCAAGCCACTCCTTCACTCCTTCACCAATAGACTATTCTAAATGCTAACATTACTCGATATTAAATTTTTGATCAATTATACAAGCAATTTATCAAGTGATATCACATTCATCAATAAATAAGTTTTAATAATTTCAAAGTATTGGCTGTCAAATAAGACAGTTGTTTACTTGTCAAATGAGAGCTTTTAGATTGACTAGAAGATAAAAGTTCACGGCATGCAAATGGCCAAGGTCAATAAAAGAAGAAACAATGGAACATTGGTTTTTATATAAGAGTTTTATTGAAGTTTTTATATAAGAGTTTTATTGAATATATATATATATATATATATATATATATATATATATATATATATTATCAGGTTCGGGCGCCCTCATTTTTTTTAATGTGGGCACACTCTTAAGTCGTGCGGATTAATAGCATTAAAAAATAACTTTATTAAACTGCATAGCTTAAGAACATATCCGTATGAAAAAAAAAATGCAAGCACTCACACCAGAAAATGACTTTATATATATATATATATATATATAGCCTTTCTCTCATTCGAATATCCTCATTTTTTTTATTGCAGACACGCTATTAAACCATATGACTTTATAGTGAATCGAAAAATGACCAGATGACATAATAGCTTGTTCTCATTAAAAAAAGAGAAGGCGCCCACACCTGAAAATATAGATATAGATATATATATATATATATATATATATATATATTTTCTAGTACAGATGTTTGCATTTTAGAAAATAAAGACGCGCCATTTACAACTTTACAACATTGAAAATGAATTTTTTTCACATATTTACATTATTGTAAAACACTTTACAACATTAGTTTTATGTCATAACCAACTTAAATTTATTGTTTAATCATTATGACCTCCATAAAAAAAAAAACCCCTAATTTTACCACAAACTAAGGGTGCATTTGGGATTGAGGTTGGGCAGAAGCTACAGCACTAAAGTATTTGGTAAACACTATCTGCTATAGCTTAGAAGCTATTTTGATATGATTTTTCACTTATATGATGAAAAATTTGTTATATCTTTAATAATTTTGTTAAAATTATTATTTAAAAATTATATTTACTACATACTATTAACTTTTATTTTATAGTTATAGCCTTTTTGCCACAGCAGCTATAGTTTAAAAGTTACAGCACCTCAATCCCAAACGGACCCTAAGAGTAGTCAAGACTTTTCTATTAACGTGAGAATAAAAGTTTAGGTGAGAAAATCCACAATATCACCATATTTGCATGGTGAGATTTTCAAATTTATATTTGAGAAGCATGAGACAATAATGACTGGACTGCCCACTTATAATTTAAATTGAATTGGACGGTCCCATCCCACTTTCGCACTTATCAAAATTAACTTAAACAGTTTAACGTAATTTTTTCTCAACAATATGACAAAATTAATTTGCTTGTAAAGTCAATGTACATTGCACAAATACATCAGAGAGAAAGGATTTCTCTCGAAATGACAACATATGTTAAGTGTTTTTGCTATTCGTTTGATAATTCAAGGATTCACATGTGCCAATAAATAGTATAACAAGAAAAATTATTGTGTAGCTTGAATTGTATTTGTGAGGGACACTCATTTATGATCTCTAACTTGAATTGGTCTTTCTTCAACCTCGCTGCAAAAATTCTCTTTCAAGAAGAAAAAATTAGTGGTCCATTAATTAATATTTATGCGTACTTTATGGGGTATAAGTTATAACATTTTTGTCAATGGTTAGCCCGACTCAAAAGTCACGAATTGGAAAGTCAAGGAAAGAAAAGACAACCAATCAATGACTAATTAATAATGGAGTGACAGTAAACCGATTGTTTATACCACGCAGGCAAACATTATTAATTCAATCCAGTTACTGTTGATTATGATGATTATTAGTTTGAATGAAAAGTAAAATAATTCTTTAGGTGTCTAATGTGTAGTAGTTTCTTGGCAAACATTTTAAACATTTTAATGAAAAGTAAAATAATTCTTTACAAATAATTTTTAAACATATAAAATTGAAGAACATAATGTTATGTAATTGAAAGGAAAATCTGCAGTGCATTGAGGCAATTAATTATATTCTCCAACAATGGAAATTCTCTTTGAGCTTCCAACGGCCTCACTGCAGTATATAATTCTCTTCTAAGAATAAGAATAGTTGCCCGTTAATTATGCGTGCTTTATGGGTTACAATGAACACTATTTTCATTTCACTGTTATTAGGGATGATGACAAAACTAAATTTCCAAAAATTTTCTCGAAAAAAGAAAAAATGTTTATAAAAGCATCATCTGCATGCAATCCTACAGAATGTCGTAACAAATAATAAACTTGCATGAAATTGAGAATGAATGACCATTAAATACAGAGCAAAAGAAAGAAAATTTGTTTTCAAATAAAATAAAATATTTATATTACTTTTATTCGCGAAAATTACCAAAATAAAATCAATAGTTAATTCATACATACAGGGTAATTTATTTGCGATACGAGTAATTTATTTGCTATGCGATTGAGAGTAAGATTGAAGGGTTGTGCTTTTAATTCATGTTGTTGTGAGATGATATTAATAGTTATCAAATATAAGTATATATGTGTGTATATATTAATTAATTCATGATTGTTGTGAGAAAGTTGTTTGCGACTCAAAAAGTAGTTTTTTTTAAGACAATTAGTCCGTCATATTTGTTTTTCCTTATAATCATATTTGTATTGGATAGGGAATTATTGCCTATGATCAAACTTCCAATGTATCATAACTTTTAAACAAATTTCTAGTACTGAATTTCGTAATTCTATTAGAAATGTTCTTCTCTTGAGTTTGGAGCAATTATGTTCAAAGGATATAATTAAGGATTAGAATTTATAACAGACCCAATGAGCGATTATTACTTTGATTAAATCTTAAATGACTATGTTATGTTCTCAAAATTATGTAGGAATAGTAGTAAAAAATTTGAAGATTAACTTTATTCTTAAATGTGATTGTGATAGTGTTATTGCAAAACAATTCTACTAACTCGAAAGATTATTTTATAATTTTCTTGTCGTAGTAAGATGGTAACATGATTTGAGCTTTAACTATTATTGTTTTTCATTTATTAATCACCAACTGCCAAGTGAATTTGACTTGAAAAAAGTTAAAGACCATAAAATGATCTTCATTATCAATTATTTAAAAAGCTAGCATTTTATCATAAATGCCACTTTCCTTCAAAAATCAAAATTTTGGATAAATTATTGGGATTAGTCATGTTTGATAATTGCAACTATATTTTTTAAAATTAGATAATTTTTACTAGTCCTGGAAAATATACAAACCAGTGATGTCACATTCATCAAAGTATTAGCTGTCGACTAAGAAAATTCTTTGCACATCAAATGACAAGTTGCCTAAATGAATGGTGGAGCCTACAAATAGACCTAGGACTAATTGTTTTTTTATAGACGTATTGAAGACTTTTCCACCCGGTTAATTGAAATTTAAATTTATTGGATGGTCCCACTTAAATTAAATATTTTAACGGGACATAAGTAACTGGACAATGTTCGTTTTGTTTTGTTTTGTTTTAATGTACAACAATGATATTCTTACCATATTTAGTACAACATTTAGCAGAATAAGGGTTTTTTTTGCAAGATTTGTTATATTTTTGGTGATATTGCTAATTTTAAATAATTGGACAATTTGTCCTTCCATCTCTTCTGCATCTATCTTTAAAACTTTTTAAAGTTTCAACTATGATTTTATATAGGTTTAGATGATTATTATATTCATAAAGATTTATAGTTTCTAAATTGGGACCAGCATTAATAATTATTTCTCTCTCATGAGACAGAGACTAAATTTTTTATTCTAATATATTTATGTATATTCGTAGGCTATCATTCCAACTTAGATACATTCCATTCAAGCTTTCACAAAAATATTGTAATCTAAGTTCGGCATTTTGAATTAAAAAGTTTATATTATTGTTATTCATTATGGGTGATTTTGAGTCTTGTTATTAGTTCTACATCTATCTTGAATCATTTCAAGACTTGTTAAAATAGATTTCATTAAAACTATTCTATTTTCTTCTTCAAAAGCATCAAATATATCATATTCATCTTCAGCATTTATTCTAGCTATATTTCTATATTGAATTTTCTTGAGATTTAAATGATCTTTAATCATAGTAATTACACAAGTGATTTGGTATTCTTGACTAAAATCCAGATTATCTATAGTATTTAAAAAAGTAATAACAGATCGTTCCATGATTTAAAAATATGAGCTACTTTTATCACTTTCAATCTTATATTATCCAAGAAAGCAACCAAGGCCCAATATGCTTCCGTTTGTTGCTAAAATTTAAGAAGATAGTTCAAGGATACTAACCAGTGTACTATCTCTCGGAATTCTGAGATAGACTAGCTAATTGCCTCCAACCATAGAGAGGTCCATGGTCAGCACCGTTATAGCTCCACACATCCAGCAAGATCACCTTGTGACTGTTCCACACGGCCTAACGCAACATATTGCTCCACGGCCTAGAAGGATCTGTCTGAATATTTTTCTTGCAAACGTCTCTGAAAGAGTGCTTAGTATTATGAAATCTTCTTCGATTAGCACAAGTGCTGGCATGTAAAGTACTTGATTTATTTTTAAGAATCTATAAGATATATGGAAGATGATAATTTCACTCAAAAGTTTTATTTATTTCATAACTGGAGATGGTTACAGAGAAATTACAGAAGCTTTGAAGGTTAGAAATGGCTACAAGGACGATTGTCTCTCTCCTTCTTACATCGTTTTATTTATACCTTTCAAAAGATAAGATTACATGATAGATTACATGACACATGTTATATTCTTGAAGGATCTTGGAGATTTTATTCAGATAAGGTGACCCCGCTTGTTTATTCTTACTTGACATCTGTTGCAGACAGCTACTGTCCTGATAAGCTTTATCCTTTTGACATTTTCTTTGACATTATTGAAGCTTGTTAAGCTGGCATCTTTTACTTCTGTCGTGGACCCTTCACATGCCTATTATTAGCTCCTCATTTATGAACATGTCTTCATCACTAGATCCATCTTTGGATTTTCCATAACAATAGCCACAATTATTTTGGTGTTTTAAAGCCTTGCATATTTTATGGTGTGTTGGCAAACTGGATTCCACAAGATTTTCGAATACTGCTTTTTTCTTTTTAATGCAGGCGTGTCTGACTAGAATATTTTCTCTTCTACTCATAAAAAAGATAATATACTCTTTTGTGGTCTCGTAGAGCCACACACTTTCTTTGCTTATCCTTTCAAGCTATTCATTAAGGACTTTCATTCCGATTGCCCGTTTGGTGATGAGTGCTTTGGGCTCAAATAATTCTAAGTCATAATCATTATAAACCTGGTCTAAATCAATTGTAAGACTAATCTTTTTGCTGCTAACTCCAATCTGTATCATGTGTTGAGCTGGATACCATTTGTTACCACAGTATTCATGACAAGCACTTAGGAATTTAACAAAAATGGCTTCTTTTGTCCTGCTTATCTTTTTGAGCTAAATGGCGGCTTCTTTGATCTTTTCGGGGAATAATTCTAATTCCCTGAAATTTTCATCAATATAAATGAGATTAAGAAAACCATAGTCAAACATATCTTTTATCGTTTTAGAATTACCTCCTAAAATGAAATTAATCCTTGGGTATAACCCTGAATGATCCGGTATTATAGCCTGGCCAGGACGAGTCCCATAGGCTATTTTATCAATTCTTTTATATTCATAAGCATAGTCATTTTCAAATGGGATTTTAGCCATTGAAATTGACTGTCCGCTTTTAGTATATTGGAGCTTTAAACTCTGTGAACAGCTTTGGGAACCCTCTCCCTTCATATATTGTTCCTTGAGATCATGGATTGAGAGGAACCTCTCTAGAATTGGGATCTTTGTATTCTGTAAAGAACACTAGGCGATCTGACCCTCATGTTGGTCTTTAAAATGGACCGTTTTTAGCATTTTGCTAATAAATTCTTCTAAAGTTTGTGCTTCTGGATCATTTTGCAAACTTTTGTCTTAGCAAAGTTTGCTCAATTCTTCTTAGGCAGCATCAATCATAGCAAGCCCATCATAAATCATGTCATTGCTCTCGAGAAGCAATTCTTGACCTTCAGAGCACATCATTATGCCTTTTATTATTCTAGAAAGGCTTTTATCCATTGTATTCTCTACTGAGAAAATCTACAATACAATTATTAGCTCCTTTAATATATTCCATTTCAAAATCATATTCTGCAAAGAATTGCTGCCATCTAATTAATCTCTTATATTGAGAGAGATTAGGCAATTTATTCAATATAAATCCTTTAACTTGAGTATTATTAGATCTAACTTTAAATTTCTTTGGTAACAAAAAGAAAGTAAATTTAGTTATTCCATTTTTAATAGCTAATAATTCCTTTTCATTACTATGATAATTCGTTTCTGCGGGCTTAAATGTTCCGCTAGTATATCTACAAATCTTTTCTAAATCCGTTTTTAATACTGCACCCCAGTGATTATCAGAAGCATCGGTTTCAAGGATTAAACTATCACTGACCGTAGGAAATCCTAATCTTGGTAGATTTTTACATTTTTCTTTTAAATTTTTTAACTACTTGAGTATGAAATTCTTCCCAAGATTTTGTATTATTCTTTTTTAATAAACATTGTAAATGTTGTCTTTCTTTTGTTAAGTTTTCTATGAAACCTTCAGCATAATTAAGACTACCTAAAATTTGTTGAATTTGCTCCTTAGATTCTAATTTATTTGGAAACAAATATATTTTTTTAGAAATACGATGCTACATCTCTATTCCTATTTCATCTATTATTAATCCTAGAAATTCAATCTAAGGTTTCATTATCTCAGCTTTCTTTTTAGAAAATAATATCTCATGTTTCTTGCATTTTTCTACAAAAGAAACTAAATGAGTAATATGATCAACTTCATTATTAGAGAATATTAATATATCATCCACATAAAAAATGCAAAATTCATGAAATTCTTGAAAAATTTTATCCATTCTTCTTTGAAATATTTGCGGTGCATTTTTTTATCCAAATGGCATTACAATCCATTTATACTGCCCTTGAGGTGTACTAAAGGCAGTAAGTGGTATACTATCTTCTTCAAGCTTAATCTGTCAAAAGCCAGATTTACAATCAAATTTGCTAAATATTCTTTTATTAATTACAGAGGTAATTAATGTATCTTTGTGAGGTAAAACGTATCCATCAAATTTGGTATATTTATTTAATTCTTTATAATTAATAACCATACGAGCTTTTCCTCGTTCAATTTCCGCATGATTCCTAACCATAAAGGCATGGCTGCTATGTGGACTTTAGATTCTCGGATAAGTTTGAGATCTAAGAATTCTTTAATTTGTTTATCAAATTCTATTCTATCTTCTTGCCCATAACGCATAGGCTTAAATTTTCTTGCCCATATCGCATAGGCTTAACTCTTATGATAACATTTGAATCTTTTAATTCTATCTTGGCATAAGTTTTATCAATTTCCCATAATTGAATTGGATTTTCACCAAAATTTGTAGCAAGCTTTTCTAAGATTTTTCATAATCAGATAGAATTTGATTAATTTTTATATTGAAATCACCACACTGGCTACAGCGAAAATGAAATTTTTTGGTAGTGCACCAGACTAGATTATAAATCCTTGGGGTGGTAAATGTATGATTACAAGGGATTTTAAGAGTAATTACATTGTTAGTCATTATATAAATGAATTGACGAAGGAAATTAACTCCTAAAAGTATATCGGCACCCATATAATCATATGACCATAATATTGGTATGCTTAGAATATAATCATTGATTTGTATTAAAGTTTTTATTCTACATGTTCCTAGAGAAAATTTGTTCTCCATTAATTCCTTTGTCTGTTAAAGGTTTATAATCTTTCCAATATGACTTCGGATAAATTCGTGAATTAGCTAAGCTAACTCTGGAACCCGTATCAATTAAAGCATGAAGCCATTCAGGTTTATGTTTATAATAGGGTACAATTACTTTTATATATACTATAAATAGATTAGACATATCTCGATAAAGTATGTTTAATCCCGTTAATTGTTATTGACATTTCTCTATCTCCTATGCAGCAAGGAGAGAAATTTTCAAGGAAATTCATTCTTAAAAATAAAGGGCTTATATCTGTTTCATATTCTAGTTCTATAATGAAAGGAAAGATAAATTCTATTCCTTTAATCTTTAATGGTATTTCACTGTATTAGGTTAATGTTTTTCTTTCACCATTATACCCTATATAAGTATGTGGTTCAATTGGAATCTTTTTATCTAAATATTTAATCATCTTGATATGTACATAAGATTTTGCAGCTCTCGTATCTAGAATAGCAAAAGTCTCATGCCATGATTTTCCATTATTATATTCAATTTTGATTTTTAGATTTTGATTATTTTTTCTACATGTTGTTAATATTTCATGTGATGAAGGTATCACAAGAGGGCTGCATCTTGTAGAACTTTGCGTTTCACTTAAATTTCTAGGCATAGAGATTGATTCTCCACTCCTTATAATTATCCTACCTTCCGGTGTGTATTCTATAGTTCTAGAAATATTTCCTCTAATCAAAGTAGGTTGACTCCTTAAAACCATTTCCCATTCTTCTAGTAGATGAATTTCTCGTAATAATTCAGAGGGTTGTATTTTTCCAACTTTATTAAATAGTTTATCTATTTCTATGAATTCTTTATCAGCAAACATTTCACTGTTAGGTAAGTTTGTTAAAGCATATTCTATAGCATAAGTTATGCTATATGGATATTATCCATCATGCATTATATCAAAGTATTTGAAATCATGACATAGAGTTAAAGTTTTGTTTATATTTCTATCTCTAAGACTTATAAAATATTTAGGATATATCTTGAATATAAATTTTTTATAATTAAGATTTCCTTGGATTACCCCAATAAGTGCATTTTTTTATTTTTTATTCTATTATCTAGTACAGCAAGACTTACTGGACTATCAATTTCTTCTCTGAAATGAGATTTTATCATAATTTAGATTCCTCGAATATAAATATATCTAATTTTATGCCTATCATTCGGTCTAATTTTATTGATTTTTTCTTCTATATAAGATTTTAATAACAATGGTATATTTATATTTCCTCTTGCGTGCCTAATGTCGATTGAGTCTTCTCTTACAGTGGCACCAAAATACATTATATTTTTTCTTTTAACCATGTTTGCTATCCCTTGTGCTAACCTATTGACTGAAGTCATAGATATTTCTAATCCCTTTTTATTAATCTTGAGATATTGTTTTTTTATCAAATATTAATTCTTTATTAAAAGAACCTTGTTCTTCTATTTTTTCATCCTGATATAAATCTCTATTATTTATTTCTTCAATACTCATTCTGATTCTGAACTACAAGAAGTTTTCTCAGAAAGATAGTATATGCTATCATTGTCACTAATATCTTCACTATCAGAGATTAATCTAATTCATTAAAATCTTCAAACATTTTAATGTTCAATTTCTTTTTTTTAGGACACTCATTTGCATAATGTCCTTCTTCATTGTATAACCAGCATTTACATTTTTTAGCGTTTTTACCTTAGATTTTCCATATTTGTTCCTTTTGAAAAACTTTCTCTTATATTTATTCTTCTTATAATATTTTTTATTGGTCTTGAAAAATTTCTTCTTTTTAAATCTTCTCTTGTGTTTATAAATTTTTTCCGAACATCGAAATCTGGGAGGTTTCTTCTAATCTTGAACAGCATAATCTTCGATTCTGTTTTTTCATTAATCTTCTATCTCTTATTTCAGAACACCATGATTTACTCTATTTCAGGCAAACCTAATTCTATTTCCAAGGGAAACAGTATTGGTATTATCTTCATATTCGTAACTATATTCAGACATGATCCTTTTGCCCCATGGATCTGGTATTTTCATAAAGTATAAATTATTATAATACATCTTCGAATTATCTTCTTCTTAAAATTCACATTTGTAATATAACTCTTCGAAGCTACAAGTATATTCTTCTAAGTAACATATATTACATATTTCAAGCCTAGCTAGTTTTATCAAATTTTTCATTCTCTTTCTTTTTACTTCTTGCCTAAAATCGGTTTCCCAATCTTCTCCTAAAAATTATTTCCTTATTTCGCATTCAAATCTTGTCAAAATTTGTTCTTGAGATTCATTTTCATTGGGATTTTCTCCATATAATATTTTATTTTTATAATTTTGGCTTAATCCCATAAACCATTGTGCTACAATTCCTATAAAAGAAGTTTTAAGGAATTCTATACTATTATGTCTATTTAAATTATAAAATGCTAAGGCAATTTTCATAGATTTTACCGAAGCAATAATCATTTTATCTCTATCTTTGGCACAGTCTAAATCTAACCAGATACCCTCATGGCTAATGGGTCTTTCTTTAAACTCTCCTGGAGTTTTATATTCTCTTTTTTGTCTTTTGCTTGGCTTAAAATATTGACTTTGTGATCTTTCATTTTCATATGTAGGTATTTCTTCTCTAGCATAGGAAGCTCTATTACTAGATTCACCTTGTTCAAAGAGTCTTGACTTTGATTCATTCATTTTTAAATGTTCCATTCTTTTTTCAATATCTTCTAAATTTATGAAGACACTATCATTTTCTTCATTTGTCTCAGATTCTTTATTATTATTAGATAGTTCTTTTAATCCATTATTTACATTTTCGCTTAACATCCTTAAACTTACCCATTTTTCATTTCCTTTTATTTTGTTAAATATTGGCCTGACCATAGGTTGAACTTCATTACTTTTCTTTTCATTAAAATAAATTATTGTATCTTGTAAAATTTTATTATGTTCTTGAATTATCATAAGTAATTCTTCCATATTATTATCAATTCTTTGTGCTTCAATTTTCTTGTAATTTTCCATGTATGTTCATGGCAAATTTATTATCAAGTTGTTCAATAATTTTTTCAATTTTATTTAATTGACATTTTTTTTTATTTAATCTTGTTTCTATTGAATTTTTATTTATCATATCTATAATTTTTTGTTTCAACATATCTAAATCTTCAATTTTGCATTCATTTATTATTTTTTGTTGTGTTCAAATTCTTGACTTAGTTGATGTCCTAATCTTTTAATTTGATTTATATTTTCATCATTAAAATTTTTTATTTCAAGTATTTCATTTGCACTGTCTATATCATTTATAGTTAAATTAGGGTTTCCTAATTTATTTAATAAATACAGAGAAATCCAGTTTAACTGATTTTTTTCTCACATGTCGGAATCATTTACTAAATCAAAATATTGAAATCTTCCATATGTGTATCCTCTTTGCCTATAACTAGAAGGTGGAAACTTGCTAGTTTCTATATTTTGAGAAACTATTAATGGGTTGGGTAATTCATTCATTGTACCATCTGTATAATATTTCATTACTTAAATATTTGTGACATATAATGTCTTTCATTTCTTTTGGAATATAATTATTTTCTAACCCTTTATTTATTAGGCAGAGTTTATACATAAATAAATCTTTATACCCTAGTAACATATTACTAAAATGGTAATATTTACTTCTAATTCTTTTGTCATTCCAATTATATTCTTCTCTTTGCTTAATAGACAAAAGTCTATTATAATCTATTATAAGATCTTCATGATAATCTTTAACTGAATTAATATGCCATTGTTTCCAAGAAAAATTATTTCTTGAAACTTCTATTCTTATCTTATCTAACAAGAGAGGATCTATATTTAAACTTTTTCTATTTATTATTATTAATTCTCCAATTCTAAATTCTTGAGCTTTTGATAAATATAATTGTATTAATTCTTTAACATCTAAATCTCTTCGCTCATGTGAAGCTCATGTGAATAATATTGCATATGTTTAATAATATTATATTTTATTGCTCTATTCTCTATTAATAAATTATATCCATTGGAATTAATATTATAAATAATTATATCATCATCCATTTAGAAATTATTAATACCAATTACTTGGCTATAATACCAGTTTTGCGGAAAACTCATACCCAAGACAAACTTAGGGGTGTAAATGATCAGTCTTTAAAGTTTTAAGTAATTTTTATAATTTTGATAATTTAAAATGTACCGTTTGGTACTTAATGGTGTGCTATTTGTGGTGAGAGTTTCTTTTTCCTTTAATGTAAAGTCAATTTACATTGCCCTATTTATTACGTCAAAGAGTGAAGGACTTCTTTCCTTGAGACAATAGATGTTGATGAAGTGTTTTTGCTATTCGTTTGATAATTCAATGATTCACAAGTGCCAATAAAGTACAAAATGAAAAATTGTGGCTTGAATTATTGTATTTGTGAGGGGACACACATTTCTGACTTTAATGTGGGTTGGGTTTTTTTTCCAAATTATGTCTCATATGGAAACTCCTATCACTTAGGCTTGGCTAACATGGAAACTTTTAAGGAGAAAGTCTTCCGTGCTCAAGGAGCACGAGCACCACACAAGAGTACTGCTGATGTGGTGCTCCAAACCAATTCATACGTGACAAATGAAGCCACTTATATAGATGAAAGACATGCCTGATTACGACAGATTTGCTAGAAGACAATGCCCGGACTCAGTCAAGGAAATAAGCAAAGTACCACCACACAAAGTCATGAGAAATGGCTCAAGAAACTATAGTGGCTGAATCATACTCTACCTCAAGAGCAGAAATGCCAAGCTGGGCAGCAAGAACTAAACCCTCTAAAATAGTTGTCAGCTCAGCAAAAAAAATATGTTGATGTCCCAAAAAGGAACCAAAATCTGCTAACACCACTCTCCGATGATCATGCAGAACACCACCAACAGCAAACATACTAGGATTGTCCTTAGAATAATAATCCACACTTAACTTCACTACACAATGACATCGAAAAACCATGTAAAAACCCCTCAAGCATAAGGCATCGTCTGTGGCAAAAAAAAAACCATGTAACAAGTGCCATAAGAAAAAAGAGACCCGCAAAGGAATATTGCCCTACCAAGTAAAAGAAAAAAACCTCATTCCAAGTCCGAGACTCGGGAACAAACTCCCAAGCAGTCCTCAGAGAAAAATCTCCATCCCTAGATAAGGTCCAACAAAGCATATCCGGCCCAACACCAAAAATACTAGGGGTGTTCGCGGATTAGACATCAATCCATATCCGATCCACGATTTTATGGATTTTAAATTTTCCATGCAATCTAATCCACGAATTGGTGAAATGCAATCCAAATCCAATTCATATGTCTGCAGATCGGAAGCGGATTTGACCCATAATTCACCATTTTATGGATTAGTTCACGAATTAAAAATTTTTAATTCTGTTCAATTCATGAACTAATTAAATAAAAAATATTATATAAAAATAATTTTACTTCCGATCAAATTCGAAATTGAATAATATTTAAATAATTTAATTTTTTAAATAAAGCTACAATAACACATTCAAAGTTTCAAAATATAACACATCAAAAAGAAAAAATCTCATTTGTTCAGGTCAATAAATGAAAATTAACTAAAATTATGAAAATAAACTAAAATTAACTATTTAGGAAGCTATATTTGTTTATTTAATTATTTTTATTTTATATTATTATCGGATAAGATATAATATGGTGTTAATGTAACTATAATTTAACTTATTTATTTATTAGTAAATAGTAATGTCGCATTTAAAAGTTTTATTGTTTAATTAAATAAATTTTTTTTTTGCGGATTTGAGAATTTTTGTCGATTTACAGAAGTAAATCCGTATCCAATCCACCTACTACAGATTTTCAAATTTTCAATCCAATCCAATCCACAGGTCAGATTTTTATAGATCGGATTTTTACGGATCAGATGGATTGAGCGGATAGAATAGGATTATGAAACCCTAAAAAATACTATATTTTCCCCCTTTTAAATTTTTATGTTTCTTTATTCTGTGTCTAGGGTTTTAGTTAAGGATGGCGGTGGGAGGGGAGGGAAGGGGAGGGGATCGACATCCCTAATACTCTCCCTATGTCTCCAAACCCTCCCTGTCCCCATTATAATTACTTGAGAGGAGAGGAGGGGGATCCCCGAATTATAAAAGGGGATCCCCGAGGGTATTCAATCCCCCAAAAAAGGATATTTTTATTTTTCGATCTTGACTTAATCATATTAAAATAAAACTATAAAATCATATTACCAATAAAAAAAATCAAAATAAACTAAAGTAAAAAAAATCAAAATAAACTAAAGTAAAGAATAATTTTCGTTTAGCTAAGTCCGTTCACCAACATTACAAGATATTTTATGATATTGAATTATTAAGCAAAACTAAAGCCTCAAATTTGAACACATTCAAAAAAATGACAATATTCTCTTGCATTAACATTAATCTATTACAAAAATCACATGGTCAAAGAAAGAAAGAAAACTTGCAATAGATTGAATGACCATTAAATACAGAGCAAAGGCAAGATCAAAAGAAAGAAAACTCGTTTTCAAAGAAAATAAAATGATTATATTACTTTTATTTGCAAAATTATCAAAATAAACTCAATAATTAATTCATACATACAGAGTAATTTATTTGCGATACGATTGAGAATGCGGAGATTGAAGGGTTGTTCATTTATTCCATGGTTATCGTGAGATGATATCAATAGTTTTTGTTGTGAGAAAGTTGTTTGCGACTTAAAAAATATTTATTTTAAAGACAATTAGCCCGTAATATTTGTTTTTTTCTTTATAATCATATCTGTATTGGATAGGGATTTATTGCCTATGATCAAACTCCCAATCTCATAACTTTTATACAAATTTGTAGTAATGAATCTCATAATTATATTAGAAATGTTCTTCTCTTGATCAGTTTGGAGAATGATATAACTAAGTTTTAGAATTTATAACAGACCCATGGAGAAATTATTACTTTGATTAAATCTTAAATTACTAAGTTATATTCTCAAATTCTGTAGGAATAGTAGTGAGAAGTTTAAAGAATAATTTTATTTTTAAATGTGATTGTGATAAAGTTATTGTAAAACAATTCTACTAATTCAAAAGATTATTGTATAATTTTCTTCTCAATATATAAATTGTATTATGATCCTCTTATGATCTGATCTCTCCTGAGCTTTTAAAAATCTTGTGATATGCGTCTTTTAATGATAGCATATGAGTATGATTTAACTATTTTTATTTTTTCATTTATTAATCCGTAATCGCCACGTGAATTTTACTCGGAAAAAGTTCATATTAGGAAATGATCTTTTTAACACATCAATTTTTTAAAAAAGGGAAATTATCTATGCACCATCTTTTCTTTTGTTATATGTACATCTACTCATCACAAAATTTTGACATGTTCTTTGCACCACCCTTGTTCTTTAACTTGTATCAATCAACTACTTTGACACTAAAAATGACAATTTTAGCCCTAAATGAATTAAAAGACTATTTTATTCTACAAAATTTCGAAAAATAAAAATTATAATTACATGAATACCCCTAAATTTAATAAAATAAATAAATCACAAAATTTAAGATGTTAATTTTTTATAATTATAATTTCATTTAATTCTTGTAATTAAATTAAGTATAGGGAAGTTTACAAAAATTAACATGATAGGGAAGTTTACAAAAATTAACATGAAGAGAAAAGCTCCCTATAAGTATTGTAAACTTCCCTATAATTAAAATTAAGAAACTTCCCTATGCAAATTAAATGAAATTATAATTACAAAAAATTATGATAATTTTTAAATGAAATTATAATTATAAAAATTTAACGTCTTGGATTTTGAGATTTATTTATTTTATAAAATTCATGGGTAATTTGTAATTATAATTATTTTATTTTTTAAAATTTTATAAAATAAAAAAGTCTTTTAATTTATTTAGGGGTGAAATAGTCATTTTACAATGTGAAAGTGATTGATTGATACAAGTATAGAAACAAAAGTGGTGCAAAAAACATGTCAAAATTTTATGGTGGTTAAATATACGTGTGATAAAACAAAAGTAGTGCAAAGATAATTTCCCTTTAAAAAATAAATACTACATTCCTTAAAAACTCAAAATTTTGGACAAATTGTTGGGAATAATCATGTTTGACAATTGTAATCATATTTTTTAAAATTGAGGTAATTTAATAGTCTTGGAAACTATACAGATCAGTAATGTCAAATTCATCAAAGTTAGCTTGAATCGTATTTGTAAGGGACACTCATTTATGATCTTTAACTTGAATCGGTTTTTCTTCAACCTCGCTGCAAAAATTCTCTTTTAAGAAGAAGAAATTAGTGGCCCCATTAATTAATATTTATGCGTGCTTTATGGGTTATAACATTCTTGTCAATCCTTAGCCCGACTCAAAAGTCATGAATTGCAACGTCAACGAAAGAGAAGACAATCGGACAATGACTAATCAAAAATGGATTGACACTCCTAAATGCTTCCAAGAATTTATATATAATGAAACAGGAAAAAAAACATCCTTACTCTCTTGGTTTACTTAAATAGTCACATACAATTTAGTTTGAATGGATAAATTATTTTTGTGTCGAAATTCCAATCTTATGCAATTTATTCCAATGAAAAGTAAAATAATTCTTAACATACCTAACGTGTAGTATTTTCACTTTCGTGAAGGCAAGAATGACCTTTAATGAAAAAAGAAATGAGGAGACCACGGATATAGTACATTGTTTCTTACTCTAAAAATTCAAGGGTTGGATGTGTTTAGGATTAAAAAAACACATATTTTAATACATTGAAACTTATGTTTTTTTGATTTGTTAGTGGCATCCTAACTTTAACGAGGCGAGAATGTTCCAATTTGGAATTTTAAAGTGCGAAAAAGTCCGGAAAAGCTTTAAAACTGGACAGTTTAAGTGTTTTAAGTTTTAAGCCTTTAAAACTCTGCGGTTATAAAGTTTTTCTGGACTTTCCCACACTTTAAAATCCTAAACCAGATCAGGACTAATAGATGTATATATACAGCGAAAGAAACCCCAAGAATCATGATATTTTGATTGTATATTTAATTCTTGCTAATTGATAGCCGTTTTAGATGATCAAAAGTCCAAGATTATGAGTACTAAGAGAAAGAGCCGATGAGACAAAAAAATAAAAATAATATTTATTTGAATTTCTCTATGATACTGTTAAATAAATTACAGTATCAATAGTGGGATTATTATAAATTGTTTGATTTAAAACGAAACTCATCCCCTCTTGATTTATCTTTACTGAATAGTTACTAGTTACCTAAGTTGCAGGTAATTCCTTAAATCTTAATTTAATTTAGGTCTAGCTTATCTATTATTAAAAATAATTTTTTTATATATAAGTAATAAATAATTTTTTTACTCACTGATTAATTGTAAAAGCTAAAAAAAAATAGACATTTTTTTAACAAGGGCATATATCGAAAACAAAATCATTATAAAATTATTCCACAAGACTTTCAATTGATCATCATTGTATCTATTAAATAATACAAAAATTGATTATCAATCAACATAAAGATGAATTCAATCTTTGTTAATTAATCAAATTCCCAAATACCATATCAATTGTATCATTTTGTTTTTATTTGTTCATAAATTATAGATTTTTTTTTAAGAATTCATTCATTGTAGAAATTGAGCATTTATGCTTATTAAAATGAATTTCGAGTTTATGTTTTTCATCAATTGTAAGATAAAACATTACATATGAAGATTATTTTCTTTAACTTTTCACTATACATATAAATTATCAAAATCAACAGTAATATATCATGAAAATTATGTCAATCAAGTAATATTGCAATTATAATTTAGTGATATAATATATATTTTTGTTTGTGAACACTGAAATTTATTTATCAAATGATTTACAAGATAGAATTTATGTAATGTAATTTTTATACTTTTTATAAATAAATAGTATAATTAATTATATTTTGCACGTACCCATATTTTTCTGGCCATTAATTGTTATATTTGAATTAGCTGCTTCTTCTTTCCAAGTTTAATTTTTGTGTTTGAAAGTTTGAAGCGTTACAAAAACTATAGGGAAACTAGTGATAAGAACTGAAAACTATAAGAAGAAAATGGCACTGTAATCATTGATCATGTCATTATGCTTAATTGACAGAATTACTCCAATGATTGAGACTTACCAATTGAGAGACAGGAGGGTTTACCTTGACTTTGACCCTTCAATAAATGTTTAATTAGATTACTTATCCCATAAAGTAATTTGTCCTAAGCCATTAAATTAGGTTTGCCAGGCCAAATTGCAAATGTTGGAAATTAGTGTCTGTCCGTTGGCAACCACTTGAGGAAGATGTCAACTATGCAGCTTGCCCATTGCCAACCATTTGATGGGCAATGTGATAGATTTTTTGTGTTTGTTAGGAGACTATTTCTTTCCTCTAGAATCTAGATGACGAAGGAGTTTTACTTTACACTTAAATAACATGGATGTTGCGTTTAAATCATAATTAAAATTAATTAGATAAAGTATTATGAGTTAAGAGTTCGACACCGATTAAGAATAGTTATTAAATTAAATATATCAATTTGAACGGCCTTTAATTTATGAGCTAACTTTTAAGTATGTCGTTAGTTTTGAGCTTCTAAACAATTCACTTTGAATTAATTTACTAAGAGATTAGTATTCTTTTGCAATAAGTGTGCAGCCATTTTCATAGAGTAATATAGTTTTTAATTTGTTTCTTAGTATGTTCCCATTTTAACTCTTTTTTTCTCAATTGGGGTTAGAGACTTGTTTTATAAAATGATTAAATTGTATGTTTTATTGAATAAATTGAAATCATAAGGTGCTAAAATGCTATTACTACCTTAACTTATTATTAAAAAATATTATGATTTGGTCAAAATGAAAGAAAAGTATGTCAATATTTGTAACATTCTCACTAATATTAGAATGTTACAAAATGACATATAATAACAATTAACAAATAACAACACTTACAAAATTTCATGGTTTATTTTCTTCACGATCATACTTACTCTTTCGTTTTTCATTATATTAAATTATTCAAATATTTTACCTTCTCAATAAAAAAAAAGAATTTAAAAAGATTTTTTTTATGGTGTAATTTTAATAATTTATATTATAAACTTAGTAATAATTTATATTATAAACTTATTTGTTGTATTATTGTCATTCTTTTATTAAGAGGGCTGATCTAGTTCGTGGCATCGCGCATGGCAAACCATGATTGGGGGACTATGGGGCCTACAATCATAACTTGCCACGTGCGACGTCACACACTGGATCAAAATTTCATTTTATTAAATATATATATTTTACTAAGAATTTTGATGTCAAACTACTTGATCTATGTGTTTCTTATTCTTTTTTATGCATCAGACATTCACATAAATTTTTGCAATAAATTTATAAATTAACCCCGACTAATCATAAATCTTGAATCCGCCCATAAGTACAACAATGAAGAAAGATATAGAAGGAAGATTTTAAGGACCTTGAGTAATAATATTTTTTAGAGACAAAAAATAGATAGCATATGGGGATTTGTAGAAGTAAATTGCCACAAGAGTTCTTCATTGGAGATTTTAACAGCTCATCCTCCTTGTTCTTAATTAGGAGATCGTGGAGGAATACGAGCGTTTGACTCCATGTATGAACTGAGTTCCCCTGAGCTAGTAAGGGTTTCTTCACTGCACCACTACTAATCAAGTTGCTATTGGCGAATTGCCGGAAATAGGTTTAATCGGTTGGCCTTGGCTCTGGCTAGGCTCAAATATTTTTCCTTGTCAATCGAACCTATTTTGTATACGCTTTACATTACCTTTGTTTGAGTGTAAAATATCAGATACAGATTTCACTTGCATTACTCATCCAATACTAATTCATTCATATTGAATATGAATTATTCCACAGGATATTGTCAGGATACACAGCCTGAAGGCACAATCATGTTTTAAAATAAGAATTTTATTGTGGACATTTTCATGTTGACGATTCAAACGACCTGTTGTAAGTGAAAAAAAAAAAAGACAAGTCATTTGATGATTCAACATAAATTTGTCATGTCGTTTATTTCTTTTTGGCCTAGACGACAACTATTAACTCTCACTTGCGCCAAAACCAACTACTTTTCTAAAACTCCTCCTCCCAATGACACATGGCCTCCAATTATTTTAAAATAAACCCAATTTATTTCTTAGGTGCCTCTGTTTTTGAACAAATTATAAATCCTTATTGTTTTTGCAGTGCTTACTCTTTTACTTTTTTTCAGTAGTATTGGTTTGCTTAGCTAGCCAGCCTTCTTGTTTCATACATCCTCTACTAAGGAAACGTATGCTGCATTGACAGCTTCGATGGAGATAGCATAGAGTTTTGGGAACTCTAAAATTCAAAAAGGTCAAAAAAGGTCTAATAATACATTTATTAAAAACAATTTTAGGCCTTGCCTAACGAAAAAAATTATGGCTTTGCCTTTATATTTATACCCACATATGCAAACTGATCCTACATCACAAAGTTAATCTAAAAGATCCCCAATAATTTTGAAATACTAACAAATTTGCAACATAGTATTGCAAGAAAACAAGTAGGCCCAGTCTAGGCCCATTTGATAAATCAAAGCCCAAAAGAGTTGACAAACTCTTAACCTAACAAGTTTCTTTTGGAGTTTGGACCACTAACACAGATACAGACTGATGAGGGAGTTTGGACCACGAAAACGGTGTCACAATGATGATATCCGACTTCCCTTAGCCCCACTTTTTAATTAATTCATGTTATTTCTAAAATTACCCTTAATGTATAATAAAATATAATTAAAAGGAATATTTTTTTTATTTTTTTATTTTCCTCCTCATCTACACTCTCATGGATAATCAACACAATCACCATCATCTCATTTGCAAGTGAAAGTTTTGCTTGCTTGAATTGTAACAATGGTGAACGGACTGTAAATGAATTAATAATAGCAGAAAATTTGAGTTTAATGAATTTGGAGAAACAAAAGGATAACATCGTGAGATATATATATATATATATAATATGAGTATTTTGGACTTTATTAAAGTCTGAAAAACTATTAAATCATATAGTTTAATAGTATAATACAATTACACTATTAAAATGTACAACTTAATAATTTTTCTGAAATTTAAAAGTCGTACAAATAGATAGACCAAGTATAGTTGCTTTTTAGATGATCAAAAGTTCAAGATAATGAGGGAGGGAGAGAGAGAGAGAGAGAGAGAAAATAAAATAAAATAAAAATTATATTTATTTGAATTTCTCTATGATGTCATTAAATGAATTAGAGTGTCAATAGTAGAATTATTATAAACCATTTTATTTAAAATGAAACACCTCCACCCTTAATTTATCTTTAATGAATAGTTATTGGTTATCCAAGTTACAGGTAATTCCTTAATCTTAATTTAATTTAGATCTAGCTTATCTATTATTACAAATAATTATTTTTATATATAAGTAATAAATAATTATTTTTAATCATTAATTCACCGTAAAAGATAAAAAAAAATAGACATTTTTTTTAAGGAGGGCATATATCGTAAACAAAATCATTATAAAATTAATCCACAAGACTTTAAATTGATTGTCGTTGTCAAATTATTCCACGAGACTTTCAATTGATTGTCGTTGTCTCTATTAAATAATACAAAGATTGATAGTCAATCGACATAAAGATGGCTTCAATCTTTGTTAATTAATCAAATTCTTGAATACCATATCAATTGTATTATTTTTATTTTTATTTATTCATTAATTATAGATTTTTTTTAAAGAATTCATCCACCTTAAAAATTGAGCATTTGTGCTCATTAAAATGAATTTCATGAGTTTCTGTTTTTCATCACTTGTAAGATAAAACATTATATATGATGATTATTTTCCTTAACGTTTCACTATACATATAAATCATCAAAATCAACAATAATGCATTACGAAATTTATATTAGTCAAGTAATGTAATTATAATTTAGTGATATAAAATACAATTTTGTTTGTGAGCAATGAAATTTGTTTATCAAATGATATATAAGTAAGAATTTACATAATATGATTTTTATACCTTTTATGAATAAATAGTATAATTAATTATATTTTGTACGTATAATGCATTAAATAATTAAATTTTTGTGGCCTTTAATTGTTGTATTTAAATTAGTTTCTTCTTCTTTCCATGTTATGAATCTCTTTATATCCTATTTAACTAGTATGGTTGCTTATTCTTACACTAAAATATTTATTTTATCTTATTTAATTATTATAGACAATAAATTTCATCCAATGATCTAAATTTATCCCACTATTAATATTACATTTTTAAACTGCATCGTAGAGGGCCCACTTATTTTTGTAAGGGTCATTTTTGGACCCACGTATAAGGAGTTAATTGAAAAACGGTGGCTGTCAAACGTCACAACCCTACAGCATTTATTTGAGTTTTAGGCCTCAGCCCAGGCATTCTGCAAACAATATCAATATGAGAGGTAATGATTATCCTCTTCTATTTATTTCAACAGCCCTGATTCTTTAATTTATTTCATTTATTTTTAAAATTACTCTCATTAAAACTTAAAAAGTATTTATTTTTCTAACTTTTTTTTTTCATCTGCATAATTTCTCTCTCAACTATTATAACCATTTTCATAACCACAAAAATCATCATAGATATTGAACAACTATTTTTGAGAGCATTGATTTGAATGGAACCCAAAACAAGAACTCAGTGCTGAATTCTAAATCTACCTTATATGTCACTGAAATTCCTATTTTATTTTCTAGTTGCTCTGATAACGTACACATGATGAACACATTCGTCTAGACGACCACAATCGTCCAAGATTACCCAAAACCATCAAAGCTACCAAATACCAGTAAAGGGATGACCGCATACCACGTTATCTTTGCGCCTGTCCGTCGGCTTTTCCTTAAACATGAACAGCGTACTCACAGTCGTCGATACTAAACTGATGCAAGGGTTTTGAGTGGGTAATAACTATACTAAACCTACACAAGGTTTTGTGTATAGGACGTACTCAACAAGGATAGAGATGCACAAACTCAAAGAAGAGTCTAACTTCTGGAATACTTAGAGAAAACAAAAAAAAGTTTAGAAGAAAGCCATAAGGCTATTTTCCACTTATTTCCACCTTGACTTACAAAAGGGGAGAAGTTTCCTAAATATAGGAAAAGCTCCGTGAAACAAACCAACAAACTTTAGTGGTGGGACAGGTTCCCTAGCTACTTGATTAAAAACAAACAAAAAATAAAAATAACTTTAAAAAAGCAATCCAACACGTGGTTGTGGTAGGACAGGACCCGTAGCCACACGATTGCAAACAAACAAAAATGAAAAGTAGCTTTTGGAAAAGCCACATTATCACAAACAAACAAAAGTCATAAAGTAACTTTATGAAGAGCAAACCTACTAAAGGACAAGGACAAACAACTTTGTATAAAGCAAAGGTGAAAAGCAAAAGCACACCACAATAGAAGTAAAAGACACATGACATGACAAGTGCTCTTTTTCTTCTGTAGAGATAGTGGATACTTATCCCCTGAGCAAGCTTTGGTTATGGTGGGTCAAGCAGGTGGGTGACTATGTCTGGTTATAGCAGATCCATATTTAGCAGAGGTTCATCAACGACATCCATATATCATATGGGATCTTCTTCAGGAGGTGGAGGCTGAAACTATTGGGGAGATGTATTGCGCCCTTGGTGGTGAAGCCAAGCAGTATACTGTTCTCGCATATCAAGTTCTAATTCCTCATCACTCCATAGAATGCTATTCCAAACTGCTTCCTTACAAAATAGATCAGGGGTTGTCTGGGTGCTGGGAGACACTGGACTATGTGTGTTATACATAATCTCGGTGTTGTAAACTTCTGCAAGAGCTGTTCGAGCATGGAGACAACCTTCTCACTTAGAATGAGGGTGGACACTGATATGAGTGTGATCAATAATTCAAACTAATGGTGGTTTGTCACGACCCCAGATATCCCTCAGTTTTACTATAAGAATAGTAGGCTGAGAAATGTGATAGCCATTTAAGAGCTGTAGAGTGAGTGGATCTGCAAAGATTGGGGCAAATAGGCGGTCAAACCATCTTCCATGGTTGTACCTGCGACTTTGGTGGATGAGGTGAGGATCAAACAGAATCGTCATAGGATACATGTTGATCAGGAACCAAAAGGAATAGTATGCATGAGGCATAGCATTGCAAATCACATTGTGGCCCCAGTTTGTATTTTCATCAAGCACATAGAAAAAGGATGTCGCAGGTCGAAAGATAAATTCGCACATTTGGTCGGAATCTGGAAAAAGCTCGAACAGACTGTAGTAGAGCATATAACCAGTTGCATCAATTGGATGGGTGTTTTTGATATCTTGTAGAAGTGCCCAAACTCGCCATTTTGTTGTGGATGAACTTTCTGGATAACTTAGATGGCCCGTGACTTTGTCAAAAATGTGATCTTTGATTTCTATAGGAAGTGCCTGGATAAATTTAGGGAGGTTGAAGGAAAATTTCTTCCTCATTCTTGGACCGAGAGAGTTGAGAACAGAGTGGACTATAACTGAAAAACCACTGGTGAAAGAAGAGGACTGGTGTGGATAATGTTAGGGATAATTGTTTGTTTTATATCCATAGAGACTCTTGTTTTCTTTGGATCCATTCATCAATAGAGTACCCCAATAATGGTGGCCGAAGTGTTAGTCATCGGAGAAGAGGGATAGGCCTTGGGCAAGGAGTGGACCTGGTGAGTGGGCCATGGATGGACCTGGATGATAAGTACCATTTGCTTGTACCATTCCAAGAAATTCAACTGACTGTTTGCTTAGGATGCTCTTTTTTGCCATACTATAATGCCATACTAATCCACAATCTTGTGAAACGTGGAAAGTAATTCCATGGGAGTCTCGTGATCAGAAGAAAACCAAAGGATGTCATCAATGTAGATAAGAGCATGGTGGAGGATAGGCTCAAAGATCGTGTCATTATTTTTTGAAAAAGCGAAGGCGCGACTTTTAATCCAAATGGCATAACCGTCCATTGGTAGTGCGCATTAGGAATGCAGAAAGCTATCTTGTATCGTTCTGCTGGATGTATGCCAAGTTGCCAAAATCCGGCCTTGAGATCGAACTTGGAAAAGATCTTAGCATCCCGGATGTAGACGAGTAAACTGACTATGATTTCTAAGACAGAAAGACATAAACTTCTCTTGGAAAGTTTGATATGGGGGTTGTGTGTCTGAAAGAGCATACAGTTTAAGAGTGTCTGTGTATGGAAGAAACATATGTTTGAACCGAATCCCTGTGGCCATGGTCTGTAATTTGGACATTTGGTGAAGAATATCAAAACCTACGAGAAGGTCTTTATCAAGAAGGGTTAAACCAACAACTTTTATCCAAAGGACACAATTTTGGAAGAATTGAATACCAATGGGTTGTTTGGTAATCAAAGAGGTATGAAAAATATCGCCATTGGCGGCTTTGAAATACTCAGTATGTTTTTTCCAACAAAAAGATGGAAGAATGTTAGGATTTAGCATACTCTTTTGGGCTATAGTGTCAATAAATCCGATAAAAGGTGTAGGTTTAGCAAACCTGGAAGAAAGGATTTGAATGCGGATGGATGGAATAGGTGCTTTTGCACTGGAGGATGCCATGACTGGTTGAGCACAGCTGATGACAGGAACTGTATCTTCAATTGGAAGTGCATAAGTTGAATCATTGCTGATGACAAAGGCATTTTGGTCATCATACCCATTCTGTTCGGTGTAAACAGATTCAATATCTTCGGAGTCAGATAACATTAACGATTGTTGTAACATTAACGATTGTTGAAGGTGTTGAATAAAACGCACAGCTTTATCCTGATTGTGAGGACAATTCTTTGCAAAATGACCTCGTTTTTTGCAAATGAAGCAGCAAGAATCTTTAGTTTTGTGCATCTGGGATGGATCATTCTTTCTAAAAAAGCGATAGGGCTTCTGCTTGGTTGAACTGGATCTGGACCGTCTGTTATGAAACTTTTTGAAGTGAGCTGTCTTTTTAGAGGGATAGTGACAATCTTTTTCTGGCTTGCATTTGATTTTGAGATAAGGCTTCTTGCAAGCAGTCTGAAAAGGTGGTTTGTTGTCAATGAGATCTCTCAAAAACTCTTTTTGCTCACATAGTCGTTCAAGAGCATTAACGACTAACTTATAGATCTTGCCGAGCGATATGCCTACAATATTTAGCTGATTCAAAGTGATAAGCCTTTGAAGCTCAGGTTGTAATTCCTTAGAGATAGAAGCGATGAAGACATGCTTCAATGTAGGATCATTAAAGCCATTGAGCTTATAGAAGAGAGTGGACATACGCTTGTAATGAAAATCAAGATCTTTCTACTGGAGGGAACAATATTTCATTTATATGTATTCTCGACGAGCAAGCTCTGTTACTGCAGTAGGTTCGCCAATAAACTGATCATAAATTATGCCCAACGCAGTGGACACATTCGGAAACTGAACAAATTGGAGTTGGCAATAAGGACCCACGCTATCAAACCAATCTCGGGGAGAGCCAGTAAACCGAGAACTGAACTCTTGTAGTACTCTAAGAGTTGTGGCTCCTGGTTGAAGCAGTTGAACATTGACCCAGGCAGTAAATTCTTGGAATCGTTCTAGCCATTTTATGCGTGGAATATCATCAAATGTAAACCAATGAGAACTCGCTGGTTTTGATGAGTTGTGGGAAGATCCTGTAGAGGTAGAATGGTCGCCATGAGTGGAACCTTCATCATCATCTGGTTCATCAACATAAGGAGGACTAGGAGGAGGAGAACTAGCGGAAGGCTCGACCATAAGGAGTCTGGAAATATCTGTAAATTCTGACTCAGAATCAGAAGAGGTTGCAGGTTCAATCTCTGTAAGTGCTGAATAGGAGGAATTTGAGGAAGACTCTGAGAAAGTTGGGATTGACTGAGCTGTGGAAGAGGAGTCATCAGACTAAGAAGCAAGAGATTGCTCAGAGTGACTGGCAGAAGATGGTGATGGAGTTTCCATCATAAGCAGAGGCTGAGAAGATTACTGGTAAAGAGGTGCTTTCTGTTTGGGATTTGGAGGAGGTGGTGCTGAGGATGAATCAGATTGTGTATCTGAAACATGGGATGGAGTATGTTCTGGAGTGGGAACTGAACTAGGGATAGAAGTCTTTTGTGGTTTAGGTTTAGTTCTTTATGGTCTGGAGGATGACTGAGCTTGAGTTGGGTCAGATGTATGAGATAGACCAAACATGGGACTCTGGTCAAGAGGCCTGTATAAGGATGGTGTATAGAAAGGTTGGTATGTCTTGAAAGTAGATGGTTGAAAAGGTAGAGGAGCTGACTTAGCCAACTGTGGTTGCTGGAAATGCTTTTCTGCATCTATACGAGCAAGTTCCGCCTTAAGACTGCGGATTTCAGCTTTTTTTTTATTAAACTCGGTACCCTAGATATTATGTTTTATCATAAATCGGAGTTCTTTGTCAAGCTGAATGACTATGTTGTTTATGTCTACATACATCTTGTCTAGCTGAGAGACAATAGAAGTAACTTGCTTGGATGTATATTGAACTTGGGTAGCAACCGTATCTACTTTGGTGTGAATCTGTTCCAGAACCGCATTCTGGGCTTTGGCATTCTGAGTTTGCCAGTTGAGAACAGACTCGAATGGTTTAGGTTTTTTTGGTTGACCAGTAGGAGTAACAGGACCATGAACATAAGGTTTTGTAACAACCTTAGATGTTGGATCCGTATGTTTGTCAAGGGAAGGAAACTGACTGTTGTAAGTACTAGATGAAGATGAGAACATCATACAGGACTTAATCAAGGGTGGTTGAGGTGAGGAAGGCAAGAGGCTCTCTTGTCTGAGGATGTTTAGGCCTTTGGTGTAGATAGGTAAAGGTGACATAGACTCAAGATTATCAGGAGGAAAAGGTTTAATGGGTTTGCAAGCAGCAGGAGTTCTGCTAACCTTTTTCTTTCTGCGACGCTTAGGAGCATCGTCCTCATCATCAGAATAATCATCGAGGCAAGGACAGCCTGGATCACACATATGGGCTTGAGGAATATCCCATAAGAAATGACCATCGAGTTTGCTAGGATATATTGGATATCCTGGTGAAGCAAAGCTGTGGAAGGGGATCTTTTCTTGTGCAGTTAAGACTGCTTTGATCATTGATGTGTAAGAGAAAGAAACTCTAGGTGCTTGTTCTGAAGATGGTGGCTGGAAAGTCATTCTAACCTAGCCGTCTGATATTTTTTCGAACATAGCATCAGAAGTTTGAATTGGCTGAGAATTTTGGTGGAACTTCTCATTGTTAGATAGCCATTCGAAAGGCATGAGTTTTTGGAGTTAATGCTTCTGAAGTATTCTAGGAATCTGAACTATGGAAGGGGTTGTCTTAGTATCTGCTAAGATCATCAAAGCATCATGTGAAGACTGTGCTGTTGGAAGATCAAGAGCATGGTTCTGCAATCGATAGACAAGCTGGTGATGTAGAGTTGCTATCTTAGAAGTGACAGTCTGTTCTGCTCAGGAAGGTTTTCATCATTGAGTGACAGATTGAAATTGGGATAGAAAGTGAGTAGAACACTTCCTGCGTGCAGAGTTGTGAGGACCGTACCAATAACAGCATGTTGATAATCTTTGAATCTGGTGTCTAGCATGCAAGTCTGGCAGTAACTGGGAGACCTTTTCGGCCATAAAGTGTGAGGATTAATCGAACACCAACAAGATGAAGGTGAGTGTATCTTTCTCATTTCCACCGAGCAATTAAGTCGGGTGGAATCTCTAGAGTGACAAACTGCTCTGCTTGGGAGGCTGATATAGCGCACTGGTCTAGTCTAGAGGACTGGACATATTCTTTTGGGGCAGGTCTTTTAGTATGAATGAGAGTTCTAATTCCTCGGGTTAAGGAATTTTCTCTTTTGTACAGATGGTAAAGACTAAGTAAAGGCATAGAAGACTCAGAAATCTGTACAGATTCGAGAATATAACTATATTCAACAAGGTTTTCTATTTTGGAAGCTAGGTGTTTAGTGCAAGATTTGGGTAAAGATAAAGTAGGAGACAGAGAAATAGGAGATAGATCTGTGGGTTGAGATGAAGATAAAGATGAAGCCATGATGTGAAAGATGTTTTCTCGTTTGTATCCAGAAGACAAGAAACTAATCACAAATTATACCACCTCAGGCAGGAAAGAAAATGGGGCTCTGATACGACCCGAGATTCCACCCGACTTAATTGCAAGGTGGAAACGAGAAAAATACACTCACCTTCATCTTGGTGATGTTCGATTAATCCTCACACTTCATAGCCGAAAAGGCCTCCCAGTTACTAAGACAACCCCTTTCATAGTTCAGATTCCTAGACAACTTAAAAAACATGAACTCCTAAAACTCATGCCTCTCGAATGGCTATCCAACTATGAGAAGTTCCACCAGAATTCTCAGCCAATTCAAACTTCTGTTGCTATGTTCGAAAAAATATCAGATGGCTCGGTTAGAATGACTTTCCAGCCACCATCTTCAGAACAAGCACCCAGAGTTTCTTTCTCTTACACATCAATGATCACAGCAGTCCCAACTGCACAAGAAAAGATCCTCATCCACAGCTTTGTTTCAACAGGATATCCAATATATCCTAGCAAACTCGATGGTCATTTCTTATGGGATATTCCTCAAGCCCATATATGTGATCCAGGCTGTCCTTGCCTCGATGATTATTCTGATGATGAGGAGGATGCTCCTAAGCGTCGCAGAAAGAAAAAGGTTAGTAGAACTCCTGCTGCTTGCAAACCCATTAAACCTTTTCCTTCTGATCATCCGAAGTCTATGTCACCTTTACCTATCTACACCAAAGGCCTAAACATCCTCAGACAAGAGAACCTCTTGCCTTCCTCACCTCAACCACCCTTGATTAAGTCCTGTATGATGTTCTCATCTTTATCCAATACTTACAATAGTCAGTTTCCTTCCCTTGACAAACATACGGATCCAACATCTAAGGTTGTTACAAAACCTTATGTTCATGGTCCTGTTACTCCTACTGGTCAACCGGAAGAACCTAAACCATTCGAGTCTATTCTCAACTGGGAAACTCAGAATGCTAGAGCCCAGAATGCTGTTCTGGAACAGATTCACACCAAAGTAGATGTGGTTGCTACCCAAGTTCAACATACATCCAAGCAAGTTACTTCTATTGTCTCTCAGCTAGACAAGATGTATGTAGACATAAACAACAGAGTCATTCAGCTTGACAAAGAACTCCGATCTATGATAAAACATAATATCTAGGGTCCCGAGTTTAATTAAAAAAAAGCTGAAATTCACAGTCTTAAGGCGGAACTTGCTCGTATAGATGCAGAAAAGCATTTCCAGCAACCACAGTTGGCTAAGTCAGCTCTTCTACCTTTTCAACCATCTACTTTCAAGACATACCAACCTTTCTATACACCATCTTTATACAGGCCTCTTGACCAGAGTCCAATGTTTGGTCTATCTCATACATCTGACCCAACTCAAGCTCAGTCATCCTCCAGACCAAAAAGAACTACACCTAAACCACAAAAGACTTATATCCCGAGTTCAGTTCCCACTTCAGAACATACTCCATCCCATGTTTCAGATACACAATCTGATTCATCCTCAGCACCACCTCCTCCAAATCCCAAACAGAAAGCACCTCTTTACCAGTAATCTTCTCAGCCTCTGCTTATGATGGAAACTCCATCACCATCTTCTGCCAGTCACTCTGAGCAATCTCTTGCTTCTCAGTCTGATGACTCCTCTTCCACAGCTTAGTCAATCCCAACTTCCTCAGAGTCTTCCTCAAATTCCTCCTATTCAGCACTTACAGAGATTGAACCTACAACCTCTTCTGATTCTGAGTCAGAATTTACAGATATTTCCAGACTCCTTATGGTCGAGCCTTCCGCTAGTTCTCCTCCTCCTGGTCCTTCTTATGTTGATGAACCAGATGATGATGAAGGTTCCACTCATGGCGACCATTCTACCTCTACAGGATCTTCCCACAACTCATCAAAACCAGCGAGTTCTCATTGGTTTACATTTGATGATATTCCACGCATAAAATGGCTAGAACGATTCCAAGAATTTACTGCCTGGGTCAATGTTCAACTGCTTCAACCAGGAGCCACAACTCTTAGAGTACTACAAGAGTTCAGTTCTCGGTTTACTGGCTCTCCCCGAGATTGGTTTGATAGCGTGGGTCCTTATTGCCAACTCCAATTTGTTCAGTTTCCGAATGTGTCCACTGCGTTGGGCATAATTTATGATCAGTTTATTGGCGAACCTACTGCAGTAACAAAGCTTGCTCGTCGAGAATACATGTAAATGAAATATTGTTCCCTCTAGTAGAAAGATCTTGATTTTCATTACAAGCGTATGTCCACTCTCTTCTATAAGCTCAATGGCTTTAATGATCCTACACTGAAGCATGTCTTCATCGCTTCTATCTCTAAGGAATTACAACCTGAGCTTCAAAGGCTTATCACTGTGAATCAGCTAAATATTGTAGGCATATCGCTCGGCAAGATCTATAAATTAGTCGTTAATGCTCTTGAACGACTATGTGAGCAAAAAGAGTTTTTGAGAGATCTCATTGACAACAAACAACCTTTTCAGACTGCTTGCAAGAAGCCTTATCTCAAAATCAAATGCAAGCCAGAAAAAGATTGTCACTATCCCTCTAAAAAGACAGCTCACTTCAAAAAGTTTCATAACAGACGGTCCAGATCCAGTTCAACCAAGCAGAAGCCCTACCGCTTTTTTAAAAAGAATGATCCATCCCAGATGCACAAAACTAAAGATTCTTGCTGCTTCATTTGCAAAAAACGAGGTCATTTTGCAAAGAATTGTCCTCACAATCAAGATAAAGCTGTGCGTTTTATTCAACACCTTCAACAATCATTAATGTTATCTGACTCTGAAGATGTTGAATCTGTTTACACAGAATAGAATGAGTGTGATGACCAAACTTCTTTTGCCATCAGCAATTATTCAACTCATGCACTTCTAATTGAAGATATAGTTCCTGTCATCAGCCGTGCTCAACCAGTCATGGCATCCTCCAGTGCAAAAGCACCTATTCCATCCATCCGCATTCAAATCCTTTCTTCCAGGTTTGCTAAACTAAAACCTCTTATCGGATTTATTGATACTGGAGCCGAAAAGAGTATGCTTAATCCTAACATTCTTCCATCTTCTTGTTGGACAAAACATACTGATTATTTCAAAGCCGCCAATGGCGATATTTTTCATACCTCTTTGATTACCAAACAACCCATTGGTATTCAATTCTTCCAAAATTGTGTTCTTTGGACAAAAGTTGTTGGTTCAACCCTTTCTGATAAAGACCTTCTCGTAGGTTTCGATATTCTTCACCAAATGTCCAAATTACAGATCATGGCCATAGGGATTCGGTTCAAACATATGTTTCTTCCAAACACAGACACCCTTAAACTGTATGCTCTTTCAGACACACAACCCCCATATCAAACTTTCCAAGAGAAGTTTATGTCTTTCTGTCCAGAAAATCATAGCCAGTTTACTCATCCTTTTCCTTTATGGAAGAATACTCAATTCTTTATTAAGCTTCCATTTAAGCTTAACGAAGATGTCAATCCTACCAAGGCTACTCATCCAGGGATGACTCCCTCTAACCTCAAGTTAGCTTAAGATGAATGTGCTCAACTTCTGTCTCAAGGTCTCATTGAGCCCACATCCTTTAATTGGGCTTGTCAAGCTTTTTATGTTGAAAAACGGTCAGAAATAGTTCGCGGGAAAAAACTACTTGTCATAGACTACAAACCTCTTAATTGTTTTCTCTCAGATGACAAGTTCTCACTTCCTAAGATCCAATCACTATTCGTCCACATCAGGGCTGCTAAGATCTTTTCCAAGTTTTCCAATAAAGATTCATCTATCTTTATTATTATTTTTTTCTCATTCTTGTTTGAGATTTTTCATTCTTGTTCTAAAAAAAAAAAAAAAGGTGAACAGTGCGTATGAACAGTATCGCGTGAACAGTATCACATGAACAGTGTCGCATGAATAGTATTTTTAGGATTTTCTTATATCAATTTTGCATCCTTATGGTTTCTTTCCTTAAATCCATAAATTTTACCTCTTCCCCTAAAATCATTCAAATTTCAATTATTTAGGGATTACCAAAAAAAAAAAAAAAGAGCAAAAAAAAATTGATTGAAAAAAAAATCACAATAATAATAATCATATTTGGTGATCTCCTTTGTTTTCTTGGTTTTGTTATTCTTGTTTCCTATATTCTTGTTCGTTTTTTTTTTTTCCTTTTTCTTGTTTCTTGGACTGTGATTGTTAGAGGGATTATACTTTGGTACTTTCCCTTGATTGAGTTATTAGTTCCTAAAGAACTTGACTGAGAAAATATAAGAGTGGTAAAAGGCAAGAGTGTGTGAGCACAGCTTCGGGTAAAAACCTATTTGAGTGTAAACACGAGTGGAGTGACATCGCGATTGTAAACACGTGAGGCTTGTGAGGTTCATTGTTGTTTTTCTATTTTACTAACATCTCTTTGCAGATTCAAATAACTAATATGGATGATAAAAATGAGGCGCAATCTTGTACGGTAGACCTTACTTTCACTTTAAAGACAATGCACCAGGCATTTGAGAAGATGAATGTGAGGTTTGATGAGATGGGAAGCTAGTTGAGGCAACATGGAGCTGCCATTGAGGGTATTCAGAAGGAGCAAACTAGTAGAGAGCGTAACAGGGCTAGACATGATGAAGCAAGACATAATGGGAAAAATAATAGGCATAGATATGAGCCTATAGATGAGTATGAGGCAGAGAATGAAATTTGGGAAGATGATGATGATGATCGAGCATCTGAAATAGAAAGGGATAGAGTGAGATATAGAAGAGGTAGACAAGAGAGGGGGTATTGGAGAGGTGAGGAGGATAGAGATTTAAGCAAAATCAAAGTGACTATTCCTTCGTTTCAAGGAATGAGTAATCCAGAGGCTTACTTGGTGTGGGAAAAGAAGGTTGAGTTGATCTTTGATTGTCACAATTATTCAGAGGAGAAAAAGGTAAAGCTAGCAGTTTTGAATTCACTGACTATGCTATTATTTGGTGGGATCAATTGGTGAATAATAGGAGGAGAAATCGAGAAAGGCCTATAGCTACATGGGGAGAGTTGAGGACGCTTATGAGGAAGCGGTTCATTTCTAATCATTACTGTAGGGATCTTTATCTTAAGCTACAAAGCCTTACCCAAGGATCGAAGAGTGTAGAGGATTACCATAAAGAGATGGAGATCGCTATGATTAGGGCTAATGTAGAGGAAGATAGGGAAGCTACAATGGCATGATTTTTGACCGGATTGAATAAAGATATTGCCAATGTAGTGGAGCTACAGCATTATGTGGAGTTGGAGGATATGGTCCACATGGCTATGAAGGTGGAGAGGCAATTAAAGAGGAAGGGTACAGTAAGGTATACTTCGGCTTCTTCAAATCCATGGAAACTGAAGTAGAGTAATAATGAGAGACGACATGAAGGTATTAAGACTGAACCACCTAAGGCAAAAGAAGATTTCAGTATCAAAAATAAATCTAAGGCTGAATCTCAACCACAGAAGAATCGGGACATCAAGTGCTTCAAGTGTTTGAGTTCTGGACACATTGCTTCTCAGTGCCCAAATAAGAGAGTTATGGTGATTCAAGATAGTGGAGAATTAGTGAGTGAGAGTGAGAATGATGGTGGGGAGATGCCAGAGTTGATTGATGCTAGTGATGATGATGAAGTAGAATACCCTGCGAAAGGTGAATCCCTAGTTGCTAGGCGTGCTTTGAGTACACAAATGAGTGTTGATGACATGGAGCAGCAGAGAGAGAACATCTTCCATACTAGATGCATTGTGAATAATAAGGTGTGTAGTATGCTAATAGATGGTGGGAGTTGCACCAATGTAGCTAGTACTACCCTTGTAGAGAGGTTACGGTTACCCTTGCTAACGCATCCCAGGCCTTACAGATTGCAGTGTTTAAATGATTGTAGAGAGGTCAAAGTTAATAAGCAAGTATTGGTAACATTTACTATTGGAAAGTATAGTGATAAGGTGCTTTGTGACATAGTTCCTATGCATGCTGGGCATTTTTTATTGGGAAGGCCATGGCAGTATGATAGAAAGGTGACACATGATGGGTTTAGGAATAGATATAGCTTTGTCAAAAATGGGAGAACCGTGACGCTTGTTCCTTTAACTCCAAAAAAGGTCTACGAGGACCAAATAAAGATGAGGGAAAAAGAAAGACAAAATAAAAAGAGTGAGGTCGAGAGTTATGAGAAGAAAAAGAAAGAGAGTGAGGCTAAAAGTGAGAGAAAAGAAAAGAGTGAGAAAGAGGGAAGAGTGAGAAAGAACTTCTTTGCAGGAGTGGGTGAGATTAGGAAAGCATATAAAGTAAGCCATTTCATGGTTTTGCTCGTGTTCAAAGAATCATATCTAACCTTTGATGACATTAATCCTTCTCTTTCTAGTGTTGTTACTTCCTTGTTATTAGAGTTTGAAGATGTGTTTCTTGAGGAAATGCCTATTGGCTTACCACCCATTAAAGGCATTGAGCATCAAATAGATTTCGTACCAGGAGCTGTCATACCCAATAGGCCAGCCTATAGAAGTAATCCCGAGGAGACCAAAGAGCTTCAAAGGCAAGTTATAGAGCTAATGAACAAGGGGTACGTGAGAGAGAGCATGAGCCCATGTGCAGTACCAGTGCTACTAGTACCAAAGAAGGATAGGAATTGGAGAATATGTGTTGATTGCCGAGTCATCAATAATATTATGGTAAAGTATCACCATCCCATTCGTAGGTTAGATGATATGCTGGATGAATTGCATGGAGCTTGTTTATTTTCTAAAATTGATTTAAAAAGTGGCTATCACCAAATTCGCATGAGAGAAGGTGATGAATGGAAAACTGCCTTTAAGACTAAATATGGATTGTATGAATGGTTAGTTATGCCTTTTGGTCTTACTAATGCACCTAGTACTTTTATGAGATTAATGAATCATGTGTTGCGTGCATTTATAGGTCAGTTTGTTGTTGTTTATTTTGATGATATTCTAGTGTACAACAAGACTTTAGAAGAGCATATTGCACATTTGCGATGTGTGTTAGATGTTTTGAGGAAAGAAAAGTTGTATGCTAATTTTAAGAAATGTTCTTTTTGCATAGAGAAGGTTGTTTTTCTTGGTTTTGTTGTTGGTGCAAATGGTATAGAGATGGATCAAGAAAAGGTTAAGGCTATTAGGGAGTGGCCAATGCCTAAGAGCATCAGTGAGGTAAGGAGTTTTCATGGTTTAGCTAGTTTTTATCGACGATTTGTTAAAGATTTTAGCACTATTGCCGCACCTCTTACTGATGTTGTTAAAAAGAATGTTGCATTTACTTGGAGTGTTGAACAAGATAAAACATTCGTTGATCTTAAAGAAAGGTTATGTTCTGTACATATTCTAGCATTACCTAATTTTAATCGTACTTTTGAGATTGAATGTGATGCCTGAGGAATAGGTATTGGAGCTGTTTTGTTGCAAGATCGAAGGCCCATTGCTTATTTTAGTGAGAAGTTGACTGGAGCAGCCTTGAGGTACCCTACCTATGATAAGGAGCTCTACGCGCTTGTGAGGGCCTTGGGAACTTGGCAACATTACTTATGGCCTAAGGAGTTTGTGATACACACAGATCATGAATCTTTAAAGCATCTAAAGAGTCAACGTAAGTTGAATCATGCTACTTGGATGGAGTACATTGAGACATTTCCTTATGTCATTCGGTATAAACAAGGTAAAGAGAACATAGTTGCCGATGCATTATCTCGGAGGTATGTGCTTCTTAATTCTTTAAGTGCCAAAATGCTTGGATTTGAGTATGTTAAGGAATTATATGCCAATGATTCTGATTTTATTGATGTGTTGGCTATATGTGATAAAGGATCATTCGGTAAATTTTATAAGCATGATGGTTATTTGTTTAGGGAAATCAAGCTTTGTGTGCCTAATAGTTCTATGCGTGAGTTGCTAGTGAGAGAGGCACATAGTGGTGGCTTGATGGGTCATTTTGGGGTTAAGAAAACTTTAGAGACATTACATGAGCATTTTTATTGGCCTAAGATGAAAAAGGATGTCATTTGCATTTGTAATCGATGCATTACATGTAGAAAAGCCAAGTCAAAGGTTTTACCATACGGTTTGTATACGCCTTTACCAGTTCCTAGAGAGCCTTGGGTAGATATTTCTATGGGTTTTGTTTTAGGGCTACCTAGGACTCGAAAGGGGAGAGATTTCATTTTCGTGATCGTAGATAGATTTAGCAAGATGGTACATTTCATTCCATGTCATAAGTCAGATGATGCCACCAATATAGCTGATTTATTCTTCAGGGAGGTAGTGCGACTCCATGGTGTTCCTAGGAGTATTGTTTTGAATAGAGATGCTAAGTTCATTAGTCACTTTTGGAAGGTATTATAGGGTAAGGTAGGTACTAAACTTTTATTTTTTACTACTTGTCACCCCCAGACTGATGGTCAAACTGAAGTGGTTAATAGAACTTTATCTCAGCTTTTGCGCCTATCATTAATAAGAATTTGAAATCTTGGGAAGACTGTTTGCCATTTATAGAGTTTGCATATAATAGGACCATTCATTCTTCTACTTCCTATTCTCCGTTTGAGATTGTTTATGGTTTTAATCAGTTGACTCCAATGGATTTAATTCCTTTGCCCGTTGATGCGAGAGCTAGCTTGGATGGTCAAAAGAAAGCGGAGTTGATAAAGTCCATTCATGAGAAACCACGGCTTCACATTGAAAAGAAGAATGAGTAGTACGCTACTCAAGCTAATAAGGGTAGGAAACATGTGATTTTTTAACCCAGCGATTGGGTTTGGGTTCACATGCGTAAGGAGAGGTTTCTAGCCCAGAGGAAATCTAAGTTGCACCCTTGAGGAGATGGTCCATTTCAGATTCTTGAGCGTATTAATGACAACGCTTATAAAGTGGATCTTCTTAGTGAGTATAACGTGTCTGCTACCTTTAATGTTCCTGATCTTTCTCCCTTTGATGCGGGTTCAGATTCGAGGACGAATCCTTTTGAGGAGAGGGGGAATGATGTGATCCAGAGTGCTCAGAGCATTAAGGATCCGTTGCTTGTTCTAGAAAGGCCAATTACGCGAGCACGAGCTAATAAGATCAAGGAAGCAATGCTAGGATTTATTCAAGCTACTTTGGATGACTTCAATTCAAGTTCAATTTGCAAGAGTCCAATATTCAAGATGGGCTTGAACAAGGAGGAACCAGCCTTGGTACACTTGATTCGAGCTAACGAGGTGGCAAGCATAAGAGAGAATGATTTTTGAAGTATAATAAGGGCCAGAAGAGTAATTCTAAATTTGTAGATGCATTCCTTACATCGAGAGCTTCGAAACGGTATATTGTGGGTTAAAATCCGACATCATATGACCAAGTTATGTCTCGTTTAAAATAAGTGGCTTTGTAGGCCAAGGCCCTACGGGTCCTGCGGGTCCAGGTTTTTAATTTTAGGGTTTTCTCTTATTTTTAAGTTAGATTAGGGTTAGCCACCTCATATAAACACTCTTTTATGTTATTTTGAAGAGACTTTTGACATTATTGAGTTTAATATCATTGAGAGGATTTTCTCAACTTGTTCTTGAAAGAACTTTCGACTTATCAAAGGATTTACTAACCTTTGTGGCGTCTTATCTAGCAATCCGGGTTCTTGAGACTTGGCTTCTCAAGGGTTTGGATTTTTTATCTGAATTTTGATCATATTGGCTTTCTTGGGTTTTTGTCAATCTAGTTGTGGGTTTTTCTAACTTGATCTAGAAGGGTTCTCATACCGGGTCTCCTTCAGAACCTTAATACCAAGGTCAACACGCCCAATCTTCAACAATACATCCATAAGAATATTACGCGCAAATGTGTTGGGCGTATAACCAAACCTACCCATTTCATCAAAAGCCTCGAAAACCATCCCATACATTTCTCCACACCAATAAATCCTCAACAAAAGCAAGAAAGTTTGAGCCTTTGATACACACCCAACACGCTCCAATTCACTCATAATTCCTCTCACAGTCTCAAACATTCCAGTCAAACGAGTAACCACACTAATCATATGATCAAATGATTGAACATCATGAAAGTAATCACGTTGCTTTGCACACCAAATGAAAAAACTCAAAGCTATCAAATCAGAAGGGCAGTTCGATAAAGTTGAATGCACAATATGAGGAGCAAGAATGATAGGAAAATCTTGATGTGTTGTTGCACATACCTTCGGTGATGAAATTTGGTGAATTGACTTAAAGGGAATTATTGTTTTCAAGATTTGGCTCCTTTGTGCTGTGTACAACAAGCTCCTTTTGCATCCCCATAACATATTGAGCTTTGATAATGAAGCCGAGAACTAACAAAAAACTTTCTAACAATACAAGAAAGTGAAAAGGGTTTTAATCAAAGATGTTGATTTTTTTTTTCCCAGTTTTGTTTCCCGGAAAATAGATTTTTCTCAGGGCTAATTGCAACACAAATCAGTTTCATGCTACAACCGCAAAAATATGAGAGGGAAAGAGCAAAACCGTACAAGGGTTTTATGAACACCGCAAAACCCCGAAGATTTATAGGTGCAGCAATGACATTGAAGCCCTTATATTTTTGTGTAAATCACAAATAAGTCAATACATTTTAGTTTTCTTCATATGGATCCTTGTCAATTATCATTATACTCCTCAAAATCTTGTAATAAAATAAATTATTTAACTGTTAGGCCCCAAAAAAGTTCTCGTTTTTTGGAATAATCTGGCTTATGAGTACAACGGTCAAATAATTGATGATCATTAATCTTTTAAATAAATAAGGTCATAGATAATAATTTAATTTTTTGGATGCAATAGTCAAATTCTTCCACTTATAACTTTAGTTACTTTCTTATAAAAGCAAATTCTTATTTGAATATGTAATTTTGCATAAAAACACTAAAAAAAAAAAAGAAGTTTTTGTGTTTATTAAGTGAATTAAGAACACAATATAATTGTTGTCTCTTATAATATTGATAATGTCACTTAAATATTAATTTAGAATTTATTCATATACTTATCCGGATTTCTTTTCCCTTAATATTGTATAAGTGACCTTCTTTATCATTAAACAATGGTGACAAAATTTTAAATCAATGAGTTTTTAATGGTATTAACAAAAATTACACTTTTCATAAAAAAAATAAAAAAAATAATAGGGATCTCAACAAGAGTAACCCAGTGACAATTTTAAATCAATGAGTTTTTAATGGTATTAACAAAAATTACACATTTCATAAAAAAAAATAAAAAAAATAATAGGGATCTCATAGGAGTAACCCAGGAATGATTGTGGACTCGAAGTATGGTATTATATAATTGAAGAAGTTTAAATCAATGGGTTTTTAATGGTATTAACAAAAATTACACTTTTCATAAAAAAAATAAAAAAAATAATAGGGATCTCAACAAGAGTAACCCAAGAATGATTGTGGACTTGAAGGAAGGTATTAAGAAGGAAATTAAGTCCCCATATTATCATATGGGAGACTCGAACCCATACTCTTACTCACTTTATGAAAATAGATTTTACCATTTGACCAAAGGCTAATTGATTGGACACAAGAACATTTGGAAAGTAATGATGCTGATCCAAAGTTACTTGTTCATATTTCATTAGTGGCTAGCTTTTGTTTCAAAATCTTTTACTTCTGCTCTAGGAATAAATAGTAGCTGGGATCTCAAGGGTATTTTCATTATCACACATGTTTCCAAATGTTATTTTAATTTTGTATTTTCTCATATCCCAAGTAGACTGGTTCTTTCTAAAACCCCTTTATATCCCACCAATCAATATGTCTGATTATAATTTGTACGAAATTGATGTTAAAATAAGCAATTTGTTAAAATTTACTAATTTCATAAATAAGCTTTATGGAATGAAATGAAATTGATAATTAAAATACTAAGGACTTCTGTTGTATTTATTCATACTTTTTCTCATTTAATGGAACATTAATAATGTCTCTTACTAGGAACAATCAGAGGCCATCTTAGGTCTAAAAGATAATATTTGCTCAACTTTGTATACAAAGTTAATATTTGTTTTACAAAGAATTTGATGTCCGCATTTCTGCACCTATAATTCTTATACATAATTTTGTTTTCTTAAAACCAATCTATTTTTTTATTCAGAGTAAGATGCTCTTGAAATTATTGTTTCATATTGTTTTTTTCCTTAAGAATTTGTTTCTCTAAAGATTTTTTATGTTCTAAAAGGGCTCATTGAGAATCATCTTCCACTTAATTTTGACAGATTTACTACAGATGTTAAGATCAAGAACATTTCAATTGTTGGTGGTGCTGATGGAACAAGTCCTTCAAAGAACAGAGTGTGATTGAACTTGTGAATTTTATGTGATAATGCTCCATCAATTGTCAGATGTAATCAAATTTAGAAAGAAACTAAAATAGTAATTCTTCTCATCATAGTAAGTCGAAAGAATCAAATAATCTTAGAAATATAAATTTTACATGGAATTTTCGATGACTTATCGTAAAACTCTCAATCTGTGTTTTTTTGTGTGTTTGGTCTGGATTGGGATTAGATGCTTAGTGGATTGATCAAAAAATGCTCAAACTTAGTCCCCCGTTGCCATGCCATTAAGGCTTTACTCAAATATTAAATTTATTTTTATTTCTAAACCTTGTATTTTTCTTAAAAGAATAAGTGGTGTCCTGAGCTTTTTTTTTTTTCTTTTTTTTTTAATTTTAAAATAGGTTCATCAATGGAGAGGCTATTGACTTCTCAGATGCTCAAGCTATGCAAGCTATTCAGGTATACCTCATGTTGGCTCATCAATGCAATTTTAACAAAATTTTCATTTCAACTTATCTGACACGTTTGTACCATTTGTTCCAAGTAATGGGATTTGGTTGAGAATTTGCAAGGACTGTTAGAAAACCAAACTAGGTAATTATTGATTACTAATCAATTTCGTTGACATGCAACAGAGGCTTTGTTTGCAAACACTTCAGTTCCATACTTTCATGACAAGAGCAATTGAGGCAACCAAGAGGAATCTACTGAATTTGAGTGCTTCCCATATATTAGCAACTTACCATTATTTGGTTGATCTTGTATGGTATTTCTAGACAAAAAATTTCTCTTTTCTTTTCATCAGTTATGAACTGTTTTTAATGTCATATTAATCCATACTTTAGGTACTATAAATTTCAAAGTGTGGCCAATATCATATTACACTACCCCAACAATTTTGGGGGTGACACAACTCAGATACACTACATTGGCCTAAAAGGGGAAGCCACTAGGGGTGGTAAAAATACTTGCCCAGACCGAACATAGGCAATGATTACCCGGCCCGAAGATGAGGATGGGCCGGTCTTCGAAATCACTTGAAAAGCTCGGGCCCGGCCTGGAATCCAGATTTTATAAAAGAAAATTATTATAAAATATATATTATTTTCAATAATTATATTTATTTAATCCATTTATTATATATATTTAAAATTTTAAACATTTAGAGTTCATATTTTCACTTCTAATTTCATTAAAATAAATTAAAAAATTGTGAAATAAATTATAAAATATGCATAAATAAAATTATAAAATATAAAATCCATGCTTAAAAACCAAGATTAAAAAACCTTGCCCGGTGCCGGGCTTTTTAAGCCTAAACTGGGTGACCAAACCTGGACTCGGATTTTGCCAACCCTAGAACCCACCCAGGTAATTTATTGGCTGAGATCAGATTTGATGAATTTAAAAAATTTCCATTCGATCATCAGCTAGCTATTATTTTATTGCCTAGTATTCTAATCTATATGCATTGTCACGGCTTTGAATTTAATGAAGTCATATTTTACTCGTGCAGGATTTTCATTAAAATGATAACAATTTCGGGGTAGAAACAAAATAGTCATTTTTATTAATTATAATTTCCATTTCCGAATTAATTGTAAAATAAATTAATTAATAATTGTAAAAAAATTAATTAATTATAATTTCAATTTTCATGCCAAAATTAAGATTTTCTGCCAAAAATTCAAATATGGTGTGCAAAATAAAAAAAAAAAGAGTCAAATTCAAAATTGTTATATTTCCCTCTAAATAAAGTTATGACGACTGTGTGATTGGTTATATCTATTAGAGGCTATAACTGGTATTGTTCTATCATCAATTCTTGACGCTGGCTAAAATGACGGTATGAACAACCGTCATCCTGTAGGGGTAATTAGGATTTTAATTTTCCTCACCGTTGGTTCTTGTAGAGGTAATTAGAATTTTGATTTCTCTTCTATTAATAAGTACGGATAGAAGGAGAATTCAAAAAAATTAAAAAAAAACCAATATTGAATTGACCGTTAGGTCCCTGACGGAAACATTTGTTGGCACCACAATCTTTGATTACATATATGGCCTGCAGCTTGCCGAAGTTGACAAATATACGTTATTATTAATAAAGAAGTATAGATTTAACATTCCAGATTATCATAATTAATTTAATAAATTTCAGATACCTACATGTCCAAAATATCAGAAATTATTTCCAACTTTCTTGCACTATCTTTAATTAGATTATAATGACTTGACTTCCAAAGAGATTTTTTTTTATCAGAAATTATTTCCAACTTTGTTGCACTATCTTTAATTAGATTATAATGAATTGACTTCCAATATTCGCTCTCTTTTGAAAGGGAATAGACTGCCTCCACTCAATTATTAAATAATTGAGGAAGGAAATTTAATTCCTATATTTACAATGTGGGAGACTCGAACCCATGCTCTTACTCACTTGTGAGAGCATGACTTCTATCACTTGGCCAAAGGCCAATCGGTGACTTCCAAAGTTGAGCAGTAAATGTATGCTCAGACATGAGTATTTGTACCACAAATTCTAAATTGATAAAATAAAATTGTTTAGGCCACTATTTTTTTTATTTAGTTATTGTTATTTTAAGTAACTATCTATTTAATTATTGTTATTTTATTATCTACATGGATTAGAGGGTTTTTTTTTAGTCCTAGTTTAATGCAACTTGTTACTCTTTTATTGTTAGGAAGTATTAGCTATAGGGAGTGCTGCTTTTTAGGATTTAAACGTTGTATTTTGGTTATATATTGGAAGCCATTATTGAATAAAAAGGTTTTAGTGTTTGATTCCTATAATTAAATTGCTAGAGGCCACAGGTCCCTCAATTACTCGACAAATTTTAATTATTTCTTTCTTTTTTACAATAGGTTCCAATAAACAAAAGAAAAATAAGCCTCAGAACGTACCAACTCCATTGATCAGAATATCATCAATAAGTGGGAAAAAAAATTGAAGAATTTTAGGACCTATAGTTTTATATGCTAAAGAAATATAAAATTAATTAAAGTAGGCTTTGTGAATCCAACCAGAGAAAAGCCTACAGCTTGGTCTATCGAGACTAGGGGCTATGCTTTTACTTGACGGTTCTTGGGCCTGGATCGGCCCTGTCACCCGCCTGTTTGACTCATCTTGGCGCCATTTTAATGCACAAATTTCTATTCTTAGCGACGGCGTTTCTCGTCCTTGGCCACTAAGCAAAAATTTCCTAAATTTCTTAAGGTAACGACACCGTTTTGTTCTCCGTGCTCACCACGTAAAAATCTGCCAAGCAGTCACTTCACTGAAGTACAAATGTCAGTCATAACTTCACACTTCACAGGTTTATAAGGTAAATATGTAAATACGCAAAAAAAAAAATTAATTAAAATTAAAAAAAAAGATTAGCCGCAAAAATTGTTGAAATGGCTCTTTCACGATCCAGCTTAACCAAGGAGGTTAAGTTTTATGTTCATAAGTCAGGCTGTAATTAATATATTTTTCGTTCTAAATCTAATACAAAACATGTGTTTTTTATGTCATCTTTTTATTCACAGGTCGGATTACAGCTGCTTTTTTGTCTACTTGGTTCTAACATTATAGTTCGAACAGCTTGGTAAGGCTTTTACGTATTTATTTCCAACCTTATTGTTAACTAAAATGTGTGTGTTTGTGTGTTTTTAATTAGTAAAAATTGGGTTGATTGCTTTTTGTCTCTAAATGAACAATTTGGATTTTGATTAACAGTGTATCATATGTGCTAAACCTTGCATCTGACTATTATTGTAATGTTTTACATAGAGATAAATGTAATTTAGGTAATATCTAGTACGCGACGGCACCACGTGCACTGATGCTCACTAGGTTATTTTCTTGTAATATTGGGTGCTTTTATTTATTTCTCATTTTTGGGTGTCTGTGCAGCTGCTCTGTTGGTGTTGCTTTACCGGTGTTCTCAACATTCAAGACAATTGAGAGGAAAGCTGAAGATGAGCAACAAAAGTGGCTCATGTATTCGGCAGGTTGGAATTACTTTTTATTTTTATTATTTATTTATTATTATTATTATTAGTAGTTTTGTTAGGCTTGTCACTTTGCTTATTTTGTTACTTGATTTTTTTTTAGATTCGCAAGTGTCAGTGATTTTTTAGTTGCCAGTGATTTTTTAGTCTATCTTAGTTGTCAGTGATTTTTTAGCCCAAGTGTGTTCCTGTTAGATGCTATGATCAGTTGGCCAAGATATTGAAAATTTCCTTTATGGTAATAGTTATGCTGAGATCTTCCTTGGGTGAAAATATATAGTACTTCTATTCATGATGAACACAATGATGAAGTTTCAAGCGAAAATTTGCAGCTTGATGAACTTTTGATAGTACTTGTCCTACTTACTATTTGCAGCTTATGGAACTTCTAGCATTGCTGAAGCATTCGTAGACAAGTTTCTTACTTGGTAAAGTTTTGAGTACCGGTGATTTCTCCCATTTGCTTGTGTAATAACTATTTAGGGAAATTATCAATTTATCACCAAACTTATTTTGACATATCATGTCAGTACCGTAGCTTGAAAGAAAGTGCTTTTTACTACCAACCTTTCAAAATTTTCTCAAAATACCACCAATCCTTTACTGATGTTAAAAATTTTATGACGTCTAGCTGACTTCATGATGGTATTTAAGACATTTTAATTAGAACCAAAAACGCTGCATTTGACAATGCACTAAAGAAGAAAATTTGCAACTGTGATGAGGGCATTTAAGACATTGCAAGTGGAACCAAAACGCAGCATTTTGACAAAAAGTTAAACAACACCAAATTTGTAGACATTTGCCAAAGTGTTGGAAACCCTACAACCCTCTCCACCTCTGATCTCTCCCTCTCCACCTCCGATCTCTCTCTCAGTGCACCTAATAAAGCTCAAACACCGATCTCCATCTTTGTTGAAGTTCCATCTACGTTCTTTGTCACTGTTGAAGTTCCATCTCTATTGTCTCGCTCTCTTACCCCAGTGATGTCTTTCAAGTGTAAGTTGTTGACTTGTTTTTTTTTTTTGTTATTATTCATTACAATTTTTTCCTTAATTAAATTGATTTGAGATGTGATTAATAATTGAATTTATTGCCGTTTGCCATAATTTTTTTTGTTGTTTGCCGTAATTTGGCTTATTCTTCATTAATTATTGATAATTCCACATGTTTGCTGTTTGCTGTTATTTGGATTAGCGTTTATTTTTTGCTATTAAATTCAATTTTTTGCTATTTGAAGACTGCTGCTTGTTCATTATTCTTTTTTGGTCGTAATTTGGCTTAGTGTTCATTATTTCCAATTACAGTTAAGTTGTGAAGTGTTATTCTTCATGTTCCAGTTGAATTAATTTTTGCTCTTTTTATTTTTATTTTTTGTAGATGATGTTATCAATACAACTGCATATAATCTACAAAGGCGAAAGACATCGTAAAGGTTTGATTGAACTAGATGAATACACGCTGCTGCAAATGAAGACTGAGGCAGTGAAGATTACAAGTGAAGATGGGTTGACCACTCCTGAAAGTGTCCAATTAATTGTCACCAACCCAAAAAACAAGGTTGAAGTTATTATAGATTTTGAGGAAGTTTTGAAGATTTTATTCACTATACATGATTAGAAGTGACAGTGTTTGAAGTTACCGTGCTGCCAACCTTACGTCCTGATTTACCACTTGGTGGAGTGCTACAAGCCATGCTGCATAGTTTAGGAGTTCATCTTTCTGCAGAGCAAATTACATGGGTGAATGATAATGTACATGAAGTACCACCTACGACTGGAGGCACACATGGGTCATAAACAGACCTGAATGAGAATGTTGAGCATGTGGCTGATGATGATGGTGAGGTACCTTCTAGGACTGAAGGCAGAGATGAACCACTAACCGTTGGGACCGAGAATGTTTAGCATGATATTGATGATGATGGATGGTTGTCAGATTTTGACAAGGAGTTTGGTGCGGATGGTAGTCGCATAAATGATCAAATTAGGCCTGAGGGTACAGAAGTTGTGGATGATGCAAGATCTGGTAGTGATGATGAATCAATTGATGTAGATCTTTAAGTGTTGGCTGATTCTTCTGATTCAGATTATGATCTAGGGACTACACAACTAAAGGATTATATTGGATTCCATATGTATAAGCCAAGGCCTAATGGTAAGCATAGGCTGAGGTTAGGGGACGTATTTGATGATGTTGACCACTTCAGACAAGTGTTGGGTGAAGTGATGGTGGATAAAGGCTTTGAGATAACAAAGGTGTACAATGAGCGTAGGAGATTTTACGGCAAATGCAAGGTTGATGATTGTCCGTGGCATGTGGTGGGGGGAACAATTAGAGGTAAAGGTGGATTTGTAATCAAAGAGTTGCAGAAAAAGCATGACTGCAAACAGACAGAAAAGTCAGTGAGTGTAAATACCAAATGGATAGCAGAGAAAATAAAGAACAAAGTTATTGTGGATCCTCATGTAAAGATTTATGTTATTCATGAGTTTATGCAAGAGACCTTTGGTGTGAAGATAGGGAATTTGAAACTGTATAGGGCTAGAGAGAAGGCAAGAACAGACATTCATGGAGACCATTCAAGGGGCTATGAGGACCTCTTTCAATATGCTGCAGCGATTCACAAGTATGATCCTGGTGCAATTTGAAAAGTGCTTTGTGATGCAGTAACTCGGCCTGATAAAGTGCTATTTCAGAGATTCTTTATGGCATTTCTAGCACAAAAAAATGCACTTCACAATGGTTGTAGGCCATATATTGGATTGGACGGGTGTCATTTAAAATCAAGATATGGTTCTATTAGCTACAGTGGGTATGAATGCTAATAATGGAATGGTCCATTAGCAATAGCAGTGTGTGAGATAGAAAATACTAAAACTTAGACATGGTTTTTAGAAATTCAGCATTCATATTTTGATAATGGAGCAATCAGTTAACATTTTACAGTGATAGGCAGAAGGGTTTGTTGGGAGCGATTCATAACACATGGCCTACTGCTTTCATAGGCCATGTGCTAGACATATATATGCTAATTTTAGTAAAGATCATCCTGGTGTTAGTTTGAGGAACTTGTTTTAGAGGGCTGTCAGTAGCACTAATAAGTATGACTACACAGCTGCAATGGAAAAGCTGAAAAAAGAGAAGTTAGAGGCATGGCAGTGGTTGGAAACATAACTCGATGGGTTTGCATCGTCAAGACATGAGTACGACAAGAATTGTAAGGTAGACCATACAAGTAACAACACTTCAGAGTGCTTCAACAGCTGGATCTTACCCCACAGAGAGAAGCCTTGCTTGACCATGCTTGAAGAGATTAGATGCATGTTTATGATACTATTCACAGAGAGGAAAAAAGAAGCACAAAATTATTCTAGCATTCCACCTAGAGTGAAAAAAGAATTGGATAATGCTTATGAAGCAGGAAGCAAGATGAATGCAATGGCTTCTAGTGATTTTCACTTTCAGGTATAAATCTTAATTTTTTAGTTATTATTATTATTTTTATTTAGCGTAAAAGCATAATTGGCATAAAGCTATTGTGTATAAATCTGATTTTTTTTCAAGTTAAGGACAAGAGTTATTATCCAGCAAGGAGGTTCATCATTGATCTAGTCAGTAGGTCTTATGATTGTGGTTATTGGGAACTAGCTGGACTTCCTTGTGCTCATGCTATGGCTGCAATTAGTCATGCAAGACACACGATAGGGGTGTACCTACCAAAATACTTCACCAAATAGGCGTACTTGAACACCTATGCAGTGATGTTTAAGCCAATTCCTGATAAGGTTACATGGGAACCTTGTGATAGGCCAAAAATTTCTCCATCGGAGATTACTAAGAAGAATGGAAGACCAAAGAAGTCAAAGAAGAGGGTAGCCACGGAGCCAATAAAAAAAATACAGATCTTTCTATGTTTGTTGCTCATTTTGTGGTGGGATGAACCACAATGTCAGGAAATGCCCATTAAGGCCATCAATAGCAAGACAAATAAGAGCTCAAAATAAGGTATCAAGTAATAATTTCCATTTTTAATTACTTTTGCATGTACTGAGCTTAATTATTTTTTGTTATATATGTAATTTGAAATAGCGTGTCAGTGGACCGGGTGAAAGTTCTCATGCTACAGCAAGTACTCCAAAGAGGACAAAGCACACGGTAAATGCAAATTTCAATATCTTATAATTTTCATTTTGTTGTAATTGTTGATAATTCCTTTATATTTATATATTTATAGGGTGTCAGTGGTCGAGAAGAGAGTTCGTTGACTAATAATAGAGGAAGAAGAGGTAATATAGGCCGAGGGGGTAATAAGGGAAAATGAGGTAGTAGAGGAACGACAACAAGAGGTGGAAGAGGTAGAAGAGGTATTGCTTCTTAATGATGTTTGATTTTTGAAAATTGCTATTGCTTCTCATAGATAATGAAGTTATAACTTTTGTGCAGGCCATGAAGCTGACAATCTTTCTCTAAATAAAACTCAAGGCTCACAAGCTTCACAAATCGTAGATGGTTAGTGAAGTGTCAGCATTAGGTTATTATGTAATTGGAAAGCTTTAGATGTTTATTAGTATATTAGACTGCTGTTTTTTTTTTTTTTGAATGCATAGGCTAATATTAGTGCAATATGCTACTGTTATATTTTTGAATTGCACAAACTCATATTAGTGCATTTGGCTGCGATTACGTGTTTTGAATGCATAAATTGATAATATTCCGATACGTTGCTGTTATGAAAGTACTTAGAGTCCAAAAACTTCTGCTTACTTTTGTCTTTTATTACATCTAAAACTGCGTCTATTACATAATGTCTCACAAATAAGCCTACCACAAGGCCACAAATTAGAGCTGTGATCAATTTCAGCTTCGCTTTAATGCGTCGTACCCTTTCATTCATCTCTACTACATTTTCATTTAGGTTCATGACATGAGCAGATGTGGTGTTATGCATTTCTAGATTTTCTTTTGCCGCCCATTGCCAAAAATTACACTTTTTAAACCTGCACATCCAAAATAGTTTATTAGGATTTTCCAACGTAGTAGATACCATAGCACATGCCTGCACTCCACAATTGCAGTATTTAGGATAGCATGTAACTTCTGCAAGTTTCTTGGCTCGACCCCTAGAATTAACACTTGAGTGGCTGCTAGAGGCCATTTTTTTGTTTGAATTTATATGTGTGATGGCTACAAATAGGTTTGGTTTTGTTTGAAGACTGAAACAGGTGGATATTTTGTGTGTGAATGAGTGGCTATTTTTTCTTACTTTTGCAAATAAGGTTTGCTGGTGTTTGAAATGAGTTGCTGGTGTTGATATTAAACTGCCGCTTTATTTATGAGGCATATGGTGTTGAAATGGGGTTGTTGGTGTTGAAAAGAGGCTGCTGGTCTGTTTGATAATTGAAATGGAGTTGCTGGTGTTGAAAATAAATGAGGCCGCTGTGGCATGTGTGTTTGTAAGCTTGTGTGTTTGTGGGTTGCTGCTCTTGAGATGGGGCTGCTGTAATGTGTTTGCATAGAGTTTATCTGTTTATGAGGAGGCTGTTGTCATGTGTTTTGAATTTTAGCTTGTGTGTTTATGAGGCTGCAATGATGTGTTTTGGTTTTTAGCTTCTGTGTTTAAGAAGCTATTGTCATGTGTTTAGATTTTTAGATTGTGTGTATATTGGAGCAACAACCTCCTTTTATAAGGTAGAAAGTAGCCGTTTCTTTATTCTAACGGCTACTTTCTTGGGTATTTTTGTAATTTTAGATCTTATTGTTTCTTTTTATTCTAAGGGTAAAATCGTTTTTTACGAGCCAGGGGTAAAATCGTCTTTCAATACATTTTTTGTTAATTTTTAACGTTTTACTAACGGATTGGTGGTATTTTGATAAAATTATGAAAGGTTAGTAGTAAAAAACACTTTCTTTCAAACCACGGTACTGACATGATATGTCAGAATAAGCTTGATGGTAAATTGATAATTTCCCAACTATTTATTGTATATTTTTCGAAAAGATAAGCATGTGTACATATTTTCCCATGCATGTATGCATGACGCTTAATTATCTATGCCAAATTGATGTTACTACCTTATCTTGTTTCATCATTTCAGATTTCTCATGTATCATCAACTGAAATTTGCATTTCTTGTATGGTTTCAACTTCCATCTATTGATGTAAGTTTAAAAATAACGCTTGTAACTTCGGATCATATTTAAAAAATGGGGAAAGGTGTACTTGTATTTATATTTTTCTGTGATGAAATTGACATACGTCATTTAGTTCCGCTTGGACTTCTTTGTGGATATCTAGTCCATATATGTATGCCATTATTGTTTCCACAATAAATAGAAGTATTATCTCTGCATTATTCTTATTTTGCTTGAGCAAATATGCTTGTGGACCTCACCATAGCTTAATATGTTAACTTTTGACTTCAAGTTAACTCATAGTGATGAACTTCCTTATTTCTTGTACGAGAACTACCTGAGTCCATTCTTGTTGAGGTGTCACGCGAAAGCTGATCAACTTAGGGCCATTATACATGCTAAAGTTGATAAACTCAGGGCCATTAAACAAGCTAAAGCTGATCAACTCTGGGCCATTACATGCGTTCATTCTTGTTTAGGTGTCAAGCTAAAATTGATCAACTGAGGGCCATTGAAGACATGGTACGTTAGGCATTGTTGTTATCATCATATTATGGGCGATACAAGTTTGCATTTTCTGTTTGATTGAATGATACTGTGGTACTCTGCATATTTTCAAGAATATACAGAAAGTTGAAACCTATGAGCAGAGTTTGATTTTCACCTCCATTGCGAAATTTTAGTTTGTGGTAAACAAAGCACTTGAAAATTGTTTATATTGGGTCAACCTCAATCCATAAATACCCTGCACAAGTCTTGCTGTATTGCGCTCAACACTTGCACTGTTGTTTCTGATGAAGTATATGCTTTGCTGAAATTTGGAGGTCGGACATATCAGCTCAATCAAGGCAGAAATTAAATGAGGAGAGGATACATTCTTCTCATTTTTCTGGTCAGGCAATGGTAGATGCATGTCGGTGCATGCTTGTCTTGTTAGTTCAGTGATTTCCATATAGATTAGAAGAATTTTACTTGCTTCTGGACCAGCTGACTAAAATGTTGAGGGGTGGTGTGTTGAATGTGGATCCAAATCAACCGGAAGGACGCAGTGCAGTTGAAGACCTGGATGGAGTAACCGCAGACACAGACACAGACACTGAGTCTGATATTGAGGTTGAGGAGACTTTGATCGCACATGTCAGTTTGGGCAAGTTCAGTTACTCTTGTTATGAACCGAAACCCCTCGTAGGATTGCCAAATCGTATCTGCTCGAATAATCGAGGCTCCTTTGCCACCTGAAATGGGACCACATGTATTCTCAAGGATGTACATTATCCCTCAGTATCATCTCTCTACAATTTCAAAGATCTTTTGGTCATTTGCATTTGAAAGGAGTACTCGTAGTAGCTCATTCCCTGAATTTATCTTTTGTGCTTAATTTGTATTAAAAAGTTGGAGACTTTCAGTGGACATGGTCTTGAAAATTATCAATTACGAACTGCACCTGGTAGAAATCAACCATGTTTTTGTGTGGATTCTCGAAGTTTCAGACTTTTACATCAGATTTTTACATCAGAAAATAGGCTCTGTAAAAATCTCTGGTTACATGGTATGTATTTAGACGGTATTGCTCTGCTCATGGCGTCAACCTCAGGAGCTTGCTACATTATAAGCGCATGATTAAGAAGCCAAAAGCAAGGTCATGGCCCTATCGGGCTGGTAAGTATGTGTCTTGGCTGTAAAATTGACTCTTCCTTCTACAAAGTTGACAATCTTAATTTTTTTTTTGGTGCTCATTTTTTTGGATTAATTTTTAACAATTAAATTTGTTTTTACAAGTTTGCTAATTTTTAATAATTAAATAATTTTAAAAAAATTATTTAAAACACCTTTGTCATTACTCAATGAGTCAATTACAACAACGTGATCACTTGTGTTGTGAGATTCACCTTTTTAAAGTCAAATATTAATTCGTATTCAAACAATTTGATTTCTTACGACTTTCTTCGAGTAATATTAGTGCAAGAACATTCAACTTATTATATGCCAATTACTCATGTCATTAGCAATTTTATTTGTTTTCTTTTGCAAAATCTAGAAATAAATTATCCTAAAATGCATCAAACCGGCATAAGATAAATGATAATCTACAGTTGGGAACAAACTTCTATGTATCAATATTTTGGTTCCATCTGATCCATTTGCTTATTCATTCAAACCCCACAAAACACGTAATAATAACAATAACACATACTGTACATAACACAAACATAACACTTCAGTCTTCAAAGTCAATACCTTGATTTGTATATGGAGGTGCGACTGTGGAGGTGACGAAACGATGGTGACTGGAGGTGCAGCTGACCGATCCTGGTCCGTGCTTCGCGGAGTTGTGGCTGTGACAGTGATGCCTGTCGCTTTGTGAGAAGTGATAAGATCTGGGAGGTTCGTGCGTGGAGGACTGGAAGGTGCGGCTCACCGGCGTCTGGCTGTGCTTGGAGTGTTGGTGGAGAATGGCGAGTTGGGGAACTGGCATCGGCTGTGCTTGGTGCTGCTTGTTTCAGTGTGTGTGCGTTATGTTTAGATTAGGGATTGTGCTACTGTGTGTGATTTACAATTTGAGGAATAAAATGAGAAATGTTTAGTGTTACATTTATATATATATATATATATATATTTTTTCACTTATTAAGAATCTGGCACGGTCCGGGTTTTGCCCGGACTGAATCGGCGGGTTCGAGCCGAATCTGATTCGGATGGATTTTTTTGCCACCTCTAATCGTGCTAAGGCCAATTGTTACTGCTTATATATTAATATTACACGCGCGCGCACGAGGTTCTTTAAAAAAAAAAAATGATAATCTACAGTCACATTCCACGGAATATATTTACAAAAGCATGATATGTCAATCTATTAACTACTTTAGTATATGCTTTCTTTCTAGCTTTTAATTTAATTTCCACAAAGCCCGCATGTATTAAAAAAGGTCATGAGAAAAAAATGAGAATAAAAGGTTTTAATTTAGCGAGCCAAATTCATTTCATTAAGCTACGAATGAACCGAGATTACGGGGGTTTATATATGCATGTCCAGAAGCTTCTGTAAGCAACAAAATCATGAGCGTGACCTTAGCTGCTCTGCTTGTAACAACATTTTAGAGGGAAAATAACAAACTCTAAAGTAAAGCAACAGCTTGCATAACTGACTGCTGACGTGGCTGATGACTCAGCATATTGCTTAACAGCTTGCTGATTCATCTGCTGACCTGAGCAAACAGCAGTACAATTTATACCACACAGGCAAAAATAATCTAAGAAAATAAATAATATGAAATGTAAGACAATTAATGATAAAGTATGGTCATATTCGTTTGAATGGGAAAATTTATTTTTGTGTTAAAATTCCAATCTTATGCAAGTTATTCCAATGAAAAGTAAAACAATTATTAACGTGTCTAATGGGTAGTACTTTCACTTTTTGTGAAGGAAGGAATGCCCTTTAATTAGCAAAGAAATGAGGAGACTAAAAAATCTTGATTCTTGTTTTTTACTCTAAAAAATTTATTCTTGTTTTTTACTCTAAAAAATCAGGGGTTGGTGGTGTTTGGAAGTTGAGAAAATAGAAGAGAAAGTGAAAGAAAAAAGAACAAAGAACATGTTTATTAGAAAGTAAAAGAAACGTAAAATACAAGTTATAGGTTCCAAGCCCAAATAAGCTATTTATAGATAGAAGAAATCAGAATACTCTGGACTAATGAGAAGCATCATGTGAACCATGCATGTGGCAGTTTCTCATTGAATGATCTTTGGTGCCAGCATGGCATGGAGTTACACAGCAACAGCCTTGCATCTCGAACAACCTTCGGACAATCTTGATTCTTGAATCCAAATACTCTGCTACACTCGAGTGCCGCCAATGAGCCGTGGTCCTTCCTTAGCTATAATATGATCCTTGTGATGAACCTGATACTCCAACATATGCAACTTTTATAAAGGAGAGACAAGATGAATCTAAGTGAGGTGAAAACATTTAAAAAAAAACATAATTACATAAATGAACCCCTTCATGATGTGTTCAGAACAGAGTTTTAAACCATTGATAATATATAAGAACTTGTATTAGTGAATTTATAGACACATTACAACCATTGATAGATTTTCAAAAGTAATCAAGTTTTGAAAGCCTCACTTATTATTCATTTGAACATTACTACTGGATAATAAATTAAGTGTAAGATTTATATATGTACTTTTGGTAAACGATAGCTTTAATTTGTGGATCAATAATCCTCATTTTCTTTTCTAATTTTATGTGCTAGTAAGAATCGTTTTAAAGAAGAACTGTAAATGGCTTGCCTAGCTTTAAGCAAAGTATTTAAGTTATTTGACATGTAATATTAAGGTTCATTTCTCAATCTACCAACTTTGCTATTCATAAAATGCGATATACGCATAAACTAATGGGTATAAAACTAAATATATTGAAACTTTCAATCTTTCTAAATCCTACAAAGTATTCATAATTTTTCACACATAAAGCAAAAGAATAATTAATAATTAAGTCACACTGACCTGATTATAATAAATGGAAGTCTAGATTTTCCCTATAGAAAAAAAAATTAATTAAACCTAAACAAGTTGGCAGAATTCTTTATAGAAAAATTAAAGGGACAAAAATTGTACAACAATAAATCACCTTTGAAATTGAATAAGATGCAGCAAAATAACCAAATGACAAATCTGTTCCCATCCGAACCATAGCTAGTTTTGAATGAGTATTTGAAAGTAAGAGAAGGCAGGATCACATGAGGGCACAGCCAAGGAAAATAGAACTAGCATTGAGGCACGAATTAAAAGTTAGATAATACTCTTACACACTATTATTGAAGGTATTCATTGCAAAGATTACAATTCATTACCTATGAAAGAAAAGAAAATCAATTTGATTGTCGCATAATTCTACCCCATAACATTTTTCAGCAGTGAGTCTCTAATTTTTAAGAGTCTTCTTACAATTTCCTTTGCATTGATTCTCTGCTCCGGTGATTCTACAGTACACTTCATAGCCAATTTGAAGACAAATGACACACATTGCTCTTTGGTCATAAAATGTTTGTCCTCCCGACTTAATGGATTTGCATCAACAACTTCCATAACTAAAATGGGGAACAAATCACTAACCCAACGCTTTAATGTCATTTCTCCAGCAAAAATTTCGTCTGTGGGTTTCTTCTTGGTAAATGTTTCAATTAACATAATCCCAAAGCAGTAAACATCCCCATTTATGGGTACTCGTCCTTCTCTTCCATACTCTAAGGATTGCAATGGCTGCATAGTAAGATAAAATAATTAATAATAAATTGTTCAAATGAAGATCATGGGAAATGAATGACATATTAGAAAGTCTAAAAGAAAGAAAATTATTTAACATGGAACAAACCTGGTGCCATATAGTCTATGGTGGCAAATGTTTGTATCTGAGTCACAGATTGATCTTCTCCAAGTAAGAGCTTCGCGATGCCAAAATCACTCAAATGAGCAACCATATTATGGTCTAACAATACATTACTAGGCTTTAAATCACAATGAATTATAGGAGCTAAATAACCAAAGGGGAGATATTCCAAAGCTGACGCAACATCTATCATTACGTTCAGTCTTTGAAAAATATCCAAAATGTAGTTGCTCGAATACAAACACTTCTCCAGACTTCCATGAGGCATGTATTCTATTACCAATGCTTTAAAATCATCATTTGAATAGCTGCTAGTGATTTTAGTAAGTTTTCGATGGAAAATACTTTTCATCATGTCACATTCAATATCGAAACTCTTAAATGCTCCTCCATATTGTAGGTAAAAAACCTTCACTGCAACCTCCATCCCACATGAATTCTTGCCTTGTAAACAGAGCTAAAACCTCCTCTACCGATTAGTTTGTTTTCACTAAATCCGTCTGTAGCTCGAAAAAGTTCTGGGTATGAAAACCTTCTCCAAGTTGCTACTGGTGGCATATTAGCATCATTTAGTATCTGTTTTCCTCTATTTCGATATCCTAAGATCAACACAATGACTATTATAATAAATATAGTACTCAATGGCAAGACAACCTTAGGAGAAGATCATTTTTCCTTAATGTGTGGTGGATTCTAGTTCTGCATGGTGGAACTTTCAAATTGGGTGTACCACACAAAAATTCATTTCCCTCAAATGATTCAGTTGAGAAATTTCTAAAAGGTCCTCCTTTAGGAATCTCTCCTTCTAGCTTATTGAAAGAAAGATTTATATCTTTGAGATCTAACAGTTTCTCCAAAGATACAGGAATAGTCCCAGAGAGATTATTATTGGACAAATCCAAGGATTTTAAGCTTATCAAATCACCAATGGAATCAGGAATTGAACCTTGCAATCTATTATATTCTAAAAAGAGGTATTGTAGATATTTTAGGCCTCCAATTGTAGTTGGGATAACACTTGAAATATTATTCATCGACAAATCTATTCCTATCAAAACCTTCAAATTTCCAATCTCTAATGGGAGTGGGCCAGTAAATAAATTTGAGGACAATTTAAGCTCCAGTATGTCCTTAAGGTTCCATAAAGTTGAAGGAATAGAAGTTAACTTATTGAAGCCCAAATAAAGGTACCTTTGAGTGGTGAGATTGCCAAAGCATGCAGGGATGGATCCATAAAGCTTATTGCCGCGTAAGTCTAGCTGAAATAATGCAGTGAAACGACATAGAATGTCTGGGGATTGATCCTTCCAATTGATTATCTGGAAAACTCAATAATTGAAGCTTTTGTAATTTGCCGAGAGTAATCGGAATTAATCCATCCAATTTGTTTCCTCTTAAATAAATTGTTGTCAAGTCGGTCACGTTGCTGATCTCTTTAGGAATGCCACCACTAAGGTTACAATAGTCCATGTAAAAGACTTCCATAGATTGAGAAAGATTGCCTATAGCCTTTGGAAGAATGCCATCTAGTGGATTATCGGAGAAGCTAAAATACTTTGAATACTTGCAATTTGACAACGAGGATAGAAAGCTCAATTCTGGAGTTGAAGATGTCAAATTATTATCATTTAAACCAAGCCACTTAAGGTTTCTTAAGTTGGCAAATGTGTTGGGAATAAATCCGGTGAATGAGTTCATTTGCAAATCCAGTTTGGAGAGCTTTGAAGCATTGAAGATGAAATGAGGAATTATGCCTCTAAATTTATTACCCATAAATAAAGCTCCTCAAGATTTGGAAGTCGGACGTCTGCGCTTGATGGAAATCTTCCCGAAAGAGAATTATTATGAAGCTGAAGTGATATGAGTGTTGACAAATTAAAGATTATTGCTGGGACAACACCAACTAATTTGTTATTATCAAACTGCAACCACTCCAGATGACAAATATTACCAATTTCACGTGGTATCTTAACTATATTTTGAAATAATTATATTAAAATATTTTAGATAATAAAAAATACATAAAAGGAAGCTCACTTTTGTTGATAAAAAGTCACCAATACACTACACAATTACAAGTACTAACATACAAGAAAACCACTCATGACGTGCTACAAACAGTCTATGTGTGCTTTTCCCTTTTAATTTATCACCCATCTCTGGAGAGGTGAAGAGGCGAAGAATATTTAAGAATGTCGCTGACATAATATAAAATTGAAAAACCACTCATGAAGGTTTACACACCGTCACTGGTTTAGTTATGTATATACAAATTGCCAGTATTTGTAATGAAATATCAGACTAATATCTATAAAAATTGAATAGGTATAGGGCAAGTAAGCAATAGGTAGTAGATAGATTGTATGTGTGGTTAAAACTAAAACATCAAATGTGTGATATGCTGGATTATAGGAAGAATGCAAGAGATTCAGGTTTGGTTTGCTAGATTAAACTAAATAGTTAAGCAAGCTGATCAAGATTACCAAAAGGAAAGTCATCAACGGCCAAATCAACAATTCACACAACTTGCTCAAGTCAAAGCAATTTGTCAAGGAATATCTCCAGTACGATTTTAAACTTGAATGACAATATCATGTAGGAATATTTCATTCCTATTTTGTAAAGATATTATGCAATATTCTTATTAAGCCTTTCAAAGGCTAGTTAGTCCTATTTGTATAAATAACGTTGTAACTTTCATCAATATATACATAAGAATTATATTCTTCATAGAATTTTTTTCGTGGTATCAGAGCCGGCATGAGTACTAGCAATAAAACATCTTCATCCTTTATCAAAGAACCAAGCCTAAATATTCAATCTTTTCATCAATGCTCAAGTCTTGTGTCAAATAAACTAGACAACACAAACTTCTTATTATGGCGCTCACAGGTTCTTCCTTTGGTCAGAAGCCTTGGTATTCTGCACCATATTACAGATACTGAGAGACCCGCAGAAGAAATATTGTTGTCTAATGGGGAAAAGGCTGTCAATGAAGATTTCACCATATGGATCAACAATGATGGGCTGTTAACATCTTGGTTGTTAAGCCTAATGACAGAAGAAGTGATGAGTGGAATTGTTGGAGTAGAAAATGCTTAACAAATTTGGTCATCTTTGGAGGATCAGTTACTTCCAATGATCAAGGAAAAAGAGGTACATCTCATGGATAGATTGGCTACACTAAAAAAGGGATCTCTATCAGTTGAAGAGTATGTGCGCAAATACAAGCATATCCGTGATTTTTTGGCCGCGATAAATAAACCAGTGAATGACTTAGATAAAGTCTTTGGTCTTGCAAGAGGCCTTGGCTATAGGTATCAAGACTTTAAACTCGAACAACTGTCAAAACCACCTTATCCTTCATTTAAGCAGTTTGTCATGGCTCTTGAAAATCATGAACAAACTCTTATTAATTTTGAGGAAGAAAAGAAGAATACAATCAATTTGGCTCAAGCCTTTTTTTGCCAACGAGGCCAGGGAAAAGGTCGTGGAAATGGAGGTACCTTTAACTCAAAAGGTCGTGGTTTCACACCAGCGGGAAGACAAAATTTGGCTGACTCAAGTAGCCAAAAATCCAACTATAATAGTGGAAAAAAGTTTGAATACTAGTGCAAGTCAGCCATGGCAAAAATCAAACAACAATCCAAGTCAACAAGGGTAGCAATCTTGGCAAGGAAATTCAGGACAGCAGTGGCAGCAACATTGGCAAAATAATTCGGAACAGCATTGGCAAAAAATTCAAAATCAACCAAAACAACAAGCTGAGCAAACCAATGAAGAAACTGTCATATGCCAAATTTGTCATTTACCGAAACATACAGCCATAGAATGCCGACGTAGGTATGACTACTCACATCTTACTGAGGAAATTCCGCAAGCCTTAGCTGCAATCAACTTGGATGTAAATGATGCCAAATTATATGCTGACTCAGGAGCAACTGCTCATATGATCAATGATCCAGGTAAAATTTCTGAACCAAAACCTTATAAAGGGACTGATGCCATTGTTGTAGGAAATGGTGATTGTCTTAATATTTCACATATAGGAAACACCTCCATAGACATTGGTATTAGTAAATTATCTTTAAAAAATATGCTTGTGGTTCCAGCCTTGAAAAGAATTTGCTTTCCGTAGGCATGCATTATTGAGTTTTCATCTAACAAGTTTGTTGCTAAGGATTATCAGGGAAACATCTTGGCAAAGGGAACTAAGACAAACGGGCTTTATGCTTTCAATGAAGGACAGCATGCAGCCTTATAGTTATCCAAAGGCGGCAAAGCACCTTACAACACATGACAACAAAGAATGGGACACCCCCAAATCAAGTCTATTAAGTTTATGAAAAAAAACAACCTTATTGATGTTTCAAATTGGATCACGAAAGATTATGTATGTTCCAGTTGTCAAATGGGAAATAATTGCAAACTTCCCTTTGATTTTTCTAATAAAATTTCCACCGCTCCTTTACATAAAATTCTTTATGACTTGTGGGGTCCTACTCCTATTTCTTCAGTTCAAAATTTTAGATATTATGCTGTCTTTGTTGATGACTGCACACACTATACATGGCTATACCCTCTGAAAAATAAATCAGATTTATTTGATATTTTTATCAAGTTTCAAAAATAGGTTGAAAATCGATTCGACACAAGGGTGAAAATATTTCAAAGTGATGGAGGAGGTGAATTCATATCAATTGAATTTCAAAGTCATCTCAGCCAATGTGGAATACAACATCAATTGTTATGTCCTGCAACTCCTGAGCAAAATGGTGTTGCTGAAAGGAAACACCGACATATTGTAGAAACAGGTTTGACAATGCTCTTTCATGCCAATATGCCATTACAATATTGGGTTGATGCTTTTTCTACTACTGTTAATGTCATTAATAAGCTGGCTTCATCCACTTTTAAATATGAAAACTCCTTTTTACAAACTTTTCGGTACAAATTTTGATTACAGACTACAGAGGGCTTAGAAATTTTGGGTGCTGATGCTTTCCACATCTTCGTACTTATAGAAAGAACAAATTCTCACCAAAAACATACCCTTGTGTGTTTATTGGATACAGCCCTTCACATAAAGGATACCGATGTTTGTATCCACCAACAAACAAGGTGTATATATCATGTCACGTAATTTTTTATGAGAATTTGTTTCCCTTTAAAACTAATAGTATGCCAAGTTTACCTGTACAGGTCAGCCAAGAAATCGTTACTTTTCCTGATATTGAAAATTGGACTAAAAAGGAGAAACCAACAAACCTGCAGAATCCTATACATCGTTGCCATGATATACTTCATTCAGATGAAAATAAGTCCCAAGTTCAGCAAGTCCAGCATGAATTTCATGTCAATCAGCAGCAAATTGCCCATACAAATCCAAACTCTATAGGTCTTCAAAACATAATGAACTTGGACATGCAAGATTCGGGCAACATTGGGTCCACAAGCCACTTTCCATATGAAATTAATGAGGAAGCCATCCACACCAACTCAGATTCTATAGATGCTCAAACCCGCTTCAGCTCTGACTCATCACAACCTGAAGAAGTTGCTATCACTTCAAACATAACAATTGAGCAAGAATCAGAGAATCATATGGGAACTACAAGTACTAATTTCGAGTCAAACAATAATGCTCCTGAAGGCATTGATATCTTTGTAGATCTTCGCATTCCAAAAGAGCCAGAAACTAGCAACACTCATCAAATGATAACCAGACACAAGTTGCGTCATCATCCTGAGTTGGCTGATAAGATGGCTCTTACTACAACAACCAAACCAAAACACTTCAAAACCGTTATTCGACATCCACATTAGCGTGCAGCTATGTTAGAAGAGCTTGAGGCTCTCCAACAGAATAATACATGGAGTTTGGTACCAAGGCCAACAAATGCAAACATAGTGGGATCAAAATGGGTGTATCGTACTAAGTTCAAAGAAGATGGGACCATTGACAAATACAAGACGCGTCTTGTAGCGCAAGGATACACATAAATTCCAGGTTTGGGTTTTGAAGAAGCCTTCAGTCCTGTGGTCAAACCTACCACCATTCGGTTAATTTTTTCTCTTGCTGTAACATCAAATTGGACAATGCGACAACTTGACGTTAAAAATGCATTTTTACATGGCTTTTTAAAAGAAACTATTTTTATGGAACAACCTCCTGGTTTCTCTAATCCTTTGCATCCTGATTATGTGTGTCAACTTCACAAGTCATTGTATGGTCTTAAACAAGCACCCCGTGCTTGGTTTGATCGGCTTTCTCATTACTTGCTTCAATTGGGTTTCATTTGCAGTAGAGTCGATTCTTCCTTATTTATATTTCATAGTAATGACTCCTTAATCTTAATGCTAATTTATGTTGATGATATAGTGGTGACAGGCAACAATAATGTTCTTATTGACCAACTTATTCATCGACTAAGCACTGAGTTTGCTTTAAAGGATTTGGGACAACTCCATTTTTTCTTAGGGCTTGAGATTCGGTAATTTTCTGGAGATATTTATGTTTCTCAAACCAAATAGACCAAAGACTTGCTGACCAAAGCAAAGATGTTGGATAGCACATGTTTGTCAACTCCTTTGGCTATAAAACAACAAGCCAACCCCACAGACCATACGCTCGTCAATGCAACTGAATATAGAAGATTAGTTGGAGGGCTCCAATATCTCACTCTAACAAGGCCGGACATCGTTCACGCAGTTAATAAGGTATGTCAACATTTCAAACACCCACTAAGGCTAATTTACGTGCTGTCAAACGTATTCTCAGGTACTGAAAAGGGAGCTTGGATTATGAACTTCGATTTCTTCAACAAAGCTCTCTTAATATTCTTGCCTTTTGTGATGCTGATTGGGGAGGCTGTCCAGGCACTCGGAGAAGTACAACGGGTTATTGTGTCTATATGGGTGCAAATTGCATCTCATGGTCTTCAAAACGACAACCAACCGTCTCTAGATCCACTGCTGAAGCTGAGTACCGAGCCCTTGCACCTACAGCAGCAGAACTCACATGGATCACATACCTCTACCGAGAAATTGGCATTCATCTTACTCAATCCCCACAAATATTAAGTGAAAATTTAAGTGCCTTGCATATGACTATTAACCTTGTTTTCCATGCTCGATCGAAGCGCATAGAATTAGATTATCACTTCATTCTAGAAAAGGTTGCCGATGGTGCCTTGGTTACGAAGTTTATCCCTTCTCTGCTACAAATTGCAGATGTTTTCACTAAGGCTTTGTCAAAAGCCATGTTTTGTGATTTCAGATACAAGCTTGGCTTTCATCAGATGTCACTTGGCAGCTTGAGGGGGGATGTTAAGCAAGCTGATCAAGATTACCAAAAGGAAAGTCATCAATGACCAAATCAACAATTCACACAACTTGCTCAAGTCAAAGCAATTTGTCAAGGAATATCTCCAGTAAGATTTTAAACTTGAATGACAATATCATGTAGGAATATTTCATTCCTATTTTGTACAGATATTATGCAATATTCTTATTAAGCCTTTCAACGGCTAGTTAGTCCTATTTGTATAAATAACGTTGTAACTTTCATCAATATATACATAAGAATTATATTCCTCATAGAATTTTTTTCAAATATATGATTAGATAAGATTGTATTAGACTGAATTAGATAGGATTGGACTAAATTATTTATAGGGGATTGGATTGGACTAATTGATAATTTATTAATTAAATTAGATAATTGAAAATAGTAATATAAATTCAATTATTTGTCTCATAACATTTTATTAATAATTGTAAATTAGTATAAATATACACTTTTATATCATGAAATGAGTATTCATAATTAAAATTATTTAAATGTGAATTTAAGATCAATTATTATACATAGATAAAATGCTAATAAATTTATAAATTTTTATTCTTATTAATTAAATATAAATATTAATAATTCTAGTATTCACGTCTTATTAAATAAAATAACATATTGAAAGAAACTACTGAATTTAATATTAATTTAAACTAGCAATGTAACGTTTATATGAACATAAGAATTTATTTTCCAACTAAATTTTCAGTTTATTTTTATATGTGCTACTACAATGAATATATGAATTGATATCATGTAGAAGAATATTGACTTCATGAGGTATCTCACCAGTAATTTGAAATAAATATATTCAGATCGTACACTATATGCAAATATATATGTATCTTAATTAATGTATGCTTCCGAGAAGTAATGAGAGAAAATGTTACTAAAAGATCAAATGTGTAGTGAAAAGTAAAATGCTAAGTCGGGATGCTATTATTAATTATAGGCGTAATAATAATGTGTACTGTATTTCTATCTTTTTAACTATTATTTCAGCTAAACAACTTCTTTCAGACTATTTTTCACATTTATCTGCTGAAAAACTAACAAAGACTAGTTCTCAACATTTAGTTCAAGTTAATCAGTTGAAATGCTTAGACACTAAATTAACTTTTGAGCAAATAAATAAATTTCTAATTTTCCTAGCTACTAACCTTCAAGATATTCTAACTTCTAAGATTGAGCATCATTGATTAAGTTAAAATATCACACGAGTAGATATAACATAAACTATAATAAGACGCACCTTGGAGTCTGTTAGAGTGAAGATTTAACTCCTTAAGCTTGGTCAAGTTACCAATTTCTTTTGGTATGGCCCCCGAAAAATCATTGAATCCAAAATATAAAATTCGCAAATATTTGCAATTTGATAGAGTGGAGGGTATTTCGCCATAAAACATATTATGGGTCAAATAAAGTTCTTCCAGAGAAGAAAGATTGTTGCAAAAATTTGCAGGGAGTTCAGCAGATAGTCTATTGACACTGAAATCAAGAGATTCTAAAGAAGGCAGCTTGAATTTGAAAGAGGGGAAAGATCTAGGGAGTTGTTTATCACTGAGATCAAGTTGTTGCAGTTGAAATAGATGTCCAACGTAAGGAATGGTGCCTGTCTAAGAAATTGTTTATTAATAGACTCTCTACTACAGAATAATTTACAAAATTTTGCATAATATCACAAATTTCTAACAAATAACAAAATAATGTTAAATAGGGGAAACGACGTGTTTCCATAAGAAAATTTAAAATGGTCGATGTAAAATCTATGAAGGAAGATGTCACATATACGCGTCGTTAGGGAAGTTACTTGTCAAGTTATTATATGACAAATCTAAATTCAATAGAGAAGAAAGATTGAAGATTGTTAAAGGAATGGTTCGATTTAAGAAATTATTTTGTAGCCATAACATCTCCAATTCTGCAAGATTCCCCAGCTTCTCTGGAACTTCTCCTAAAAATTATGAGTAACATATGCGTAAACATTTTTAATTTATTACCCGGCTCTCAAGAGGAAAAAAAGGAAAGAAAAAAAAATATTGCCTGAATAGAGATAAAAAACAATTTACTCATAGAATTAAAGAATTATAGGCTGATATGATTAATAAAATTAAGACAATATTAATTTTCATCTATTAATTAAACTCTTTGAAAAGAGTTTATAGAACTGAATTAATGTTTTTGACCATCAGATAAGTCATGACAAACATGCACTAAGGCTAGGGTTTAATTTAATTTAGACTTTCCTTTTAAAAATCAAAACACATGTTTTCATGCCTAAATAAACGTCCGAACTTAACTGCCGTTTTCACAAACGGTTACTTCTTCTTGGCTTCTTCTTCTCTACAACTTATTAGGTCAGTAACCTTGAACTTTTGGTAAAGAAGAAACATTGCCAATTAATTCTTACTTCTTTTAAGAATTTATATCATGGAATTAGATTAAAATTGAATGCATTATGTTATTGGTATACTGCTATAACAATTGACACTTGAAGTAGACAATATCAATTCAACACGATTTCTATTTGCAATCGTCTGAAATTAATTTAACTTTACACATATAAATATTGTTCCATCTTTCTAGTTCTCCATTTAACTTTGGTCCCTAGAAAGACAATAAAAAAAAAGAACAAGAAATAAAAGAAAAGCATCTGACCTGCTTAGTTGATTATCAAAGTTTGTTGAGTGAACATGAAATAGAAGAAAATACAATGGCAAAGAGAAAGAGAAAAACGAACAAAGTGAAAGAAATAGAAGGTTAACCATTATTAGACATCCGTTAATCATAGAGCCGTTAATGTTAGAGTTTTAATTTGGAGATAAAATGATATGTTTTAATTTTAATAAGGAAAGTCTAAAATAAATTAAATTCTAGCCTTAGAAAGACTTAAACGACATGTGTCATGATCTTATCTAAAAATTAGGAAAGATTAGATTAGGAGAGGATCCAAATCTCAAATACTAACAAGGAAATTTAAAGTTATTGTCAACATTTACTTCAAGATTTTGAGTTGAAATGCTTAAACACGATCATTTTTCTAGTTAAAATGTTACAAGTGATGACTAAAAAAAATGACATAAAGATAAAGTCCATGATCATACATATCTTGGAGTCTGTTTTGGTAAATATATAAATGCTTAAGCTTGGTCAAGTTACCGATTTCTTTTGGTATGGCTCCCGAGAAATCATTGATCGATAAAGATAATGTTTGCATCTTGATAAAGTTGAAGGGATTTTGCCATCAAACTTGTTTTCGTCTAAAAAAATGAATTCCAGAAAAGGAAGGTTGTTGCGAATATTTGCTGGGAGTTCACTTGGGAGTTCACCAAATAATCTATTATATTCAAAATGAATATTAGCAAGTAAAGAAGACTTGCTTAAGATTAAGGAAGGGAAAGAACCAGAGAGCCGATTATAGCTAAGGTTTTTGAATTGAAGATAGAATCCCAAGTTGAAAAGGAATGATGCCGGTAAAGAAATTATTTGTTAGCGCTGGCATCTTCAATTATATAAAGATAAGTAGTGATTCCATATCAAAGATATATTTTATGTAGATGTCACACATGCATACTGTTAGTGAAGGTTACCTGTCAAGTTATTACGTGACAAATCTAATTTCAACAGAGAAAAAAGATTGAAGATTGTTGAAGGAATGGTTCCAGTTAAGAAATTATTTTGTAGCCATAACTCCTCCAAATCTACAAGGTTCCCCAGCTCCTCTGGAATTTCTCCTAAAAATTATGAGTAACATATGCGTAAACATTTTTAATTTAATAGCCAGCTCTAAAGAACAAAAAAAAATGAAATAAAAAAATTATTGCGTGAAGAGAGATAAAAAAAACAATGTATTCATAGAATTAAAGAATTATAGGCTGATACGATTAATAAAAGTAAGGGGTTATTTGTTTTTTTGACTAAATGTTTAAAAGAATTAAGTTTCAGCATTCAGCTGCTTTATAGGTGCTTGTTTTTTAACTGAATACTCAAAATTAAGCAATTATCACTTAATTTAATTAAGTGAAAGATTCTAACTTAACGCTGAATTAAAAAAACCGCTGAAGAAGTTAATTTTTATTTTTTCAACAATGCCCTAACAATATACAATTATTTCCCACAAATAAAACTCTATATTCCAATACCGTTATTTTCAATTTGACGCCATCTTTTTCCTCTTTTCTTTTTTCTTTCAAGTTCTCGTATAACATCACACAAAAACACAAATATGCAGCACCCACCCAGTAAAATTACATGAATGAGACAGAAACCCTACGTACGTGTGCAAAAATAACATAAAAAGGACAAATCTCGAACACCCACTTCATGAAGTCAAAAGGGTACAAATCTTTAAAAACCTGTCAAATTTCATCATACAGTAAACAAAAATTACATATATATTTCACTAAAATGAAATTGAGAAACATCGGATAAGAAAAAAAAAAAAACAAAACGCAGAATCTAATCGGATTTTATTTAGGTACCCTTACTCTTATCCCCACTGAAGATTAATTCTTAATTAACCCTTTAGCTTGAAAAACTAACAGCGCTTGATCAAATTGTATTTACCTTTCTCTTGTTCTATGGATTCTGCTTGTAACTTTGTTTTCAGCGCTGGTTGTACAGTAAAACCTTATGGATTTGATTCAGGTTTCGTCTTTCCCAGTCGGTCAAATGGCCAATTACATGCTTCTATGATATCTTAAGCCTCTACAGATTTAATTTAATATTATTAGTTAATTAAATTTTTAACCGGCCTTCTTGTAATTCTTAAGATTTTACAGTGAAGTGTTTTTTTTTGTCAAACTCAATCTCATGCTATTTTCATCTTTTTCATTTTTGTAATTTTACATTTTACTATCATATAATTTCCTCAAAATGAAATATTTTATTAATCTATTAAAACAAAATTTTGGGATATATATTATTATTAGTAATGATAGGCATCTTACATCTTAATATTTCAACTCAAATAATGTGTTAGATAAAGTTAATGGATCATAATTTATTATATTATTAGCACTATTAATATTATAAAATTAAATATTCTCCCATTAACTAATTATTATTATTATTAATAATTTATCTTTGATTTTTTTCATTGAATTATTAATATATAAGTGTAATAATATGCATAATATTTAATAAGGGTAAATATGTGAAATAACAGTTTTAAGACATTTCTGTTATTAAAAAACAAACAACTTAATACATTTATTTAGACATTCAAAAATAAAAAAAAATATATTATTTAGCATTCAGTATTCATCTCTATTTAGACTTAATTAAATTCAGCACTATTAAGTTTTCAATTAAAAAAAACAAACGGCACCTTATTCTTAAATATTTTATTTTGTACCTAACCCTAATGTTAGTAAACTTCACGAAAGGGACATGCCAACTAAACTCACATTTGTCAATGGATTCGTTTGAGATTGAGGAAAAGCTATAATATTAAAGTGTTTGGTAAATACTAATTGTTATTACTTGAAAGCTATGTTGATGTGATTTTTTACTTGTATGATAAAATCTATTATATATCTTTAATAATTTTGTTAGAATTATTAATTATTTAAAAATTATATTATTATATATTATTAACTTTTGTTTCATAATTACAATTTTTTTTTCGCAGCAGCTAAGTTACAGCACCTCAATCCTAAATAGGACCTATATCTAATAATGAACAAGTTTGACAAAATATTTCGAAAATCAATAATTGACATGATTTGTAAGATTTAAATTGTCACAAATTCATGAAGTCTTTGGCCTTTCTGAAAGTGATATTATCGTAAGGGATATTATGCAAATAGAGAAGAATTAAATACTGATATAAATAAAATAATATATTAAAATGATTATCTCCATCTTTAATTACTAATACAAAGATTTATTGATCAATTAATCAAATTCAATCGTATTGCATGATTTTCTTTTTTAATGTTTTCAATCTTTGTATAAATTAAATTTTTGTACTCATGAATCAATAAGATTAGGATCTATCTTCTTCCTTTATATATTTCTTTAAATTACAAACCCTGGTGAATAACATAATAAATTTAACGACATGTAGTTGCAAGCTAGAAAGTGCTTACAAAGTTTCCATGCTTGGGCCTTAATACTAATTCGGAAAATTTTGATTAAAAAATTTAGTCGTAGTACAAAATTCTAACTAATAAGTTTCAAAAATATTGTTACAACATTTAAAACTAATACACCAAAAAGGAAAAAAAGTGATCCTAGCAAATTAAAAATCAAGTAACTTTATTCTCAGGGTAACAAAACAAGTTAATTAACATAATATATACACGGGTGTATAATTAAATTATGATCCACCTGTTGTTATTAAAATTAAGTCGGATTGGTGAACCGTGAACCTATCTGGAACTCATTTTTATGTCGCTTTTATAATTATATATTTAGGGTTATCTAAATCCGTTGCTAAAAGTTAATTTTCCATAATATCAATAGGCTAGAAGGATTGAATTGTAACTTAATTTGCACATAAATTATTATGAAGGTAACATTTGTTTTTTAATCTAAAATATGAATGAATCTAAATTTTTCTAATATCTGAATGATTTTGTATACCAACATCAGAATAACATGTTTATTTTTTTTAAATATTTGAATATAAGTGACATAAAATAAAAAATATTTTAAATATAGTTATTTAACATTTACGTCATTTTAAATGAAAATTTAAAAATTAGGTTTTATAGTTTAGAAAATAAGTATATTTTTAAAGATATTTTTAATACTTAATTTTCATTGAGATAAAAGTTTCAAATATTTATTTTTTCTATTCAGATATAAATATCTAAAAATCAGACATAAATTACTAAAAAAAAAATTTTAATTTTAACAAACAAGTCAGAAGTCTCATTTTCTTAATGTTGTAGTAATGTATTTAGATGTCTAAAGTTTAATTAGCACTAATTTTCAACTCTCATTTTCTTTGACCTGTTCTTGTTTTTCAGACAATGAAAAGTACAAATTCATTTTTAATATTTTCTTTTGTTGACACTAACATTAATTAAGGCTGTTAGAATTTGAGTTCCAATTTTGGAGGCAGTAACAAATAAACTGCCACGTACTACATGTTGCGCCAAATTGTCGTCCCTTACAATGTGGCCATCAAAACGCATCGATAAATCTCGCGGCCAGCAGTAGATTGTCAACACGAACTGGACCCATAATAATAATAACAATAAATAATAATTAATTTTTTCTATTTTTTTATTTTTTGGTCGGTAAGCATTTTGGTCAAAAAGATGATTTTGTCTCTACATTAATTAATTGGCGCTATACCATCATTTTCACCAAAAAAATAATTCTTCACATCATTAATGATTGCACTTGTGATTAGAAAGATTTATTTTTTATTAAGTAAAAAATTAATAATAAAAATTTATTTTATGTTTTCATTTTTTATTTTTTTACCTAAGATTTAGTATTTTGAATTGTTATCCAAAGTTAAGATACAAAATTTTTATTTAAATAACATTACAAATATAAATCTATCACCTAGATGATAAATGATAAGGTTTAATATTAATTATGTCATTACATGGTTGAAATATAAATTCTATACGACGTGTAAAACATATAATTATATTCTTGATATTTAAAAGAGGAATACTACCGACAGTCATCCCCAATCACTAATTTAACCTCTCGCCACGTGTTCTATTATTTTGATTTATGTCTAATTTTAAATCAAGAATAAAATATTAAGGGTAATTATCTGGTGGCCACCACTTATTAAGTGAAATTTCTGTAAACCACTAAAATTTAATATTGTATCTGTAAACCACCTACTTTTCAAAGAAATATTCTCCAACCACTTTTCCGTTGAAAAATTTAACCGTCGTTAGTGAATTTCTGCTAAAGGCTATTTTACTCCAGTAATACAATAATTACGAAAATTATTTATAATTAATTAAATATAAGATTTTCTATTGTTGAATTTTTTTTATTTATAAAAAAAATAATATTGTTTATATAATTAAATATTTATTTTTTAAAAATAGAATATAATTAATTAAATATTTATTTTTTAACTAAATGACAATATTACCCTTATTATGATATGCTAATGTCATGTTTCCGTTAACAGAGTTAACGGAAAGGTGGGTGGGAGATGTTTATTTGAAAAGTAGGTGGTTTATAGAAACAATCTTAAAATTTAGTGGTTTACAGAAGTTTCACTTAAAAAATGGTGGCCATCAGATAATTACCAAAATATTAATAACATTTAATTTAATTTTAATATTATTATTTTTATACTAAGAAAATTACCTTGATATCCTCATCCTCTCCCTCTCTCCAAATTGTTTTTCCTTTTTTTTTCTCCAGCCCACTGAAACTTCTGATTCAATTTTTTCATCAATTTCTTTTCTTTTTATTTTTTATTTTTTGAAAGCTTGGAAAAATAAAAAATTCTGATATGGTATTTTTTTGGGCGTACACGGTCATATCGACATGATTTAGACAAATTTGTTATTTAATTTTAAAATAAAATATTTTTCAAATTTTATTTTTACAAAAGAAGGTGATTGACCCAACTGGAGGTTGAATTTCCCGCGAGCGTAATGCAAAATTCTCTCCTAAAATCACCCATCACTGTCCTCACTTCAACAAGCAAGAAAAGAAATTGATGAAGAAATTGAAGAAGAAGTTGCAGTGGCCCGTGGGCACTGGGCAGGAGGAGAAAAAAAAAAGAAATTTGGAGAGTGAGAGAGGGTGAGGATACTAATGTAAATTCACTCAGCATAAAGATGATAATATTAAAATAAAATTAAAAAGTTATTCGTATTTTATTATTAATTTAAATTTATACAAAAATGAAAAATCAAAATAATGGAACACGGGCGAGTGAAGAAACTAGCGAATGTAGCTAGCACTCCTCTATTTAAAATATGAATCAAGCAACATATGTAGCATGTTTTTATTTCAGTATTGTGCGTCTCTAAATATAACCCTCATCAAATTAGCTTAGTTCTTTTAATTGTACTCATTGTTTCTCTTCCCCTTTTCGTTATCGACAATGGGTAACTTAGTCTCAACCTTCTTACCACCAGACTTATTTGATCGAACTTTAAACTGCGTTGGTGAACAAGCAAAAAAAATCTTGAGGGCTTGGAGACTGAATTGCACGAATTGACTCGAACAAGGGACGATTTGATGAACAAGGTTGAGGTTGAAGAACAACTACCTCGAACCAGACAAACGAACCACGTCGCAGGGTGGCTTGAAGATGTGCAAAAACTGGAGACTGAATTTACGGAGCTGCAACAAGTTGGAGCTCAAGAAATGGATAGATTGTGTCTTGGAGGCCTCTGTTCCAAAAACTTGGTCTCAAGCTACAATTACGGGAGAAAAATGGTCGAGTTTACGGATCGAGTGATCAATTTAAAGAAAGATGGAGAAAAAATTGAAGTCATTGTTGAGAAGGCGCCAGATGGTGCAGCAATTGAGTTACCTGTTGATCACACAGTTGTTGGTCAAGATTTATTACTCTATCGAGTTTGGAGTGTATCACTGATCAAGAAAAGAACAGGGAAATTATAGGCTGATATGGTACAGGGGGAATCGGCAAAACTACCCTTTTAAAACAAGTCAATAACAACTTCTGCCATGAACAGCATAATTTTGATGTTGTTATCTGGGCAGCTGTATCAACACTTCAAGATGACATCGGAAAAAGGATTGGCTTTTCAGGAAACTCGTGGAAGGAAAATAGTCTTCAAGACAAGGCTTTGGACATCTCTGGCATTTTAAGCCGAAAGAAGTTTGTGTTGTTATTGGATGATATATGGGAGCCCATTGATTTAATGGAATTGGGTGACCCTCTTCAAAGGCTAAATGCTGGGTCCAAAATAGTCTTCACAACTCGTTCAGTTGATGTTGGCGATCACATGGACGCTGAAAAGGTAGAAGTATCGTGTTTGGCACATGATGAAGCCTGGAAATTATTTCAGGAGACGGTCGAAAGATCCACTGTTGACAGTCACACCAGTATTCCGGAGCTGGCCGAAACCTTGGCAAGAGAGTGTGGTGGATTGTCGCTAGCGCTTAAAACAATGGGTCGAGCCATGAAAAGCCGAAGGAACGTTGGAGATTGGAAACGTGCAATTAAGAAAATAAGAACATCAGCTTCTAAATTCTCAGGTATGGAAGAAAAGGTGTTTTCGCTTTTAAAGTTCAACTATATAGTTTGTCTACTGATGAACTTCGTTCCTGTCTCCTGTATTGTTGTTTATATCCTGAAGACTACAAAATTCCTAAAAGGGAATTGATGGATTATTGGATTGGTGAAGGATTTGTGGATGATTTTGATGATGGATGCGAATTTATTAATGATCTTCTTCATGCATGTTTATTGGAGGAAGAAGGCGATGATCATGTAAAAATGCACAATATGATTCGTGAGATGTCATTATGGATAGCATGCACCATAGAGAAGGAGAAGGAGAACTTTCTGGTTCGCGCTGGAGTTAAATTGACCAAAGCACCGAAGGTTGAAGAATGGGAAGGTGCCAAACGGATATCTTTGATGGAAATTAGAAGCCTATCGGAAATTCCCACGTGTCCACGTCTCATAACTTTACTCCTGGATGAAAATCGTATTAAGGGGATCACTGATGGCTTCTTTCAATCCATGTCTTCTCTTAGAGTATTAAGTCTAAGAGAAAATGATTCCCTAATAGAACTACCTTCAGGGATTTCAAGTTTGGTTTCATTACATCATCTTGATCTATCATGGACTCAGATACGTGGGTTGCCGCAAGGGCTGAAGGCGTTGGGGAAGTTGAGATATTTAAACTTGGAGTATACATATAATTTGTCCAAAATTGCACAGCAATTGATATCTGGCTTTTCAAAGTTGGATGTACTCAGGTTTGGGTGCGCTTTTAGGGGTGTTATAGAAGAAGATGGTAACGTTCTATGTGATGATGCTGAACCTTTGATGAAGGAATTACTGGGTTTGGAGCATTTAAATGTTTTAAGTTGGTCCTTCCGATGTTCACTTGCCGTCCAAAAGTTTTTGAAATTTCCAAAGCTGGTGAGCATCATTCAATCTGTATGGTTTGACAAATATGGAAATCGATCGTTTAATGTCTTACATCTAGCATACATGGAGAATCTTCAGGAGTTACATATTTCATACAGTAATTTGGAAGAGATGAAGATTGACAGCACAGTAGAGGTAAAGAAACTTTTTCGAAGTGGTTTCCGCAGTCTCAACACATTTCTCGTAGATATTTCCGATGTGAAGGACTTAACGTTGATTGTTTTTGTTCAAAAGCTCAAGGAGCTACGTATATGTTTTTGTCCAGAAATGGAAGAAATTATCAGTGCTCATAAATTGAGAGATATTTCAGAGATAATCTGATAAGCCCAGACGTTCAACAAGAGCACCAAGACCCACCAGCAAGTTTGAGGACTACGTGTGAGTTCCATGCAAGCCATGCATGGGATGGGGCACACGTACAAAATGGGTGTGCTTGTGTGTTGCAACAATAGCGGAATAATTCTTGAGTCAAAGTGATCGTTGCTAATATGGTGGAGTATCGAATCGAAGTGATTACGTTTGACTTGGTTTCTATTTGAGTTGTTAAATAAATATTGTTTGTTTATTTTTATTGATTTTGGCCGAGATTGTTGGTCTAGAAATCTATAGTTGTTTTGTATAAATAAGTCTTCAGCTATTAATAAAATTCATTCAGCAAATTATCAAACATATTGATCTTGGTTATTCTCACCGAAAGCAGAACAAATCTAATTTCCTTAAATCATTGTAGCTTGCTTTTGACTGGTACCTATCAAATTGGTATCAAGAGCCAGGCTCAACAATGACGACAAACAAAGAACGTGTTGAACGTGTGGAAGCTGAAATTGGAGGCTTATAAGAAAAAATGAATTAGATGGAGTTGGGACTCACGGACAAGCTGCACCACCTTGAAGAAGCATTTAGCAAGTTGGCAGACTTAATCAGCACCTCAAGAGGAACAGCAAGTCAGCAGGAGAATGTTGGATCATCAAGACCAAGGAGAGAAGAGAGTGAGAGAAATCGTCAACAGCTTCCCCCTCGTGTGGCCAAGCTAGAATTCCCACGCTACGCAAGAGATGACCCGACGGAATGTTTCAATAGAGTGTCACAATTCTTCGAGTATCAGGAGACGACGGATGACCAAAAAGTGGCGTTGGCCTCTTTCCATCTTGAAGGTGAAGCCAATCAATGGTGGCAGTGGCTACGAAGGGCACATCGAGAAGAGAAACACATTGTTACTTGGGAAACTTTCACGGAGGAATTATGGGCTCGCTTTGGTCCAACAGAGTGCGAAGGCGTTGACGAAGCACTATCACATGTAAAGCAAACAGGCACTTTGCGGGACTATTAGAAGGAGTTTGAAAGATTAGGGAACCGGGTACACGGATGGACACAAAAAGCCTTGGTAGGTGTATTCATGGGAGGGCTCAAGCCTGAAATATCGGAGGAAATTCGGATGTTCAGGCCACGGACATTGAAGGAGGCAATTAGTTCGGCAAGGATGCGAGATGAACAACTATCACGATAGAAGAAAATATCAAGGCCAGCGTTTATTAATCGACCGTTGTTCACACAACCTGCCAACAACAAAGCCATTCCTACCGTGTCCGTAAAGAAATTAAGCTGGGATGAAATGCAGCACCGATGAGCAAAGGGCTTTGCTTCAATTGTAACAACAAGTTCACTGCTGGTCACAAATGCACAAGGGCACAACTTCTAATCATGGACAGTGAAGTAGAGATGGATGAAAATACTAATGAGGAGGCTACTAGAGGAGTAAACCAAACAGATCTAGATAAGAGCACGGATCTCCAAATTAATTACTATGCACTCACGGGTTGGGCAGCCCCTCAAACAATGCGCGTGTTGGCAAAGATTGACTCCTACGAAATCATGGTTTTAATAGACAACAGATCCATCCATAACTTCATCAGCACTCGGTTGGCTAATCAACTTCAATTACCAATCAAACCGGCAGCAGCACTTTCGGTTCGAGTTGCGAATGGCGAGAAACTAACGTGCCAAGGCAAATTCAAGAAGGCACAAATTGTCATTCAAAATGTTCCTTTCTCCCTTACTGTCTACTCGTTGCCTATCACAGGTTTAGATATGGTCTTGGGCATTCCATGGCTCGAATTGTTAGGTGTCGTAGTGTGCAATTGGAATAACCTCACCATAGAGTTCAATTGGGGTAATCAGAGGCGACATTTGCAAGGTATCAATCCACAGTCCTTGCAAATGGCTTCTCTGACAGAAATTTCCAAGGAGATTCGGCAAGGCAATGAAGCATTTGCAATTTGTTTACACACAAAATTGGAAGTAGCTTTGCGCACAGTACCAACAGATATGCAACAATTATTGAAAGATTATGAAGAAATATTCCAGGAACCTACAAAGTTGCCACCATCACGAGAAATTGATCACTGTATTCCACTTAAAGAAGGAACGGAGCCTGTCAATGTTCGACCTTACCGCTACGCCTATTTCAAAAAGTAGAAATTGAGAAACAAGTTGAAGAGATGCTGTGATCGGGGTTGATAAGATCAAGCACCAGTTCTTTTTCTTCTCCAGTGCTGCTGGTCAAAAAGAAAAATGGTAGTGCTTACTAAACAACAGTTCGTTGAGGACATGCTCGACGAACTACATGGTGCCGCTTACTTCACAAAGCTCGATTTAAGAGCCGGGTACCACCAAGTTCGAGTTAACCCCCTTGAGATCCACAAGACAGCCTTTCGCACACACAATAGACACTACGAATACCTGGTGATGCCGTTCGGATTACGCAACGTGCCGTCAACTTTTCAGGATGTATTGAACTCCATCTTTCGGCCTTATCTTAGAAAATTCATTCTTGTATTCTTTGATGATATACTAATATATAGTCCATCATGGATTAGCCACCTTGAACATGTCAAACAGGCGTTGGAGGTCCTAAAGCAGCCACAATTTTTTATTAAAATCAACAAGTGCAATTTTGGCCAACAGGAGCTGGAGTACTTAGGCCACATCGTTACTTGCGACGACGTAAAAGTGGATGAAAGGAAAGTTGATACTATGGTGTCATGGCCACTACCACAAAACATCACGGAATTAAGAGGTTTCCTCGGCCTCATATGCTACAACCGCAAATTTGTAAACGGATATGGTGTCTTAGCTCGACCTCTCACTAATCTTCTAAAAAAGGGAAGATTTTGCTGGAATTCAAAAGCAGAGGAGGCATTTAAGAATCTGAAACAGGCCATGACACAAACACCTATACTAGCTATGCCAGATTTCAAAGATACATTTGTGATTGAAGCGGATGCTTCTTGTGTAGGCATTGGCGCAATTTTACAGTAAAAAGGAGACCTATTGCATTCCTAAGCCGCGCCCTTGGGGTCTCAAAACAGTCTTGGTCAATTTACACAAAGGAGATGCTCGTCATCCTTGAAGCAATTCAGGCATGGTGACCATATTTATTGGGGCCGAAATTTATCATCCAAACCGATCAACGCAACTTGAAGTACTTACTGAAATAGAAAATAGCCACACCCGAACAGCAATAGTGGTTAGCTAAACTGATGGGTTACGAATATGTGATTTAGCATCGCCCCGGACGTGAAAATACGGAGGCAGATGCCCTATCACGGCGACCTGACAGCCCAACTCTTCATCACTTATTTGTACTGCAAATGGCCTTATGGGATGAAATCAAAGCAGCAGCAGCGGATGATGAGTACATGAAGAAAATTACACAGGCAGCCCATGATCAAGTTGCTGGCCCATACTTGTCACGTAACGGCTTGATTTTTTTTTTTTTAAAGGAAGAGTTGTAGTTCCGGTAAAATTGCGTGAAGCATTAATATTTGATGCACACGACACAAAGATGGGGGGACATTCCAGAGTCCTACGAACATACAAACGCCTACCTCAACAATTTTATTGGCCTTCTATGTTTAATTCGGTTCAGGAATATGTAAGCAGATGTGAGACTTGTCAACAGGTAAAAGCTACAACACTGAAACCTGTTGGACTCTTGCAGCTGTTGCCCATTCCTCACCAATTATGGGATGATATTTCAATTGATTTTGTTGAAGGCCTACCAAGTTCACAAGGCAAGGATGCGATTATGGTGGTGGTTGATCGATTAAGCAAGTCGGCTCATTTCATGTCATTAACACATCTGTTCACAGCCAAAACAGTGGCAGAAAAATTCATTGATGGAGTAGTTAAGCTGCACAGTATGCCCAAATCCATACTCAGTGATCGGGATCCAATTTTTATGAGTAAATTTTGGCAAGAATTCTTTACCTTGTCGGGCACGCACTTGAAAATGAGTTTGGCGTATCACCCTCGGACCGATGGCCAAATTGAAGTAGTCAATCGATACTTGGACCAATACTTGAGATGTTTTGCGCACCAATGGCTGCGAAAGTGGAGTGGAGTTCTTACTTAGCATGGGCTGAATTTTGGTATAATACAACATACCACGTGTCGGCAGGGATGACTCTATTCCAAACCCTATATGGACGCTTGCTCCCAATAGTGCCAAATTATCAGGTGGGAACTTCTCTGGTGCATGAAGTGGATAAAGCCTTGTTATCACGAGATGAGCTATTATCACAGTTAAAGAGAAATTTGGGAGCCGCGGCTAATCGGATGAAACAATCCGCCGACTAGGGTCAACGAGATGTAGAGTTCAAAGAGGGTGACATGGTGTTTCTGAGACTTCAACCATATCGCTAGTCCTCAGTATTCAAGCGAGCTCATCAAAAGTTGGCGAGCAGATATTTTGGGCCCTACAGAATTCTTCACAAGGTTGGTACCGTGGCCTATAAGTTGCAACTGCCAGAAGGTGCAAAAATTCATCCATGTATCTTTGCTCAAGAAAGCGATGGGAGAATCAACTACTGCCATTGTTGAGTTACTCCCTATCGACGACGAGGGAGTGATCATGTTACAGTCGGAGTCAATTGTGGATACCTATTGGTTAAAAAGGGGAGGGAAATTAATCGACCAAAGCCTAATTCATTGGAACAAATTACCACCTGAAGAGGCAACATGGGAAGATGCTACATTGATCAGATAGAATTTTCCTTCGCTGGCTTTTGAGGACAAGGGACATCTTCGAAAAGGGGGTATTGATAAGCCCAGACGTTCAACAAGAGCACCAAGACCCACCAGCAAGTTTGAGGACTACGTGTGAGTGCCATGCAAGCCATGCATGGGATGGGGCACACGTACAAAATGGGTGTGCTCGTGTGTTGCAACAATAGTGGAATAATTCCTGAGTCAAAATGATCGTTGCTAATAGAGCGGAGTATCGAATCGAAGTGATTACGTTTGACTGGTTTCTATTTGAGTTGTTAAATAAATATTGTTTGTTTATTTTTATTGATTCTGGCCGAGATTGTTGGTCTAGAAATCTAGAGTTGTTTTGTATAAATAAGTCTTGCGCTATTAATAAAATTCATTCGGCAAATTATCAAACATACTTATCTTGGTTGTTCTCACCAAAAGCATAACAAATCTAATTTCCTTAAATCATTGTAGCTCGCTTTTGACTGGGACCTATCATAATCGGATCAGAGCATAACTTTTTCGGACAACTCGAATGTCTATCCATATCGTCTGTAAGCAATTTGAAGTGCATTTACCCGAATCCCCTGCCCTTTCCAATTAAAGCTGAAGAAAATTGAAGTATATGAATGCCCAAAGCTGAAGAAGCTCCCACTCAATTCCAGCAGCGCAAAGGAACGTCGAGTTGTCATCGGGGGAACGAAAGAATGGTGGGAAGAGCTACAATGGGAGGATCCAGCCACCCAAAGGCTTTCTCTCCCGGTTTCGTACTTATGGAGGATTAATATGTTTGAATATGTATTTCTTTTTTTTTCCATTTTCATTAGATTTAATTGGATCTTGTTCTTGTTGTCTGGTGTGTCGATCGTCTCTATTTTTCAGTTAATAAAATTTCAGCAGTGGATTCTTGGTTTTAGAATCGCCCCACTGGAAAGAATGCTAGCTATAGAGTTGCACAATTGTAATGACTTGTAGATTTATTACTTAACTATTACAACAATGCTTCATATCCCAAATTTTATATCCCAAATAATTATTTTAAATGATTTGATATTCATTAATTGATTACAATTAATTCACTTAGATTTTGTAAAGAATTATCAATTAATTAATTAATGCGAAATTATTTGAGATAATTATTTAGGACAAAAAATTTAAGATGTGTAGCATTGCTCATTTCCGAGATTAATTAGATGAAGTCATATTTTTGGATTGGTCAAAAAGTTTTGGGGCTCTAAATCCTTTTTAACACCAGGCCAGGCATCCATAAATATACTGCCACCTAATTTTTTTCTTTTTTGTTTTTTAAATGTTTATATAACTGCATTGATTGCTGTCCAAAAAAAAAAAAAAACCTGAACTGATTACAAATTACCCTTTGTGATCCAGTGTTTTCAGTATATACTCTGCACAACTAACACAGAAAGAAACATGTAACATACTAATAGTTTATGTAATTAATCTATGTAAGACTTATTGTTCAAGGCTTATGTAAAGGAGTACAAGCCTGACTCTGTAAGGCATAATTCTTCTGGCTTCTAAGGAGAATGAGGCGAAAATGAATATTTGTGGAGTGGTATAAACGATGTGTAGTTCTCAATCCATTTCAGATTAGGCATTGTAATGTTTATGGACTGGTATAAAGAGGATGCATGTCACACAATTAGTTAAAGAAGAAGATGTTTGATTGGAATGCAAAGATGTTCAATGAAATGTCTCTGTGAATCAGCTTTGGTGGGAACGAAGATTTTTGAATTATAATTTTAAAAATACGGTTTATTAATTGTTTTTAAGACCATTCTGTAATGATCATGTTCTTTCTGCTCTCCTTTGCTCAATAACAAGTTCAATAGGGTAAAATTTTATCTTCCCTTTACTGCTCGATCTCCTTTGCTCAATCAAGTGGCTTCACTTTCAATTCTTGACTTTGAATTATTTCAATTAACATACAAAAAAAAAAAAAAAATGTCATATAGTTTATATTACTCTACAAGCCTTATATAAAGTGTATAAATCTGGGTCTGTAGGGCATAAGTTTTCACCCTTCAGGATTCCAAGGCGAATGAGGCAAGAGCTGCACATATGTAGTCCTAAATCCATTTCACATCAGGCATTGTAATGTTTATGGACTGGTATAAAGGTTGTCACAGCTGGTTAAAGAAATAAGGTGTTTGATGGAAATGCAAAGATGCTCTTGATGAAATATCGCACCTACACACCCAAGCCAGTTAGCATTGCAGTCTTGTAATAAATCCTTGTTATCTTCTCTTCCATTTTCACAAACATAATTCTTTCTTTATTACTTTCGTTTCTTCCTTGAAATTTTTGTTAAAAAAAATGGGTAACATCATCTCATGCATGGTTCTTATCACCAGACTCAATTCGTTCAATTTTATTTTTTATTTTGTTTTCCTTTGTGGAGAAGCTAATCCTGATGAGTTGCAAAATCAAATGGAGAATTTGAAAGTCACAAAAGATTATATTATTTTAACTTAAGCTTTCATTGCTATACAATTAGGCATATCTAGATATTATATTGATCTTTTATATAATGGGTTCCAATGAAAGACTTGTTCTAGTTCAATTTAATTTGTCTCTATATTTACAGACAAAATATTAAACACATTTTTCACTTTCGGATACGACACAGACAAGAATTTAACAAGAGAGTGAAGTTTGGCTAGTTCTCCATGGAAAAATAATAATAATTAAAAAGACACAGGGTGCTTTTTATTTTCCTTTATATTAGTAATAGATTTCGGATGGGCAACAGACAAATATCATTGCTGCTTCAATAATTGCCCTATTACTGTGAGCTTGATCACAAATTTCTTTATTGCGTTTGTCAAATAACTTTAGCAAAACAAAATTACTCTTTTTTTTAAAGTAATAATAGACCTCAAATTTTATTGTATGTAATATGCTATTCATTAAGTAATTGATAGCTCTTTATAAAATATTCAAGTAAATTAATTGTTCTATCTCAGTATTTAATTAATAAATGTACATCATTTAAGAAAAATTTAAGATGTATAACACTACTTAACATACTTAAATTAAAATATCAGAATTCTCTTTTGATCTAATCATAACAGATAATGAGATAACTTAAGTGTTGATTATTAGTTAATAAATAAAAAAATAAAGAAGTTAAATTTTATTTATATACTACCATTAAAAGATAGGTAATAACATATCTTTAAAAATTTAGTATAACTCAGATTAAGAGAAATTCTATTCCAAAATTAAAATAACGTTGGGTGGCAACTAAGAATAATTAAATATTTTTCATTCACACGTAGAAAATTTACACATGGCCTTAGCTTTGTCATGTGGAAAAGCATGAGCCACATTTCCATTCATGTTTGAAAAATTGGGCGACATTACCACTACATTTGTGAAATAATTAAAGATTTTTTTGTTCCTTTTAAAGGCGGTCATCGGCCTTGCTATCAAATCAAGTGTTATATCTTCTAATAATTAAGGTGAAACAGGGCTTCAATTATTTATGCTGATCTTTGGGGTCCTGCACCTAATAGTTCTGTGCAAAAATTTCTCTACTAAGCTGTTTTTAAAGATGATTTCTCTCGGTACACTTGGCTTTATCCTTTAAAGAAAAAATCAGATTTTTATGATTGCTATATTAAATTTCAGTGTGAAGTGGAAAATCAATTTGACAAAAGTATAAAGATTTTTCAAAGTGACGGAGGAGGTGAGTTTAATTCAACTCCCTTCAAAGGTCATTCGGAAAAATGTGGCATTATACATCAATCCTCTTGTCTAGGCACCCCGGAACAAAATGGTGTCGCCGAGAGAAAACATCGACACAAAGTAGAAACTAGCCTAATTTTGTTATTTCATGCAAATATGCCCTTGTGTTATTGGATTGAGGCATTTCTCACTTCTGTTTACACTATCAATAGACTTCCTTCATCTGCAACAAATAATGACACTCCATTTTTCAAATTATATAATCGTTATCCTAACTATCAGATTTTGAAGAGTTTTGGTTGCAGGTGCTTTCCTCATCTATGAAATCAAGGCTAGAACAAGTTTTCTAAGAAAACATACCCTTGTGTTTTTTTAGGATATAGTTCAATGCACAAATGATATTGGTGCCTAAAACCCTCAAGCAAAAGAGTTTATATTTCAAGACATGCTGTATTTTGTTAGGTCCATTATTTATAGAGTTGGCATCTTATGGCAAATCTAGTTAAATTAAAAATTTATTGATTGCATATCTTGTAATAGGGATTAATTTATTAATTCACTAATTTAGTGAGATTCTAATTTATTAGGAATATTTTGTTTCCTAGTTTAATTAGGTGTCTAATTTAGCAAGTAAATTAATGGTGGGATTCTATAATTGGAGTGTAGGATTTATTTAGAGCAGAAGTTGGTTCAAACAGGAAATTTATTAATGTTCTAGATATTCCTTGAGAGACAAGCAAGGCATGAATAACTTTAAACAGGAAATTTATTTATGCTCTGGATATTCCTTGGGAGACAAGCAAGTAGGAATATCAGATTTATTCCTATTCTGATTCATAGGAATTATAAGAGGAAAGAATTTTTTATTTGGAAAGAATCTAAGTCTTTTAAGACTTGCTAGTTTTGTGAAACCCTAGAGCCTATATAAAGAGAGGTGATTCACAATTGAAGGGTGACGCACAACACAGAGCATAAAGCAGAAAAGCATCAGGTTGTGTGATATATATTGTCTTCTATATTCAAGTCTTGTAACGAGACTATTTTTGTTCATCTCTGCGGAGAGTCTATGTGGATCTTGGATCACTAGACGTTGAAGAATTGAAGAATCGCTATTGACCACTTCGCGAAGTGCCTTGAGGATCGTGGATCAAGAGGGGTAGCAGTTATTTAAGAGAAGCAGATTCAGTCTAAGGTTGAGTAAGCTTGTACGGTGAGGAACTTAAGTGAGAGTCTTAAGTTTGGTAAATCCATAGGTTGTAACATCTCAACTTAGTGAATTGCTTTTCATCTGAGCGTGGCCTCGTGGATGTAGGATTGATTAATCCGAACCACGTAAAAATCTCCGTGTCTTTTAATTTCTGCAATTTATTGTTTTGTGGCAAAAGTAATATTTTTTATGCGGATGAACAGTAATCTGTGAACAGTACTCATGAACATTAAAGCGTGAACAGTGTTTATCGAAAATTAATTTAGTTTAATTAATTTGTGCTTTTAATATAATAAAGATAATTATAATGAAGATTTTCTTAGGTTTTGCTTTATTAAAGAATCTAATTAATTGAGTCATTAATTAATTAATTTTTTTAGAGTTTAATATTGCCTACATCTATTTAAAAATATATCTAAATTCCTTTCAATTGGTATAAGCGAGGGCACTAATATTTTTTTTGGTGAGATTTTTGGGATCCTAGATCAATTTGTTTTGTAGGAATGAATCTGCAAAGAGAAGGTGATTCTCTTTCCCGTCCCCCACTTCTTGATGGGACAAATTATGCTTATTGGAAGCAGAGAATGCAGATCTTACTAGCCTCAATTGATGAGAGAGTCTGGAGAATGATACTTACTGCATATACTGCACCAACTGTGACAGTAAATAATGTTTTTAGCCCCAAACCGATCAACGCATGGACGACTAATGAACTTAACAATGCAAGCTACAATAGTAAGGGACTCAATGCTATTGTTAATGGCGTTGATATGTACCAGCATCAATTGATCTCAACTTGCACAACTTCGAAAGAAGCATGGGATATTCTTCAGGAGACATTTGAAGGTGACAGTACGGTAAAATGTTCTAAACTTCAAAAGCTTACAACTAATTTTGAGAATTCAAAAATGAAAGAGCATGAAAATATTGCTGAATTTAATTCTAAATTGCTTGCTATGGTAAATGATTTTGATGCTCTTGGTAAACCTCTTGATGAAGAAGAAATTTGTAAGAAAATTCTTAGAGCTGTGCATCCTAAATATCATCCTAAAGTTTTAGCTATTGAAGAGCATATTGACATTTCTACTATGACTAGGAGTTCATTGATAGGAAAATTAATAGTTTATGAGACTAACTATCTGAACTTACATTCTAGAAAAGAGAAAAGTGTTGCTTTTCAGGTTGAGACTCAGAAACCTGCTGAGATTGATAGTGATGATGATGATGAGGATGCAATTACACTCATTGCAAAGAACTTTAAGAAGTTCATGAAGAAGAAGAATTTTAACAAATCAAAGAAGTCTACGAAGTATGCTACACCAACTACTCAGAGAGGTACATCTAACCCTAGTTTTAAATATTCTGATGCTAATAAATATGAGGGTGTTAAATGCAAAGAATGTGGTGGTATTGGACACATTCAAGTTCATTGTGCGAATACACTCATGAGAAAGAAAGCCATGCAAACTACTTAGAGTGATGATGACTCATCTAGTGTTGATGAAGATGATCTTGTTGGAGGACCTGTTGTGCACAATAAACTAGCAGAAGAATATCATGAACTAAAGTCAAGGGAATTTGTTCCAGTTGGTCAGTTGATATGTGCTTCTCATTCTAATGCTCTCGTTGCTCATGTTGATTCTGATGAAAAGGATGAAGATACTGATGACACTTCTAATGATGATCTTGATAATCTCAATGTGAAGGATACTGCCTCTACTCTTAAGTTCTGCAAGAAAATGTTTGAAAAGTATAAAGAAGCATGCAGAGAGAATGAGATTTTGCTTACTCAGCTTACTAACCTCCTTACAGACAAGACCAAATTAGAAGGCGAAGTAAGTCATTTACGGTCTTTGATTTCTGATAAAGATAATGAGTTGTTTTCTGTGTCCAGAGAATTGAAAAATACCAAGAAGTCTCTTAAAATGATGAATTCTGGAACTGAGAAATTGAATCACATCTTATCCATTGGAAGACCAGTTCAAATCACCGTGGTCTTGGTTATCAACATGAAAGTAATTCGAACACTCAAGGAACCTTTGTTAAAGCCACTCACTCAAATGCTTTGATATCAAAGGCATTTCCACAAGCAACTACGGCAACCTTCCATCAGAAAGGTAAAAATGTTCATGATACTTCTTCAAGTCATCAAGGTAAGTATGAAAGGTTTGTACCAACTTGTCATTTTTGTAATGTTAAAGGACATATAAGACCTAATTGCTTCAAATTTATAAAATATATGAAAAAGGCTATGTTCTTCAATTATTCCTATAAAAAACCTAAGATGACATCTAGACCTAAGATTGACACGAATGGCAATAAACCTAGAAGCACTTAGATAAGGAAGTCCAATTATAAAGCTTATTTTTCTTTTACTTCATTAAAAGCTTGTCCTACTAACTTTTGGTACTTTGATAGTGGTTGTTCCAAACACATGACAAGTGACAGAAGTGCTTTGATCAATTATCAATATGTTGATCGAGAATATGTGACTTTTGATGACAGCATGAAAAGTCATGTACTTGGAAGAGGAACACTGAATGTGGAAGGTTTTCCAAAACTTGATAATATTATGCATGTGGAGGATCTCAAAGCAAATTTACTCAGTATTAGCCAAATTTGTGATCAGAACTTATTTGTTAACTTTGATAGGAACAAATGTCATATTCTCGATGTTGATGGAAATTGCATTTTAGAAGGACATCAATCATCTGATCACTATTATAAATTGACAAGTTTAATTATTTGCTATAATACTACTCTTAATGACACAAATTCAAGTGTTGCAGGATATAATGATGCAGATTGGGTTGGCAATGCTGATGATAGAAAAAGCACCACTGGAAGATGTTTTTATCTTGAAAACAATTTAGTGTCGTGGCATAGCAAGAAACAAAAGTCAATTTCTCTCTCCACCGCAGAAGCTGAATATATTGAAGCTGGAAGTTGTTGTACTTAATTACTTTAGATGAAGCAAATGCTTGCAGATTACGGTATGTTTCAAGATACCTTGATTGTATTTTGTGATAACACTAGTGCTATCAATATTTCTAAAAATCCTATTCAATATTCTAGGACTAAGCATATTGATATTCGTTATCATTTTATTAGAGATTTAGTAGAAGACAAGACTGTGTCCTTAGAATACATTGATACTGAAACAGTTTGCAGATATCTTTACAAAAGCCCTAGATTCCAAACGATTTGACTCCTTACGGAAAGCTTTGGGTGTGTGTCGTACGTAAATCAAAATATTTTTTTTTGTTGCATTTAGATTTAAGTCATGCATTTATGCATTAGATATAGCGCATGCATTTACATGTTTTAAATTTTTAAAGTTTGTTTTGTGCTTCATTGATAAGTCTTGGATTAATAAACGACAAGCAATTTTTTATGTTTTTAAAGAATTGAAAGCCTTGAATAAGTTTTGATTAGGGTTATTTAACTTTCTTTTCAAAAGCACATGAATGTCAATTCAGTCTTTACTTTTACTCAAGGTTTTGGATATTGACAGGGCTTTTGTTGAGAATATTTAACTTGAGTTATGACTGTTTGTCTTGATTCTTATTTTGTCATAAGACCACAAATATATATAGACACTATGGTCAGAAATAGCTACCTATAACTCTTAAGAGTGAAGCTATCTTTGAGTAATCTGAGACTGCGTATCATAAATATGACAGAGGACGAACTACCATGAGAAGAAGGCTACCTTAAGAGGTAGAGTGAAAGCTCCTGACCATAGATATTTTTCTATTTTCAACAAGCTTATGCTATACTATTAAAAAAAAAAGGTCTGTCAAAATTGAAATGGTCAAATTTGGAGATAAAGATGGTAAGGTTAGTTTGACCAACTCTATATTTTATATTTGAGACTTTGACTATGAATATTGATGAATTTTTAGGAAAAAGGTCTAGATTGAATTGCTTGCACACACACACACATGCTTAAATTTTTCTAATCTTTACTTATTTGAGGAACTTAGAGTCTTGATTTCATGACTTAGTACTTGTTGTAGAAAGTTCCTTGATAAATTGATTTTTCCGTTGTTCAAGTTTGTTATTCAAGCATAAAAAAAAATCATCTTCATACATGCACTTTTTTCATAATGCATGTGCATTATCATGTTTTTACATATTGATTTGATTTTGAGCTTAAAAGTTACACATGTTGCCACAAAATCTAAATTTGTAATTTTTAAAGTGCAGAAAAAGTTTTGCCCATCACAGGTGAATAGGTTGCATTCTTTTGGTCATAACTTTGTCTACAGAACTCCAAATTCGATTCTGTAAAATTTTGCATATAGCTAATTTAAAGAGCTTTTCAACGGCATATGGGTCGTAGTATAGTTTTTTTCCAATCGTTCCCAGCTTCATTACGAAGTTCATGCATCTGCACTGTATCTGTTTCAAATATTATCATGCTACTCTCAAGTCTCGTTTTGACCGTTTGCATGTCATGTTCTTCCCTTTTGCAGAGGGGGAGTAATTAGTCTTCAATCTTTGCATGAAGCAATAAGTTAGGGGGAGTATAGTTTTTACACTCTTAGGGGAAGTATTTAAATTCTTAGGGGGAGTTTATCTTTCTATTTGATCTTGTTTTCGTGCTTGATGTTGCAATTTATTGATCAATAAAATAAGCATTTTATTTTAATTCTTGCCTTGGTTTATTTGATGGACTAACATGCTAATTGCCAATTATTTTGGTTAGTTCCTTGTTATTGTTTGTGCTTGTTTCATATTCATGTTTTAGCGTCAAGATTTCATTGAAGACTTATGTTGGATTCCTTTTGCCACAAGGATGCCAAAGGGGGAGATTGTTAGGTCCATTATTTATAGAGTTGGCAACTTATGGTAAATCTAGTTAAATTGAAAATTTATTTATTACATATCTTGTAATAGGGATTAATTTATTAATTCCCTAATTTAGTGAGATTCCAATTTATTAGGAATATTTTGTTTCCTAGTTTAATTAGGTGTCTAATTTAGCAAGTAAATTAATGGTGGCATTCTATAATTGGCGTGTAGGATTTATTTAGAGCAGAAGTTGGTTCAAACAGGAAATTTATTAATGCTCTAGATATTCCTTGAGAGACAAGCAAGGCATGAATAAATTTAAACAGGAAATTTATTTATGCTCTGGATATTCCTTGGGAGACAAGCAAGGTAGGAATATCAGATTTACTCCTATTATGATTCATAGGAATTATAAGAGGAAAGAATTTTTTATTTGGAAAGAATCTAAGTCTTTTAAGACTTGCTAGTTTTGTGAAACCCTAGAGCCTACATAAAGAGAGGTGATTCACAATTGAAGGGTGACGCACAACACAGAGCATAAAGCAGAAAAGCATCAGGTTGTGTGATATATATTGTCTTCTATATTCAAGTCTTGTAACGAGACTATTTTTGTTCATCTCTGCGGAGAGTCTATGTGGATCTTGGATCACTAGACGTTGAAGAATTGAAGAGTCGCTATTAACCACTTTGCGAAGTGCCTTGAGGATCGTGGATCAAGAGGGGTAGCAGTTATTCAAGAGAAGCAGATTCAGTCTAAGGTTGAGTAAGCTTGTACGGTGAGGAACTTAAGTGAGAGTCTTAAGTTTGGTAAATCTATAGGTTGTAACATCTCAACTTAGTGAATTGTTTTTCATCTGAGCGTGGCCTCGTGGATGTAGGATTGATTAATTCGAATCACGTAAAAATCTCCGTGTCTTTTACTTTCTGCAATTTATTGTTTTGTGGCAAAATTAATATTTTTTATGCGGATGAACAGTAAGCTGTGAACAGTACTCGTGAACAGTATTTATTGAAAATTAATTTAGTTTAATTAATTTGTGCTTTTAATATAATAAAGATAATTATAATGATGATTTTCTTAGGTTTTTCTTTGTTAAAGAATCTAATTAATTGAGTCATTAATTAATTAATTTTTTTAGAATTTAATATTGCCTACATCTATTTAAAAATATATATAAATTCCTTTCATATTTGATGAGAATTCTTTTCCTTTTAAGGATAACAGTTTAAATTCTTTTGTGCAGGGAAATTTAGAGTTGGCATCTTTTCTTGAGTCTGAAGCATGGTCCAAACGAAATTCTTTTAACACAAATGATAATATTAAAGCTAATACTGTTATTCCCTATGGTAACCAAAATTCATTCTTTGACTTGGACTTTTCCTCCGGTACCTCACCAAATACACTAACTCTTCCAATTCAAGAGGATGTCCGCACTAACTCAAACACAGATGACGCCACTTCCAAGATTCCAGTAACTGTTCATAAAACTACAAATTCAAGTGAAGCCAATCCCGCAGCTGTGCCTACAACAAGTGATGATATTGCTTTAGAAGTGTCAAACACTAATGAGCCCACAGAATCAGATAACTCCGAAGAAAGCACTCAAGATATCACTGCACATTCTTCTCATACCGAGACCAATCCAGAAGGAATAAACATCTATGTGGACCTAAAAATACCACATGAAAGTGGACACTAGGGTTGGCAAAATCTCGGCCGGGTCCGGGTATGGCAATACCCAGACCCGGGCCGGACATGCTTTTTGGCCACCCGGTCCGGATTTAAAAAATCCGGCACCGGGCCGGGTTTTTTTATCTGGGTTTTGAAGCCCGGATTTTTATATTTTATACTATTATATATGTATTTTTTTAATTTAAAATTTTTAATTTTTTAATTTATTTTAATGAAATTAGACATGAAAATATGAACATTAAATATTTAAATGTTTAAAATTTTAAATATATATAATAAATGGATTAAATAAATATTATTATTGAAAAATATATATATTATAATAATTTTATTTTATAAAATCCGGGTTCCGGGCCGGACCCGGGCTTTTCAAGTGATACCCGGGACCGGCCCACCCTCATCTCCGGTCCGGGTATTACCCGGCCCGCATTGCCCGGGTCCGGTCCGGGCGGGTATTTTTGCCACCCCTAGTGGACACTCTTCTCAATCGTCATCGTCAAATCAGAACATGACAGCTCCTCACCATATGATCACAAGGCGTCAATTGAAAAATAATCCTGATCTTGCTAATCAAATGGCACTTAGGGGCTGTTTGTTTTTTGGACTTAATGACTTAATTGACCTAATTTCATTTAGTTAAGTCATGAAATCGGTTTGTTTTTTCAACTTAATAAGAATTTTCAATTATTAAGTCATTAAGTTATTAAGCCAATTTTTTTAGCTTTTTATTTAATCTCAAAAGTCTTAATGATATCATTAAAATATATTCTCTAAAATATCCCTGTGTAATTAATTAATTTTCATCATTACCTAAATAAAATTTAATAATTACATTATTACCCGTCTTTATAACTTGTGATAATATAGTGATAGATAATTATTTTTTTATTTTCTTCAAAATAGCATTATTTATTTTCATAATTTTTTATGAATATTTTTCACATATAAACATCATGAACTACAATAAATTTGAAACATAAACTAATTTAGATTATAAAGTGCCATATTCAATTGAATATTTAATGTTATAATAATATATCATCTTATTTAGGTTCTTTGAGGTATTTACTATTTATTTTACATTTATAATTTGTAAGGGTATGAATCTAAAGATACTAATTTTCAGATTTTTTAAGTTAAAAAAATAAACAACTTAATATTTATTTTCAGCAATTCAGATAAAAAAAAAAAAACAAACATATCATTCAAATTTAGATATTCAGTTTTATTCAGAATTCAGACTAATTCAGGTCTGTTCATATTTCAAATAAAAAAACAAACGCCCCCTTAATGTTCAGGTTGAGCCAAAATCATAGAGATCCGCAATTAAGCAACCACATTGGAAATCCGCTATGGAGGAAGAAATTCAATCTCTCGAACACAATGAGACTTGGGTGCTTGTCTCTCGGCCAGAACGCTTGAATGTTGTAGGATCAAAATGGGTTTTCAAAAATAAATTCAAGGAAGATGGGACTCTTGATCGACATAAAGCACGATTGGTGGCACAAGGATATACCCAAATACCAGGACTTGACTTTGAAGAAACCTTTAGTCCGATTATTAAACATACCACCATTCGGGTCATTCTATCTTTAGCTGTAACTGAAAAATGGGTGATGCGACAGCTTGATGTGAAGAATGCATTTCTTCATGGTTTCTTAAAAGAAATAATATACATGGAACAACCTCCAGGATTCACAGATTCTAGATTCCCCAATCATGTATGTAAATTAAAGCGATCGCTTTACAGATTAAAGCAAGCACCTCGTGCTTGGTTTGAAAGGTTGTTTCGATTTTTACTTCAGAATGGCTTTATATGTAGTAAGGCAGATTCTTCGTTATTTGTCCTGCACACACACAACACTATAACTCTTATGCTTGTTTATGTTGACGATATTGTCCTTACAGGAAATAATGAGTCCCTTATCGAGAAACTCATCTCTCTTCTTAGCAAAGAGTTCGCCATCAAAGATTTGGGCCCCTTACATTATTTTTTAGGACTTGAAATAAATTATCTCTCTGATGGCATATTTATCTCACAAACTAAGTATAGTCATGATTTACTTTGTAGGACTAAAATGCTGGACATCACAAATCTCCCCACACCAATTGCCGTAAAACCTCAAGAACATCTACAAGATCTTACACCTGTCGATCTTAAAACATATCGTAGCATTGTGGGAGCATTACAATATTTGACCTTTACTGGGCCTGATATTGTACATGCTATAAATAAAGTTTGTCAACACTTCCAAGCCCCAACCGAAGCTAATATGGAAGTGTCAAGAGAATACTTCGATATCTAAAGGGAAGCCTTCATTTTGGCATTCGATATACGTCTCAAAGTCCTCTAAAAATTGTTGCCTTTTGTGATGCAGATTGGGCTGGATGCAACGACACTAGAAGAAGCACTACCGATTACTGTATCTTGGGCGTCTAAGAAACAGCCTACTGTTTCCCATTCTGGTACAGTAGCTGAGTACCGTGCAATGGCATCAATGGCAACTGAAATCACTTGGCTTACTTATTTGTTTATGGACATTGGCATATCTCTTCTTCAACCACCAAGGATATTGTGTGACAATCAAAGTGCATTACACATGTTAAAAAATCCAGTCTTTCATGCTCGATAAAAACATATCGAATAGGACTACCACTTTGTTCGAGAGAAAGTCACTGCTGGTCAGCTTTCTACACGTTATATTCCTTCATTTAAGCAGACAAATGATGTCTTCAAGTTAAAGAGAATGAGTTTGTTTGTTTGAAGAGAAAATGAGAGAAAATGACTAAGAAAATCTAGTGAATGATTTGTATTACACACTTATGATGAAAATGAATTACAAGAGTTTATATACAAAGTTGAGAAGCTTCGAATCTTCTACACACCTTACGCATGCATTCTGTTTGTTAAGCTAACAATATAACTAAATGTGCTAGCTTAGCTGCCATGTCAGCAGAAACAATAACAAACTTACTTAATTAACTAATTCAGTTAACAACCTGACTTAATCAACATTAATCAATGATTAATTAATTCATCTATCTTAACAGCCCCCTTCAAGCTCAAGGTCTGGGAAGAACATTGAGCTTGGACCACAGATAGTTGAATTGATCATATCCTAAAGGCTTTGTACGAATATCTATAACTTGTTCACAGCTGGGGACATGACTAACTGTATGTTCTTTTCGAGCAGTATGTTCCTTGATGAAACGAAGATCAAGCTCAATATGCTTAGTCTTGGAGTGATACTTAGGATTGCTAGCCAAAGCTTCAGCACTCTTATTATCACACTATAGAGTTGGAACTTGCAGCAGTGACACTTTTAATTCTTTGAGCAGGTAAATAATCCATAGTACTCTGCTGTTGCCAGAGCTAAAGCTCTATACTCTGATTCAGCTGTACTTCTGGACACTATATGTTGCTTTTTGGAAGACCAAGATATCAGATTATGCCCAAAGTAAACACAATATCCCCCTTTTGATCTTCTATCATCTAAGTCTGATCCCCAGTCAACATCTGAAAAAGCTGTAAGAACAAGAGAACCAGAGTTGTAAAATTGTAAGCCATAGTTTGCTGTGTATTGTAAGTATCTTAAGACCCCTTTTGCAAGCTTCCCAGTGAAATATTGAAGGAACAGAAAGAAATTGGCTAAGCTTGTTCACTATAAAAGCAATCTCAGGCCTGGTTAAGGTTACATATTGCAAAGAACCAACCAAGCTTCTGTACAGTGAGGTTTCAAAAGCAGCTCCTCTGTCCTTGACTAACTTCTCTGTTGAACTCATAGGAGTTTGACAACCCTTACAATTAACCATTTGAGCCTTCTTAAGTACATCTCCTATGTACTTAGTCTGTGAAAGATGTAATCCATGAATTGAGGGTGTAACCTCAAGACCGAGAAAATAACTAAACTCCCCAAGATCCTTCAATACATATTCTGAACTTAACTGATTTATTACTCTCTCAACAAGCTGGGAATTTGAACCAGTAACTAGTATGTCATCTACATAGATGAGCGCAACAACAATATCTTCTACAGCATGATGAATAAAAAAAGATGTATCTTATTTAGAAGTAATAAATCCCCACTGTAATAATGAAGATTTCAGCCTGTTATGCTAGGCTCTTGGTGCCTGTTTGAGACCATAAAGAGCTTTGGTAAGTTTGTAGACATGTGAGGGATATTGAGGATGAATAAACCCTTCAGGCTGATGCATGTAAACATCTTCAGTAAGAATGCCATTAAGAAATGCATTATTAGCATCAAGTTGCCTGATTTGCTAATGATGCATGACAGCAAGACTAAGTATAACTCTAACTGTACATGGCTTTACTACTGGACTAAAGGTTTCAAAGAAATCCATACCTTGTTGTTGATAAAAGCCCTTTGCAACCAATCGGGCTTTGTACTTTGAGATGCTGCCATCAGGATGATACTTAACTCTGAAAACCCATTTGTTTCCAATAACCTTCCCAACTGACTCTTTTGGAACAAGAACCCATGTTTCATTCTTCTGCAAAGCTTCAAATTCAGCTTGCATAGCTTATCTCCATTTAGGATCTGCTAAAGCAACTTTGACAAATTATGGTTCAACATCATGAGCTGCTGCTAAATATGTCTTTAGTTTAAACACCCCAGCCTTACATCTAGTTACCATTGAATGATTATTTTGAATGTTTGGTGGTGATGGTGGCTGTCTTGACAGTGATTGATTGGAGGATGTTTGTGAAGAAGAATTACTTGAAGATTGTTGCATAGAAGGGTTTGGAGACTGACCAGAATCTGGATGAGCATCTGTAATGGAATGATTGAGAGAAGATTGTGTACTGCTTAAGTCCTCAATGACTGTTGTGAGAGTGACATTTGGAGAATGAAATTGACTTGGAAGTAAGAAAGAGTTCTGAGTATGGAAACACAAATTCATTAAATTGGACATGTCTGGTAATATAAACTTTGCCAGTGGAATCCATGCATTTATATCGCTTGTGTATGGGACTATAGCCAATCATGGGACACTTTTGGGTGTGAAAGTTAAACTTATGCTTGCTGTAAGGCTTGAGAAAAGGAAAGCAAGAGCAACCAAAGGTTTTGAGAAAGTGATAATCAGGATTTCTACCAAAGAGCTTAGCAAAAGAAGAGAAATTATTTAGAACAGTGGTTGGCATTCTATTTATGAGAAATGAAGCTGTGTGAAAGGATTCCCACAAAAAAGACAAAGGCATTTTGGCTTGAGCAAGCAAGGTTAGTCCAGTTTCAACAATGTGCCTATGCTTCCTCTCCACCACACCATTTTGGTGATGTGTGTGAAGACAACTATGCCTGAAACCTATCCTTTTTTGTTTAAGAAACTGTTCAAAACTCCTAAATTCACCTCCCCAATCTGACTGTAAGGTTTTCACAGGGCATCCAATTTGTTTTTCAACCAAATTTTTGAAGAATTTAAATGTGTCAAGAGCTTTAGACTTGAGGGTTAAAGGAAAAATACAACAATACCTGCTGTAGTCATCTACAAAGCTTATATAATATCTGCAACCAAGCAAGGAAGGCAAGGGTGCAGGACCCCAAAGATCAATGTGGACAAGCTCTAGAGGAGCTTTTGTTTTAATACCAGTGAAATAAAAGGGAAATTGATGGATTTTTCCATACTGACAAGCATCACAAAAATCAAGTATAGTAACAGGAGAATTAATTGACAGTGAAGACAAAATGCATTTCAATACATGCTTGCTAGGATGGCCAAATCTTTGATGAAACAAATTTACTGACATTACTGACTTAATACTTGAATGACACTGAGGAATAACAATCTGAGTACATGAATTATTCAAAGTTGGAATACAAGCTGAATTATGAACTGAATTATTGAAAATCAAAAGCATAGAACTGGGTACATAGGAAAGATTGCAAGAAGAGTTTGAGACAAAATCATTTTTGAACAGTAGTTGATACAATCCCCCTTTAGCAATCCCTTGAGCCAGATGCACATCCTTCTTCTTGTCCTTAATGAAACACATATTTGCAACAAATTCAATGATTAAATTGTTATCTTCAAGTAATTTTGAAATGCTAATAAGGTTTTTGGTCAGCTGAGGAACATATAGGATATCTTGTAAATGCAGAAAAGAACCACAAGATGTAGGAAAGCAAGTATAGCCAATGTGTGATATAGCTAAACCCTCACCATTACCAACATGAAGTAGTTGATTACCTGAGTATTCTTTCCCAATGCTCAGATTCTGCAAGTTGTTGGTGAGATGATGTGTAGCTCCATTATCAATATACCATCCTTGATCAGCCATATCTCCTTCAGTGGTTGTCAGAAAAGCAGCTTTTGAAGGTGCAAAGTTTGGATATGGAGCTCGTGCTGCTGATTGCTGAGATGAGTTATAACTAGAAGGAAAATAAAATGGAACAAAATCCCTGTTAAACTTGTTTCTGCATTCAGCTGCAGTGTACTTTGGTTCGAAGCAAATTTGACAAACCACAGTAGTAAAATTGCTTGAATCAACACCATTCTTGCCATTGTTGAATCCACCATTATTGTAACCACCAGGTTTTGCAAAGCTACCATTACTACCAGTGTTGCCATAAGCACCAAAGTTATTTCCATTTCTAGTAACATAACCACCTCTACCTTGATAATTGCCAGTTCTAGATTGTATACCAGGCCAATTACCTCTTCCTTGACCTTGTGCAAATCCTCTACCATAGCCACCTCTGCCTCCAGAACCATTTCCAGTATACTTATGCCAATTATTATTGAATTGTCCTCCAGATTTATTATTAAAACCAGTTTGTGCAACATTAGCAGCATAATTCAGTTTTGCTTCCTAACCAGCACTCAATTGATTAGCCTCTAGCCTAGCCTCATGAGTCAAAAGCATAGAATATGCTTCATTGACAGACATCTTAGCAAGATTTGCTTCAATGTACACTACTACAGGATAATAAGGCTGGCCTAATCCATAAATTAAATAGGTAATGAAATCTAGAGAGCTAATAGGATTACCAGCAACAGCTAACTCATCAGTAATTGCTTTTAGTTTTCCAAAGAAATCAGTCATAGTCATGGAACCTTTTTTAAGGTTATTAAGCATCATTTTGAGATGAACCTTTTCAGCAAAAGTTTCAGATCCAAACTGTTGTTCGAGACTCATCCAAAGATCAAGAGAAGTTTCAGAGTTTACCACAAGACTAAGAATCTCATGGTTGATTGAGGACATTAACCAACTCAGAAGCATTTGATCCTTCCTTTTCCAAGCTGTAAAAGCTGGATTTACTTGATTTTCTGCTGTTGAATCTCCAGAAGCATTAGGATTATCAGCTGATAGATTTCTAGAATCAGTAGAAAGAAACTGATCTGGACAGTTCTTTGAACGATCAAAAAGATCCTCAAGTCCATTGGCACATACAGAAGACAGAATTTGAGATTTCCAAATCGTGTAATTCGAACGATCCAGCTTGATCGGTGATGTGAATGTAAAAGAAGAAGTAGAGGAGATTAAGCTGGAATTGTTTTGTGAAGACGCCATTACAGTTGATAGAGAAGCTCTGATACCAAGTTAAAGAGAATGAGTTTGTTTGTTTAAAGAGAAAATGAGAGAAAATGACTAAGAAAATCTGAGTGAATGATTTGTATTACACACTTATGATGAAAATGAATTAGAAGAGTTTATATACAAAGTTGAGAAGCTTCGAATCTTCTACACACCTTACGCATGCATTCTATTTGTTAAGCTAACAATATAACAGAATGTGCCAGCTCAGCTGCCATGTCAGCAGCAACAATAACAAACTTACTTAATTAACTAATTCAGCTAACAACCTGACTTAATCAACATTAATCAATGATTAATTAATTCATCTATCTTAACACTTCACGAAGGCTCTCTCCAAATTTTAGTTTCTTACTCTTCGTCGCAAGCTTGGCATTTTTCCACTACCGCATACGAGCTTGAGGGGGGATGATAAACCATACAATCAGTAGCTACAGCCCACCATTAATCAGCCACATGGTCACAAATATTATTGGCGGCAAATACGTCAACAAAATAACAATAATGATGAGCATCCCGAAAGATTTGTCATCAACGATTTCTTATACTTGACACAATCTTTATTTTGAGCAAATATCACTTGATAATATTAATATTCCTTAATGTATCTAATCATAAATAGGACAGCTTGTCTAGCCATTATTCTTAAGAGATTTGGCTGGCTTTGATACTTGTATATAAGCATGTAATCCTCTCATTTTTTTTTCCAAGCAATAACATAATATTTTCAGCATAATATTTCTTTACAGTACCTTCCTGGCAGCTGCCAGAAAATAGCTGTCAATTGCATGGAAAAAGTTATACAAATGTGAAAATGATTGTTGTGTCAATGATGCTGTCAACTGTTCTGGTGTGATGAATCAGCCACTGTTCTTAGTTGATTCAAGCGACTGCAAGAAAGCCTTAGCTAGTGAAGGAGGAATTGTGAAAAATTTGTTCATGTGTATGTTGGAAGGTAATTTGTTAGTAACTCTAATGTCGATAACATCTAGCATTGATTCCGCTGCCCTACCGAACAATCTTAGTGCACTGGATAAAAGGGTGGCTGAGTTTGGCAAAGATGAGGAATGGAGTTCATCTCTGCTCCTGCAGTATATATATTATTATGTGCTGACTTATTTGCTTGCATAGTGCTAAAGTGAAAATACATTTATGGCAAATGGTTGACAACTAGCTGGGCATTTTATCACAAGCTTTGTAGGCCACTTTCTTCACATTTTTTAAATGGCCATTTTGCCGACATTTGGAAGCAATTAGTCAAGCTTTCATAATGTTCCTTGACTTCATTTCATGCATGATGGCATACAACATAAATTCGGCTCCATTATTCATCACGTTGGCAATTATCATGTTCATTTAGTGACTTCTAAAAGCCAATATTATCAAGCTACGGAGGCTATTTCAGCGGATTTGGTCCCGAATTATTTGACAAATGAAGGTTCACTTTGCCTAAATTAGGGAAGGGTCTTGGTGGCTAGAGGCATCGGAGTGTAAGTGTAGTTCTCTAACAATTTGAGAACTGAAGAGTGTTTTGTGAGAACTAATTCTTTAGCATTTGATAAAGCTACAGCGTTCTTGAGTGATTTGAAAGTTTGTGTATTGGAGTTTTGGGTTTTGAGATAAATACTCAAATTTTGTATTGTCCATTCTTGTAATGAAATATTCTTATTTGTCTTCGCTCGAGGAGGATAAAAAGCCGAACCACATATGTCGTTGGGTGCTTTGTGTGGTTATTTTTATTTTTCTTTACCCTCATTAATATTTGTCATATAATCTAGGACTGTCACAACATTATGTTTTTTTAATTTATTTTCCAATTTTGATGAAATGATGTCCTAAACCATTCATTCAAAACTTTAAGCTATGTCATGATAATATTTGAGGCACATTTTCCCAAAGTGTTCGCAATGCTATTGACCATCATAACTTGAAACAACATGATCTAGTTAAACTATATGAGCATGAATGGACCTAATTTCATAACCTAAGTATTTATGTTGAGTTTTGACTTTATGTTATATGTTTCTTTCATGTCCTAGAATCGTTGAAGAATTCGTTGCATGCAGTCAAAGACAGCTCTTACCAATGTCTTCCTCAAATAGAAAGATGTCGCAGTTCTGAGTTTAATGTTTGTTAGTATGTACATAGGAATACAGCTAAAATATCTGAGTTAATATATGTTAGTATGTATAATTTTTTTCCCATTGTTGTAGATGTTATATGGTGGGAAATATGCTTAACGTACATGGCTAGGTACTTTTGTGGAGAACGATGATGGAATGAATTTCTTCTGCTTTTGCATGTCAATTTGGATTTCTTCTTTGCTTGCCTATAATTTATCTTTTACAAGTAAAATGTTTGGTTAATTTGTGACACATTAATAAGTACTCCTTGTGTCGACACCATCGGAAAATAGGTTCATCCAATTTCTATAACAAATAAGTCAAGCATTTCATTCACCAATATGCATTAACATCACACAAATCCTCAATATTTACTGTGTATGTATTTATCATTTTCAGTGATCATTGAATCATTTTGTATGATTTGTAGTACTTTTTGCACTCTTAACAGTTGTTTTTTAAATTTTGGTTATTTTTGTTGATAATTTGTATTAATTAGTCCTGTCTCATCTAGAACCCTAACATTAAGCAATTATTAATTTTTCGACCCGTTATTTCTAAGAACTGACAAATTAATTTGAAAGCCAACGATAGTATTGATCGAACATTATTTATAAAAAATGATTATATTTCGTAAATATAGCAATTGTGTTAAAAAAAATATTGTTATTGTACTTGAAAAACGTAATTTTGTTTAAAAAATATATATTTGTTTTTTTTATAATAATATAAAGCTGAAAATCGTTAATCTTTAATAACATTCTTCTTTTGTTAATTTATTAATTTTTTTACTAAAAATTGTTTGATAATATAATTGAAATGCGTAATGCTCATCTGCAGTGCATTGTGATTATGGATTGGCTTGAGCAAAATTGCTGCAGCTTGAGAGAGGAGAATACTGATGATGACTATACTATTGACAAAATTCAGTTTAGTGCTGTGAATAGCTCAAGCTTCCATCACATCTATCAATCGAAGAAACTTCCATGTGCCGTTTTTGTGCATAATCAGCCGCAGAACAAATTGCATATGATGCTTAAAATAAAATTCCATTCCTAGCAAACCATTAGTAAGCAAACTAAACTCTGTATATAATATAATTAACTAGTTTAGCTCATCAGTTGGCATATATATATATATATATATTCATACATGCACATGTAAGCAAGCAAAGACAAGATATATCTAAACAAAATGAGGAACAAATAGTTTCAAAATCTCATTTTTAATTTTCACCCAAAAACAAACCAACCCTAAAATTTCAAACAAAAGCAAGCCCAATTTCATAATCATGTTAGCATAATCTAAAAAATTAGTTCGCAGTTGCTTATGGTAGCATGTGTGATCGATTAGCATCATACCCAATTTCTTCACGTCGTCAACAAAGAACATTAGCGATTGCGGCAAAGAGAGGCAACGTTCGTGCATGTCAGTGGTGGCAAGGATTGTGGCAGCATGCATTCATGTTTGTGAAAAACAGTGGAGATTGTTGCGGTTTGGTGAATGCTTGTGGAGATTGACAGCAAAGATTGAGAGAGATTTAAGGTTTCGGCTTTCTGAGTGTGAGACAAAGATCGATGACAGTATGAGTAGTGTTTGTCGAATCAAACACTTAGGCCTCATTTGATATGCCGGATTAGATTGGATTTGATTGGATGAGATAGGATTGAATTGGATAACACTGGATTATATATAATACTAGATTGTGTTTGGTGCAATATTAGATTGAACTATAAATAATCATGTCTTATATTTGGTATGCTATAGAATTGGCTAGTAACTAATAATATGTCTTATATATTAATTTATCAAAATTAATAATAAATTTATATTATAATGACATTGTTATATAATTTAACTTAAATCAATAATTATTGTTATATAAAAAATGCAAAATCTTCCATTAATTTTTTTTTATATTTAACATGTTATATTTTTTAAACTTATATTTTACTAAATAATATCAACATAAACATAACAAGAGTATCATCAATAAATATATATAGGAATATCAGTCCATAAATAAAAAAAATTACATAATAATATCACTAACTATATGTATGAAAAAAAAAAAAGAGGCTAGGGATTTTAATCCTATAAAAAGTTGAGAGTATAAAATTTTAGCTTAGAAAATGTAATCCCAAAGGTCTCCATGGAATGAAATCTTGCCACAGTTGGGATTAAGTGCTGGGCCCATTATTGTTATCCTGTCTCTATTTTTTTACACCAAACATAGTGCAAGTACTATTTTACACTCAAATTATCCAATCCCATGATATATAACTGCAATCAAACCGACCCTTAAAGAAAAATTTTAGGATTAGTGTTTATTTTATTTTTCTAAGAGAAAAGCTTAGCTTTCATTAAATCAAGGAGGGAAAAGATACAAAAGATGAGATGGGACATGTATCAGTCCATAATTCTGATTGTACATTGGTTAATGCCATTTTAGCAATTGAATGAGCAATGTCATTGCCAAACCTTGAAGTGTGTTGTAAGGTGGCGTTCCAGGTTTTTCAATGTCTCTTGAATGTCTGAGATGGTCCAGTATATTTCCATTTTGCTGCATTTTCTTCCCACAACCAATTCTACAGCTTCTTTGCAATCAGATTCAGATATCACTGGCATACATCTAGCTGCTTCTGTAGCTATAATCCCCATCTGAATTGCTTTTGCTTCTGTAGCAAGCACATCTCCAAAAAAACTCCTCTTGTTTTTGAGCTGCTACTATAAACTTTCCTTCAGAATCGCTGATGATTGCTCCTAATCCGGCCACCCATTATGGTGTTGGGGTGGGGGGGGGGGGTGTTGGGTTTCCAAGTTTGTTTTGCTGAGAGCTGCTAGCTTGAGGAAGATGGTAGTGGGGGAGGCTTAATTTTTCTGTAGGATTCCACGATTGCTTCTGCTTTAGCCAATGATACTTGGGAATCTTCTGTCTTTCCTTCAAAGATAAAAAGATTCCTGGAATGACAAATTGCCCAGCAAATTCCTATGGACAACTCCATCTCTGCCTTAACTTTCGTTTTTGTCAACTCTTGCACAGCACTCAATAAATCCTGATTCGTAAATAGTTTGATGTCTTTAGCAAAATCTGTGATCTTCCATACCTTCTGTGCTGCTTTGCAATTCAAAAGGGCATGAGAAGCATTTTCTCCTTGCTTGCCACATCTTTGACACCAGGCTGCTGCAGGACTGTTTTTTGCCAAAGATCCTCTGCTGTTGGGAGCAAATTCTGAGCTGCTCTCTACCTAAAATTTTTCACTTTTTCCGGTAGATCTAATTTCCATATTGCATGCCACTCTGCTGGATTCCTTTTGGATGAACTAGGCCAATCTAGGGATTTCAACTTCAGTGCAATCTGGTATCCGCTTTTCGCAGAATAGTTTTTCCTTTTAAACGACGATGTATTGAAGATTTTTATTTTTAAATAAATTTTATACATATCATGACCGTTGTTCATATAAATAGTGATTAAATTGTTCTATTTTTTAGGATGGTTCTTTCTACGAATTGTCATTAAAATAAACTTTTTTTTTTAAATAAAGAAAAGATGACGGTTTTGTTAAAATCGATTTTATATTTTAACTGTCATTATATTTCAAGAATTTTACAACGGCTTTTAGGAATCCTCATGTAAAATGTACATATTTAGTGACGGCTCTAACTAAGAAATCGTTAAAGAAGATTACAAGTTTTTTTTTTCCCCCTCAATTGTATGGTTCCATAGGTAAGATAAGACATGATAAATTGAACTACTAAACATACCGACAACTTATTTTGATAAGGAAAGATTCACCAACCTGCGGAATGGTCATCTTCTATAGCTTGACCAATTTGATCGCAATTCTTCTTAGGTCTCTTTTTCTCCTTTATCCCACTAGCCTTCACATCCAAAGTTTCAGCTTGCAACCAACAACATTATCATGCGCTGAAATCTTGCCTGTGAAGAATAAATTAAGGAATATCTAAGGCCTAAATTGATTAGCAATCTAGATCCAATTTATGCAATTTTTTAAAACAAAAGATCTAACAAATTATATACGCAATTTCTTTTCATTCGGTAGTTCTCAAAAATAGTTTACGAACACAATCCTAATAGTCTGCCTTAGGTTGTTTTTTACTTTCTTCCTATGAAAAGTCTGTATCATAGCAAAAAACTCCATGTGTCACCATCTACACTTCCAACTTCCAAGTTCCAAACAAGTAGGTCAATTAACTTAGCTGAAATATTGATATTGAGTCCAAGTAGAGACATACTTAGGTCAATTAACTTTGGATTCGCACCTTCAGTTAACTCAATTCAATCAATAATTTAAGTAATAACTCTTGTAGTCTCACACACACTTTCACGTTTAAAATTACTCATTACAATAAATTGTAATAACTTTGAGTAGCACTTAATTTTATCACCAGGTCAATTTGTGCTTTCATACATTGTAGGAACTGAGGATTTCAAAATTATTGCGTTTAGGATCGTCTTCAAATGATGTATATATTTTAAATTATTTTAAACATGATATATGTTTATACGTTGGATTGACCGTCTTCAAAATGCAAGCCATTTTCGTCCATATGTAGAAATTAATGAATTTTGCCCCTTGTCTAGGTGTTTACATGTTGGATTGACATTTTTTTTTTTTAATTATAATATTGAAGATTGCTTAGATTTCTAAGTAGACAACGTCATTTCAGCTGGAATTTCTGGTTCGGTTCAGCTCACTTTGAAGCTTTGGTCGGGCCTCAGTTTCAAAATATCCCAACCCAATTGAACCAGTTTGGGTTTAGTTTTAGTCTAAACCGACCAGAACCGGTCCATGCCTACACCATTACATGTAACATCTCATGATCATTATTCATAAACTCTAATAAAATTTAAAGTGGCAGAATAATCCAAATCTATACGACTTGTTATATCATGGCTCCCAACTAAAGGTGGCTAACGGGCCTTTCCGTGTCGGCCCAGCCCATCAAAGAACGGCCCATGCGTGCTCATGTTTGTGTCGTGTCGTGTTGTGTCGTGCCGTGCCGTGCCCACTATATACTTTGTGTCGTGTCGTGCTTAATTTTTTTTGCTTATGCCTAGCCCAGGACACGTGCCGTGCCCAAGAAAAAAAGTACGACAAGCTTTTTTTTTTTAAGAAGGCATGCTAAGTTAGATCCTATGGTATTAGAATTCTTTTTATAGTTAACAAGAACAATAATAATAATAAATTTTTCTCAATGATTAACTTAATTGTTAACTTAGACTTAGAGTCATAGATCATAGTTCATAATAACATTATTACATACATTTAATAAAATCATGATATTAGCTATTCATTTAATAAATTATAAATATAACACAGTTAGAATGTTTTTCTTAAACTAAGAGTTAAATGAATTTAAAAAACTTACGCTAGCAAATAAATATATTAAAATATTCAATTTCAATTTATTTGTAAAGTCATAAATTTTAAATTTACTATCATTAAAAAGTGAAACGTACTTATTGCGTACTTTTTCAAGTACCGTGTTTTAGCCCATCTCTACTCGTGTCGTGCTTTTAAGGCCTACGTATCTAAATTTCTAAGCTCAGCCCAAGTCACCTGCGTGCCGCACCGTATCATGTGCCCCATCGAAACGTGCTCGTGCCGTACCGTGCCAGTGCTGTGCCACGTGCTGCCCAGCCCATTGGCCATCTTTACTCCCAACCAATCAACTGCTGCCATATTCTGGATCCAACAGTAGATAATTGCTACATTCTATTGTAAGAATAATATCCCTCTCAGCAATCAAAATAGAACTTTGCCAACATCAACTACCTTCCCTAAGCCAATAATTAAGAAATTAAAAAATAACAAAACAACAGCTGGTCATTGTCTCGCCAATAATTACAGTCCTTCTACCTTTTTTTTTGTCATTTTTTCTTTCCCTTTTAATGTTGTTACTCTACCAAGTACTTGTACAATGTATTGCGGAATAACAACCTATTGCTTTCTCGATGTATTGGGTTGTTAGTTATGTACATTTCAAGTACAAGATCACTTTACAACTCAAGCTATATATGGGTACTGATCTGGTCTAGTATCTTGGACTTTTGTTAAAGTCCGTAAATGTTATTAAGATATATGTTTTTTGAACTATTAAACCATATAGCTTAATATTTTTTTTGGACTTTAACAAAATCCCGGATCCTCTATATATATATGAGTACTTTTCTAGTCTAGGATCATAGATTTTGTTATATTTATATATATTTAATAGTATAATGTCATTTTACTATTAAACCATATAGCCTAATATCTATTTTTGAACTTTTAATAAAGTCCGGGATCCTACACTAGATCAGTACTCAAATATATATATATATAGTCATGATCAAATAAAAGATCCATTAAATTATTAAAGTAAGGGATAAAGTAGAAGATAGGTAACACACACTGTAATGCAATGCTTTTTGCCTTGTAGTGTAATTAGTCTTTAGTTACTTATTACTATATGACAAATATTGACAGAGGATTTTTAGCTAGCTAGGCCATTGAGTTTTAGGAGGTGTTGATGAATATCAATAATTCCATTATTTTTTTCCGATTTTTCTTTTAATAAAACACAGTACTTGAATTTATGTTATTAATATTTGGAGTTTACATAAGGTGAAAAAGGTGTCTGCAAAATCTAGGATCAGCCTGTAAGTGGGTGGGTATTTAAATTAGTTGTGGAATCTATATGATGGTAATTTAAATTTGCAGTGATATTGATGGTTTCCCTTTCCATTTTAGGTTTATTCATCCTTTGCATCTCTAGACAATTGTCTATTTTGGATATTATATTGATATCAATGTCATTTATGCTTTGAAATTGAACGTGTGTCTATTTAAATTTTCTGCAATTTTATGATTCTTGTTGTCTAAAAATCTAATAACGCAAGTGTACGTATCGAACAAGTAATAAAGTGATGAATTAGAGTGTCGAACTCACAGGGACTAATATTATCCTATCACTATCTATCAATTTATATTTCCCAAGTCTAATCCAAACAATTGAATTAAAAAGTCTTTAACTAAAATTATGACAGTAAATTAAATACAAAATAAATCAATAAAAAGGTAACTAATGGATGATGAAACCTAGGCTTGTAATTTCCCCTAGTAATCCCCTTATTAATTTTAGTCTAGTTTTTCTAATTAACCTAATTCAATTATCACTCAGAACACTAAAATCTCTACAAGCCTCTTCCGATGGTCAAGTAGATATATTACTTAAAATCAACCCACTATATTCCTATGAGGATTAATTAGAAGCAATTCATTAAGTTCAAGTTCATTAACAAGTGCACATGCAATCTAAGTATATTCCTATCTCAGATTAACACATGTTATCATATTTAGGCTTATAGATGCATGACTCTTCCGATATCTATGCAACTACACATATACTATTTTATTGGTGATCAGACAATCAAATAGATTAAGCACAAAATATAATAAATAATCAATAGAAGGTAATTTTAAAGAACTAAAACATAAATCAATTAAGATTCATACTAGGTTCTATTACAAACCTAGATAAAAATAATTAGTTCATAATTAAAAAGAAAATAACATCCATAAAATAAAACATTCTTAAAATTAAAATAAGAGAAGATAAGTTTGGAAAGAAAAACTAATGCAGAAGATATGCGGCTGCAGCTTCTTATTTTTCTTCAATTCTTCCGCTGCTGCTGCTCTTCTTCTTTTTCTGTTGTGCGGCGGCTCTCCTATGTTGTGTGTCTGCTGAATTCTTTTCCTTCCTTTTATATTAAATTTGACCGCTTCGTTAGGCTTGGCTGCAAAATCCTTGACAAAAAAGGATTCCTTTTTCCATGAAACTTCACCACCGACTTTTATAAGCATGCAAGGAATATTTTGCTAGCCAAACCGCCACTTTTAAGCATCCAAACACATGCAACCCACTTCAAAGCCCATGCCAAATTCTTTAATCTCCAACAATTCCAAATTCCCTCCAATTCACGTGAATGCATCCATGACTTTGATTTTGCAACCAATTAAATTTCGACCATTTAACCTTGAATTCCATGTGTAAATTGGCTCAATTGTTTTCAAAACCAATTAATCCTCAATGCTTCCCAATTTCTGATTCTCTTATGTAGATTTCTTTCCGAATATTCCAATTTAATTTCTCTTTTAGCTCTCTTTATTTAGATATTACCTACATAAATAAAAATATAAAATTAAGACAATAATTAATATAATAAATTAAAAACTAATAATAAAATTAAGCTAAAATATATTTAAAAATATATAAAATATAAGTATATCAATTCTTCTTTTTCATTTTAGATTTTTTTTTTAACCTGTATAGGTCGATCTTTGTCTATTTATCTTTAATATCATGTTTGCCAAGGAGAGCAGCAGCTATCTTAAATCTTTTCAGTTTCAAAATTTATGTTATTTTTTATGTTTGATTTATGTTATATTCTTTTATTTGTGGATTTATGATGTTGTTGCATGTTATTTATGTTGAATTGTTAATTGTTGAATTATGATTGGATTTTATTTGATATTATTAGATAAATTGTTCAATTTTTAAATTATATTTTAAATTGTTGAATTATATTTTTTGTTTGGATCTAGATATCCAGGATACTGCCTGTAACCTATGCGGATATTACCTGCATTCAAATCAACATATTTTTTTTGCTGACCCAGATGCGGATTCGAATATGAAAACATTAATACAAATCTGGATAAGGATTTTGCCATCCCTAGCATCTACACTTTCAAAGGCTACTAGTCCTACCATCGCTATACATTGACTCCTTCCGCATCAAATTTTATTTTCCATGAATGATATAAGTAAAATTTTATTTTGCAAGAATTTTATTTTTAGCATCTCTACAAAGTAAGGGCCGAAAAAAATAAATAGTAATTACACTCCCTTTTCTTTTTTCAATTTTTTGTCCTCTCTTTTTTAATATTATAACTCTATCAACTTGTACAATGTGATCTAGGAATAACAGATTGCCTTCACAATGTGTTGGGTTGTTAATAGTAATACTATATATCCCAAATTTTTTGTCCCAAATAACCATTCCAAATGATTTGTCATTCATTAATTGATTACAATTAATTCACTTGGATTCTGTAATGACCTATCAACCAATTAATAAATGCCAAATCATTTGGGATAGTTAATTGAGACAAAAAATTTAGAATGTGTAGTATTATTCAGGTTGTTAATTATTTGCATTTTAAGTACAATATTGCCTTAACAACCCCGTTACATAAATTCGACTCATATTAGGACAAGGGGTCAAGATCTAAGGATGTCAGAAATTTTTGAATTTTAATTGGAATCCCATATTCTAAATTTACTGGGACATCAATTAGTATTTAAAATCAATTGGGATTCAGGACCGAAATTTAGTATCTTATTTTAATAAATCGACACGGATCTGAACGGTTCCTAAAATTTTAATTGTATCTTTTAATGATTAAATCCATATCACTATTATAATGTATCTCATGATTTAAAAATAAAATTCGAAAGAAAATTAAATTAAATGGGTCATTTTTAATGTTCTACATCACTAGATTGCCACATATATTATTCCTGTACTGTAGATATATATACGGTGTGTGTGATTGATGTCTTCACATCACATTACACTTCCAAAGGCTGTTAGTGCTACCAATATTATAGTGATTCTCCAATCAAATATCTTTTTCTATAAATACAAGTGAAATTGACTTTAAAATAAATTTTGCAATTTTTCTTTTTTACTTATAATAGTAAGCTATCATAACCACCAAAGTGTAATATTTCATGCATATTGTCTACGGGAGGCATAAAGACGTGTACAAGCAATTTTGACAGGCTCCACTTGATATGTGCATCAATGCAAAGCATAAAATTTTGTTGATTAATTAATATTCAAAATTTGGATTATAAAGTAAAAAAATTACAATCATATAGTGTTGTTATATAATATGATTTATTATAATTAATGATCACGCATCTTGCACCTTGAAGTTGAAGTGGTACTAACATACTTTCCATATCTCTTGAGAAATTAGAAGAAACATATATGTCTTGCTAATTTATGGCTTCATTGAGAGCTATGATAAAATTATTGAGTTTTCTTAATCCCATGCACTAAACTTTGGATCACCAGTAGTTGGATATAATACAAAAAGAGTATAATAGTTATTTTGTTTCAAGTTATTTGATACATTTTTATTTACATGATCACTGTACCTATTAGTACCCATCAATTGATCATCATTAGTGCACGTCATGGCAAAATGTTCTTATTGCCTATTAGATGGCTATGAAAAAATGTATCAATTTGATAATTTATTAAAACTTTTCTTTTCTTTTAATATTTACAGAAAAAATATAAAACAAAGAAAAATCAATTAATTTAACAATAATATTTTTGAATAACCTTCAACAAATTCTCAAGGGTTATTTCGGTAATGAAAATTGTTAATTAGGAGGAATCTTTAAAGTTTGACTTTTAATGATTTGGACTAGAGATTATTAGCAAACGGCGCGGTTTCTAATTTATTTTCAGAGAGTTCAATCACATAACAGAGGTGATGATTCTACAAAAGAAAAACAGAGTCAAAGAGAGGGAGTGTTTATTTGTATCTCTTAATATCCACTTTCTCAGCTATTTTCATTTCTTCAACCTTTTCTTTTACTCTCTACAACCTTCATCTTTCTCTCTGAAAATTGCTAAGATTCTAATTTGTCTCATGCTTGTTTTTGTATATTCAAAACTTTTACAGCCATTGATGAGCAAAAATAAGAAAGAAGAAGTCTTGTTCATTTCAAAAACTCCCTACAAAATCCTCAAGTATTGAGAATGGACTAGAGTCATACCGTACTTTCCGAATCAAGGTGCCTTATAAGCAAAAATGGAGATAAGTCAATCGTTTCTTTTGGTGGTTGAAGTTAGAGATGGCTACTGGACCATACCGACATCAAAGAAAGGCCCATGCATACTCGTGCTTGTGTCTTTTGGGGCGGATCCACCTTTTGACTAGGGGGGACTTGAGAAAAATAATTAATGTAAGAATTAATTAGCTAATATTACCTTGTATAATTCTTATTTACCTTGTGACTATTAATACAGTCAAGGTAATACAGTCACAAAAATAAGAATTAATGTAACCAGTCCCAGTTATTACAGTCTGATTGTAATATTAGTAAGAGTCTCATGTAAATATGAGTTACAGTCTGATTGTAATATGAATAAGAGTCTCATGTAAATATGAGTTATAGTCGGATTGTATAATCAGTGTAAAAAAAATAATATTGATAATGAGTCTATTGCATAACATTTTCAAAATATGAAAATGCGTCGAGAACAATTATAAATTTATTAACATATATTTTATATATTCAAAATTTTAACTTTTAAATTTTACTTTTATCTAATTTAGCCCGGTAAATTATTTTCATGGATCCGCCCCTGTGTGATGTGCCATGCCATGCCGTGCCGTGCCGTGCCATGCCCACCATGTGCTTTGTGCCATGCCCACATGTGCCATGTCGTGGGCCATGCTGCGTCGTGCCTAATAAAAAAATACGACAAGTTTTGTTTTTTAAGAGGGCATGCCAAGTTGTTAGCATACTTTTTTCAAGCCTATGTACTTTTTTGGATCTATGTGCCTTTAATCAAATTTAGTAGAATAAAAAAATCATGATATTTATAACTTTATTTATTAAAATCATCATATCAATTTTTCATTTAATAAATTATAAAAATAAAACAATCAGTATTTTTTTTTTAAACTAAGAATTAAATGAATTTAAAAAACTTATGTTAATAAAATATATTATAAGATTCAATTTCAAGTTATTTATAAAATCATAAAATTTTAAGTTTACTTTCATTAAAAAGTGAAATGTGCTCATTGTGAGCCTTTTCACGAGCTGTGATTTATCTCATCTCTAATCGTGCCGTGTTTTTAAGGCCCTCTTACCTAAAATTCTTAGCCCAGCCCAGCCCATATGCTTGTCGTGCCGTATGCACTACTGAAACGTGCCAGTACCGTGCAGTGCGCGTGCCGTGCTACATGCCATCTGGTCTGTTGGCCATCCCTAGTTGAAGTAGTATTAATAAACTACCCTTATCTCTTGAGAAATTAGAAGAAATATAAATGTCTCGATAATTTAAGGCTTTATTGAATTCTAAAGCAGTGATAAAATTATTGAGTTTTCTTCATCATATGCTCTAAAGTGTGGATCCTCAGTGGTTGAATTTTTGTTTCAAGTTATTTGATAGAGTTTTATTTGCATGGGCAGTGTACTTATTAGTACACATCAATTGATCATTCTTAGTGCACGTCATGACGAAATGTTCTACAATAAAATTGAAGGGAGCTTCTGCAATTAATTTAGAACTCTATATGATGTAGAAAATTATGCCTAGATAATAAAATTTATGGTTATTTGTATTTACTTCACTTGTTTTCATATATTTGTCATACAATCTAATCAGTAGTTGCTTTATATTCTTTTATGTCATTGGGTGGTTAACTATAATGTTAGGTCCATTATTTATAGAGTTGGCATCTTATGGCAAGTCTAGTTAAATTGGAATTTTATTTATTGCGTATCTTATAATAGGGATTAATTTATTAATTCCTTAATTTAGTGAGATTCCAATTTATTAGGAATATTTATTTCCTAGTTCAATTAGTGTCTAATTTAACAAGTCAATTAATGGTGGGATTCTATAATTGGCGCGTAGGATTTATTTAGAGCAGGTTCAAACAGGAAATTTATTAATGCTTTAGACATTCCTTGGGAGACAAGTAAGGCAAGAATATCATATTTATTCCTATTCTGGTTCATAGGAATTATAAGAGGAAAAAATTTCGTATTTGGAAAGAATCTAAATCTTTTAAGACTTGTTATTTTTGTGAAACCCTAGTGCCTATATAAAGAGAGGTGATTCACACTTGAAGGGTTACACACAACACAGAGCATAAAGCGTACAACATCAATTTGTGTGATTTATATTGTCTTCTATATTGTAGACTATTTTTGTTCATCTCTGCGGAGAGTCTATGTGGATCTTGGTTCACTAGACAATGAAGAATTGAAGAATCGCTATTGATCACTTTGCGAAGTGCCTTGAGGATCGTGGATCAAGAGGGGTGGTGGTTATTCAAGAGAAGCAAATTTAATCTAATGTTGAGTAAGCTGTATAGTGAAAAACTGTAAGTGGGAGTCTTAAGTTTGGTAAATTCATAGGTTGTAATATCTCAACTTAGCGAATTGCTTTTCATTCAGGCGTGGCCTCGTGAATGTAGGATTGATTAATCTGAACCACGTAAAAATCTTTGTCTTTTAATTTCTGCAATTTATTGTTTTTGGCAAAATTAATATTTTTTATGTGGATGAACAGTGATACGTGAACAGTACTCATAAACAGTAATTATGAATAGTGTTTTCAGAAAATTAATTTTGGTTAGTTAATTTTTTGTTTTTAATATAATAAGGATAATTATAGTGGAGATTTTCTTAGGCTTTGCTTTATTAAGGAATTTAATTAATTAAGTCATTAATTAATTAATTTTAAGATTTTAATATTGCCTACATCTATTTAAGATAGATCTAAATTCCTAGCATATAAAATTTACTACCATATTAAAGATTAAGTAATTTTATTTACCTTTCTAATCTATTATATTCTCTATTCCATTGTTGGGAATGAATTAAAAGTGTATGAAATACTATAAGATAATTGTGACTATAAATCTTGGTTTATTGTAAAGTGAAGCTCAAATATGAGAAATAAGAATTGTATGACATGATGTCTTAAAGAAGTGTAATAATGTGACAATTTGGTTTCAGACATATAACAAGCCAATCCCTCGTAAGTGGCATTTAGAAAGTAAATCTCACTTGTATCAGCATAGATTTTCTAGTTATGCTTAATATGTACTCAAATTATGTTATCATAATTTTAGACTTTTCAATTTTTTGAGCTATGTTCGATACACCTCAATATATATTATGCTATCACTGTAATTGTATGTATGGTTATTTAGACTTCCACTAACATATTGTGCCTATTCCTGATTGTAACAATAACTAATTTAAAAAAAAAAAAGAAAACAAAAAGAAAGAAACAAATACAAAATAGTCTTTGAGGTGATGTAACTTGTACACCACGCCACCAACTCTTCTAAGCCATACATCACCAATAAAAGAAACAAACTGAAAATACCTTTGCAAAACAAGCATCAAAAGTTCAAAAATCATATACGTACTGAGATTTCACTAAATCGAATCTACAGAAATTTATTTTTGTCTGGGCAATGATTTTGCAATGGATTGTTGCCCAATTTAACAACAAAAAGACTTGGGAGCACCGCCGATTTTAAATTAGTTTTAAATGTTAATTTTGTAGTTTAAATGGACACAATTTCGGTAACTGTAAATAATTAGTTGCTGACTCCTCACATTTCCACTCATAAGATCTGTAGTTACCAGTCAACTAATTCCAACTCCTTACAGCTAGCCAGTTCAGATCAATTCGTTTTATCAACAATTTTAATTTGCTCCTTAAAACACCAACCATTTTATCAACAACACCCAACCCAACCGCCACCTACGCCAAATTTTTCTTTTTTCCATCAACAACCGACCGGCATCCCTTGCCTTTCTATTAGTCAGTTTGCCCACGGATCAAGTTAATTTGTTCAAGTACTTACGAGCATATGTGTATAAATTTTTATTAAATTATTTGAATATTTTGCTTCAATAACTCTTTTTGGTGTGATTTGAAGGCTAATTACAAATATGAAACCTGGAGAAGTAATTAGTTAAATTCATTACTCAGTGTTTGCACTCATATAGCGTTTGCAGAGTAAGGGATCCACTCAGGACTTCAATGTGCTAGTTATTTTATTTTTATTTGCATTTTAATTTGTATTATCCCATACATAATTATTAGTTGTTATACAGTATGTGACATCAAATTAATGCATTAAATTTCTATACGATCGATCCATTGGACTGTGATTTAGCTAATTGATTTGTTTTTATTAGTCTCTCCTTTCGCCTTAATTAAGTTTCGTCATATATATTAGAGATTAGATTCAGAGATCCTTTTTTTGGTCTAAATAATGTTTTTGGCATGCAACATAATTAGGATTGTTGTCAGTTGTAACCGTAAGAAACAGCGTTTACAAATAATGTAATGAGTATTGATTCATGCAGAACAAGAATTAATTGTGAGTTACTTTCTTATATGTTGTATGCAATAGATTATGATTCTCTCCGATCTTTATCTGAACAAATATACTAACACACAATTGATAGTTAATAAAAGAGTATTGAAAACCTCGTGATGCAACAAACACACAATTGAAAAACTACTGGTATGCAATATAAGTACAAGTTTGACTACAAACTTAATTAATTAGAGAAAATATATAACTTATTTTCAGTTTAAAACTGTCAGTTCAAATTGTTCTTCTCTTTCATTGAATGGGCACAGATTATATACTCTGAAACACTTGAGGCCTGTTTAATGGTCACATGGACTTTTTGGGCACATTCAATATATCATGCATATATATGCTAATTAAATGCATGGTGTAACCAATCCATGGATTTGTCATCGTGACTGGCAAAAGGAAATAAAAAAAAATAATCTTAATATATGTATAAATGTCATTATTCAAAAGTTCCAAAAATAGGCAAATGAAATGATATACATATTCAATTAATTTCTAGGACAGTTTTAAGCTAGGCATGAATGCTAAAATTTTGTTGTCATTATGACGCCAATAGTGTTGCATATTGTATTGTTAATTTATTTGTGGACTACTAAGAGTTTACTTAGTTGTATCACCCACCCTTCAGAGCTGAGTTGTTGAATATCTAATGACGCTAATGGATTTTTTTTTCCTTGTTTCATTAGTTGTCTAGTTGTCTTTGTATTTTTTCCTTCTTTACTTTTTAGCTTGGTTATATTAGCTTCTTGACTATTTTGAGGGCCGGTAAGGCTCTCTATGTTCACCTGAATTAGCACTCTAGTCCTGATTTTAGGGTTCCAAATGTTAGGGTTTCTGAGCAGCTATCGGTGATATGTATGTGTGGTGGCTGGTCAAATATTTGAGTTCGGGCGCCACATTAGTTATACAAATGTATTATAATCAATTAAGATTTCAGTTTCAATGTGCATGGTGCTTTCATTTGTACGGCATCATTGTGGTGAGCCCCAATAAGTTTTCACTTTCATTTGATAGAGCGATATGGATCTAGCGCCTAGCTGATGTATGCTCAACTCTGATTTATTTTGTTTTTTTATTTTTTTTATTTTTCTTCCACAACAACCACTGATTCAGTGTTTGATAAAAACTCAACTGAGTACTAAATTCTTATCCAATGTAGGCACAGCTAGAGGGCATGCAATTCAGGAGAAAGCAATTTTAAAACAGTAACCAGAAAAAATAGGAGGGAGAAGAAAGGAAACGTGATTCTGAAAAAGGGAAAGAAAAAAGAAAGTAAAGAGAGAGAAAAAAGAGCAAAAATGGAAAACTACTCATGCATGCATATCATATGAAATGAATGAAAAAAAAAAAAAACAAAAACACGTGTTTGAACTGACTGAACCATGAAAACTTAGATATCGATAGGGTGGCAAAAATACCCGCCCGGACCGGACCCAGATTTTATAAAATAAAATTATTATAAAATATATATTTTTTCAATAATAATATTTATTTAATCCATTTATTATATATATTTAAAATTTTAAACATTTAATATTCATATTTTCATGTCTAATTTCATTAAAATAAATTAAAAAATTAAAAATATTAAATTAAAAAAATACATATATAATAGTATAAAATAAAAAATCTGGACTTCAAAACCCGTATAAAAAAACCCAGTCCGGTGCCGGATTTTTTAAGCCCGGACCCGAATTTTGCCAACCCTAAATATCGATTCCCTTCAACATGCATCTATAAATATCGATTCCCTTCAACTACACCAAATAATTAAACAAGAAGTGATAAGCAATTAATGAGTTGATTGAATGACATGAAATTAAAAAATTTAAAGAGCCGTTTCCTTTTATTGTGTTCACACACCAAAATCTACTATATATAAGTATCCCTTTCATTGACTACAAAATAATCCTTCATCTTCATCTCTCATCACTCTCTTCTGTTTTCTCTCACTATAAAAGGTCTCAACTAAGATGCTTATGCCTTATACGTACCATGTCCTTTGTACAACATTGTTTTAAAAGTAATTATATTATCTATTAAATAATAATGTATAGTACTAAAACTTATCATTTCTATAGGGTGCGTTTGGTGCATTGTATTGTATTAGCTCAGTATTATAACACTGTTGTACAATGTTTGGTGCTACAATGCACTGTATTAATTTTTAATTATATTATATTTGGTATTACACTTTATTATATTAATTTTTTTGATTAATTTAAATTATATATTTAGAAAATAATATCTATTAGTACTTAGAAAAAATCTAAATATAAAAATCTTAAATTTTATAAATTTAATAATTTTTTTTAGTGTAATCAACAACATGCAGTAATGAAATACGAAACAACTAGTAAATGTTTTGCTTATTTTATAAAACAAATTGCAAAATAAATTAGAAAACAATAAACACAAATATGACAAAACACACATCATCCTTGTCTCGGATCTCCCTCTTTTATTAGAACTCAATCTCCATCTCCAATTCTTTTACGTCCTTCTTCTCTCTTCTTGTCTTCTTCTGCTGTTTTTTTTTTCATTTTTTTCCCTATTATCATTCCACAACTTTTCTTTATTTTCTGGGTTCTTTAAATGCTTCATTTATTTATCTTTGTAAAAAGTCACCACAGATCTGCATAGATTTATAATTCTTGTTCCATCTCCTAAATTCAACAATTCAACGCCACAATCTCCACTAACCTCTTAACCACTCTCTCTTACATCAACTCCTTTGCACTTCTAGATTTCATGAAAATGATTCCAATAGATTATTATTATTATAATTTTAGACAAGGCATTCGCTATGTTTGGCTCTTGAGAAATTGAAGGAGAAGGGAGGAAAATCTTTGAGTGAAAGGCGAGTGAGTTTGAGAGAAAAGTCGGTTTTGGGTTTTGAGAAAAGAAGATTTGTTTGGCAGTCGTGGCTGACGATCATGTTTTACAGAAGAAAGCATCTTCCCTCTTTTATAATGCAATGCGGCCTAATTACGACACCACCCACTGGTTTATTTTCTCTGGCGTTTGGTAATGTGGTCTAATGTAGAGTTAATTTTTGCCAATCATATTTTTGTATTAATTTAATGCAATACAAGGCTATAATATGGTGTAATACTGGGTGCCAAACAAACCCTTAAGTATATATATCATTTCATCTCTTGTTAAAATTATTTGTAGTTACATGCATATCATTGCCATTTGAAAATTATATATATATATATATATATGATGTAGGAAGCATAAGGGTAAAATAAATTAGAAATTCAAGATTTTGAGTCAATTAGTATTTAGTATTTTATTAGAATTTATCATATTTTAGTAAGCTTATTTCAGTCATATTTGTAATTCTAGTCTAATATATATATCTATATATATGATGTAGGAATTATAAGGGTAAAATAAATTAGAAATTCAAGAGTTTGAGTCAATTAGTATTTAGTATTTTATTAGGATTTATCATATTTTACTAAGCTTATTTCAGTCATATTTTTAATTCTAGTTTAATTATAATTTTAGATAATTTCTCTTATTTGAGAAGGATTAGTATTAAGTTAGCTACTAGGATATATAGTCTTGTTATTCATAATTTATTGTAAGACTTTAAGATTTTCATCAATAATATTTCAGATAATACCTTTGGTTAATTCGACGTTTTCTTTCTTTGAGAGCTATTATTTCTTGAGTTAACGTACTCTAGAATGACATTTAGTATTGTTGCCGCATTCGTTAAGTGGTATCTGAGCATTTCTTTGTGCCAACCAGAGCTTTCTTGACAATCAACCACCCTCCATACACAAATTTTTCCTCCACCTTCCATTAATTTATTAAAACTAACTGTAAAACCCGAAGCACCATTATAACCATCATACACGGCCGTGATCCACTGTTTTCCATTGCCTTTTCCATCGATCCTCTCTACCATCCAAACACCCACACGCCACCAACCATATCCCAACCATCAACACCATTAATTTGCCACTTTAGCCATAGAAACACACCAAAACCACCACAAGCCGCCGCTCAAAATGCTGGTTTCCATCATGATTTGACAGCCACCGCCATAACTAAATTATTCACCATCATCAGCACTTTCTTTCCAGCCAATTTCTAATGCATTTACCTCTTGTTCACTGGAAACCGAAACAGACCTCCAAGCCCCCCCTTCACTTCAAATTTTTAGTTAATCCATAATGATTTGAGTCAAGCTGCCGCCACCATCATACTCAACGACCTCAAATCTTCCAGATCCACCTGGTCTAATTCTTCGATCACAATAGCCGCAACCCATCTTTTACTTATTTACAATTTAAACTAGTACTTTCTTTTTATTACATTACTACCATTTAATTTTTTTTGTTCTTATAAACACAACCAATAAAACCTAAGAAAAGAGAGAAAATTAAAAAAAAGTAGTATAATGAGATATAGAGAAGAAGATGATGATCTTTTCTTTTATGATGGATTTACTAATCCTAAGGATATTTTTTATTGGATTTTCAAAATTGAAGATACTATTAAAGATATTCCAGAGGATAAACATGTCGAGTATGTGTTGTCTAAATTAATGGGACATGCATCACAGTAGTGGACAAACTTACGAGCAACACAAGTGCGACATGGAAGAGACAAGATTCAAACTTGGCATAGCATGCAAAGGAAGATAAAAGCTTATTTTATTCCACCTGAATATTTTCAAACGATTAGTTGTAAATTTGATAAGTGTCAACAAGGTACAAATTTTGTTCGATTCTATGAATCTCAGCTTTGAAATTATCGTTGTCGTCTGAATCTTTATAAAGATAATGAAGATGCAATTTCAAGACTTGTGAAAGGATTATGTGCGGATATTAAGAAACAAGTTTTGTTACAAATTTTTACTACTCATGAATATTGGGATGTCTTTAAAATTACTTTATAAGTTGAATTGCAAATCAAGAGACAAAGAAAGCAAGCATTGAAGAGATTTAAACAGTTGCAAGAGCATCTTAAGAGCGAAAGAAGACAAGATCAATGTTCGATAGATTCATTCCACCGAAACTACAACATGAGAGTTTGTTATCGAAACAAGATTTTATCATGGACTTATCCTCACCAAGGATTCTAAATTCAAGAAGCAACATTCATATGTTAATAAAGATCATAATTCGCCAATGGAAAAAGATATTTTGTTTGATTCTAAAGTTGCTGAAAATGTTGATTATTCATAATTCAACTAGTACACACGTTAGTGACAAAGAGCATATCCAAGATGCTGAAGTTGAAGATGCTAGCATGGAAAAGCAATATCTACTAGCTTCATCATTAGAAGAAAATAATGTCACAAAAGCTTCTTTTGAAGAGATTTCAAATGAGCTTTATTTTTTTATTAAGGTGGTACATTCTATTCATGATTTGAGTTTTATATCTAACAATATGGTTAAAATTGTACAAAAAGCTCAAGGTTAACAGACACAAATTGTTCTTAAAGATGGTATAGTTGATATTATTTTGCCAACTCAAGTTGAAGACTCAAAAATCATTCTTGAAGATAATTTCCTCAAGGTAATTCATATGGTCATGCCTAACTATATTGAAGATAAGAAAGTTTCACTTGAGCAAAACTTAGCTCTAAAGGAGAAATTGAACGAAAAATATATTAAGCAAAGCAAGGAGAAAGTTAATAGAGAGAACTTCTAATAGTTTGTTCATGTAAGTCTATAGCTTTTAGAATAACCATATTCAAAAGCAAGAAGAAATTGAATTTTTAGTATTTTCAAGTTTCAAGAAAAGTTGATGCAAAGCACTATGTGTTCAAATTGAGAGATTATTTACTCCTTCGCTACAAGTTTCATCCTCCAGATAGTCTTTTGTTTTCAGCAAAACTCGAGGATGAGACTAATGTAGGAAGCATAAGGGGTAAAATAAATTAGAAATTCTAGATTTTGAGTCAATTTAGTATTTAGTATTTTATTTAGATTTTTATCTTGTTTTAGTAAGCTTATTTGAGTCATGCTTGTAATTTTAATCTAATTAGGATTTTAGATCATTTCTCCTTCTAGAGAAGAATTAGGATTAAGTTAGCTACTAGCTTATATATGTTTGTTATTCAAAGTTTGCTGTAAGACTTTTAAGCTTGTCATCAATAATATTTCATATTATTCATTTCGGTTCATCTTTTCGTTAATTCAACGTTTTCTCTCTTTGAGAGTTATTCTTTTTTGAGTTTCAAGAACGTACACCAGAATGACATATAGTATCACTTTGGCACTTGTGGGTGCCCTCATTTTTTTTTATGCGGACGCACTATGGCTTAATAGAATCAGTGTTCAATTCGCTATAAGGCCATATGGTTTAATAGTGTGTCTGTACTAACTCTAATAAACTATATGACTTAACAGCATATCCACATGGAAAAAAAATGACAGCACTCGTACATAAGAGAATGACTCTATATATATAAAATCATATGTCATAATAATGTCTGCATGAAAAAAAAAAGAGGGCACCCGTACATGAGATTATATATATATTAAAATCATTCTTAGGTGCAGGCATCTTTATTTTTTTTAATGTGGATACGCTCTTAAGCTATAAGGCTTAATGGGCTTATTTTTTAATGAATTATAAAGCCATGCAGTTTAATAACATTCAAAACTAACTCTCAAATAACTCTCACAAACTGTATAACTTAAAAGCGTGTCCGCATTGAAAAAATAAAGGCACCTGCACTAGAGAAGTACTATATATATACACATGCAGGTGAGTGTCCATTGTAGCGGTATTTCAATGTGGTTGCTGCAAAAGCCTCCATTTTGTCAACATGATGAGAGATCCATTTGTTCCTGTGTATCTTGCAGCTCCTGCTAGGCGTAATGATGAAACAACAAGAAATAAACAAACGAGGACAAAGCATCTGGCTTAATAAATCATCAGTGTATAAATTAATCACCTTATTCGAATTTCCTGGACTATGTTTTCTGCATAATTATTTAATTAGAACATATAAGTATTAAATTTCATATTCATAAAGTTTGGCTCCATCACACTCTGCGCAATTTTAAAATTCTAACTGGACGTTATTTTTTTTTTGTTGGGGGGAGGGGGGGAGTGGGGGAATTTCATATTAATCCATGAAATAATTTTATTGAACATTAATGAATTCATATTACTAATGAAGAACTAATTCTCGTGGTGTGTTTGCAGCATCACTGTGGTTGCTGCACATAAAGCATTAGGTTTTCATGCAATCTAAATTTTGTATCATATTTCACTTTGTCCCTGACTTTTTTTATTTTACTGATTATGAAAATTACTTCAATTGACTTCCATTATCCTAAGGAGTTTAAATGAAGACTCTTGAGACTTTATTATAGGGAAAAGGAGCCTACACTTCAAAGTTTGCTTAAATGGTTGCACAGACTCACATAGTTTCATAAATAGTCAAACAGACACTTTTTTAACTGTTATATCCTTGGCTATAACAATCCAATAATTGAATTCAAATGAACTTCTATAATACATATAAATTAAAATTAAAATAATATAATAAATAAAATAAGATAAATTTATATAATATTTTGAGTATTAGAAAAGTTATTATAACTTTATTATTCTGTCATATTCTTTTAATAATAATAAAATAATTATACCTAAAATTTACAATAATTTATAAAATTTATATTATTTTATTTATAGTATCTTTTTTAATTATGTCTATATTAGTATAAATCTTGAAGTCAAATTTTAGATTAATAGATTTTAGTATTAATAAAATCCATTAGGATGAACTAATAATAACTTAATATTAAAATCATTTTCATTATATGTGTTATTTTATTAATTATACTTATTGTAATATTTTATTTGTATCATATGATATTTATTTATTATTTTATCTTATTACTATATTTATATTTACTTGGGTTGTTATAATCAAATGGTATAATAGTTATTTTTGAAATTAAGAAGAATCGTGTGACCATGTAAGTAAACCTTAGGGCTGTGGGTGGCTTTTTTTCCTAAAAAAATAAAGATTACCCTTTGTTGTTCGGAGAAACTAAGTGAAATCTTCCTCATATTTTAAAGTAGTTCCAAACCCTTAGCAATTATACTAGTGTTAACTTTATTTATCATTTTATTATTCTACCCCTAGTCTTCATGTTAGGCATAAAATTTAAATATTTTGATACTATAAATCAGTTAGCATGACTTATATACTCTTAAGAATTAATTCAATTTAATAACGAATTGAAAGTTATGGAGAAATATTAGTTGATTTGTAAACGTAAGTTATTTTTTCTTTTCTCTTTTTTTTTTTAATTTTATAATCATTTATCATATTAAAATATGATCTTTTTACTAAAAAATTTATTAGTCTGATATTTCTCCATAATTTTATAATTCATAGTTAAATTTTTCAATCATTAATGGTATATAAGCCATTTTACTTGATTTATATTCTCAAAACATTTAAATTTTATGATTGAAATCAAGATTTTGAGTACAATAAGAAAATAACATATAAAGTTAATACCATTATAATTATAGATAGGTTTAAACCTATTTTAAAACAAGAGGGAGTTTCACTTAATTTCTCCAAACAATAGGAGGTAACTCTCATTTTTTTCCTTTTCCAAGTATACATTTTCTTAGTTGGTCCATTGATCCATTTTATTTAAGGAAGAATTAGCAGACTAGATGGAAAAAATGCCACATGTCGATATGAAGCTTTATAAAGGGAAAAGTCATTAAGGTGATAATGGCTCATCTAGGGTACACGAGCTACCCAAACGAGCCTAGAGGTATCCAAGGTAGACGAGCTACCCAATGAGCCCAGAGGTTACCAGGGTAGATGAGCTACTCAAACGAGCCTAGAGGTACTTGGCCTAAGATTATCCTGAAAAAGGTGTCAGCTGATGAAGAATATATTGTCTAAAAAAGATTCACCAAATCGGTTGCAAAAAGTAGGGAATCAACTAAATAATATTATGTTGATAAGCAGGGGATAGTCGCCTACCACGATTGCAAATATTCCAAAAGTTTGCTGCCGTGATAATTGGGACCACCTGCCACGCTCATAAATTCTTAACAGTACCAGCAGAGGTACACGAGACCACCTCTCTATGCCTGACACGTGTATACTCTACAAACTTGCTCTTCACGCGTATCCCAAATATTCTAATAATAATATGAATAAAAATAAAAGTATTTTTTGCCACGTCAACAAGGTACGCCAGTTAAATGACTCTAGGTGGCCAGGTAACCCGGGTAATTTATATAAATATACTCATTATTCATTCTAAAAGCATAATAATAACTCTCGTACACACTAATGAGGCAGAGGTCATCTTCAACCTTGAGCCTCCATTACAAAGGGCTTGCAAGCTCTCGAACCTGAGATTACCCAACTCTGACTTGAGCATCAAAGTGTGGTCACCGGCCACCCCTGGTTCCACTTCTGACCCTTGTTTGTTGTTTTGCAAGCCCAAACTGACTTTTCAAGCTCTCCAAGACCAAGTCACGACCTCTCACCACCCTCACCATTTTCCCACTCCTCCTCCGTGAAAACAAAGGCTAAAACAGCGAGCATACCTCGGCTATGTGAGGTACCTTGCATTGTTTTTAATGGGTTTTCCTATCTTAACTTGCACACCCTAAAATCTACTAAAAATGCTTTTTAATTTCTATTGATTAGTTTTCACTTCTAAAAATTTCATAATTTACACACAAGAATGATAATCTTATCAAATTGTAAATAATAACATGCACATATCTTTTTTTTTTTAAAAGAAAAGAACAGAAAATTGGATAAAATTTCGGCAGTTGGGGCATGTGACAACTAACACGCACGTGCAAGGCCGGTTTGTTGATCACGTGATGGGTAGTTGTAGCTAAAAATTAAACTGGTCAGTGGGCAGTAGTTTTAAAACAATGAGATTTCTAATTGTTTCATTTCATCCTTTTGGTTTCAGTTTCATACATTTTTTATTATATTTAGTCCCACTAAAAAAATTATTAAAAATTAAAAAAATAAAATAAAAATTCATGGGCTCAATAACTGAGATTGTTTGCGTGAATTGTGACCTGTGCTTGAAGGGTTCATTGGCTCATGCATGGCTCATCATATCATAAGATTGCTCGAACGTGGCTAAATGAAACCAATATCTAATAGCTATAATTCATGTACTCTCAATGTTACGGTCGGTCATTTGTCTTCATTGTAGTGATCATTTTATCCTCATGATTCTTGAAAATTCTTCATACATGCTTGAATCATTTTCTATATAAATTAACAGTTCGTACATGTTAAATGACTCAACAGCTTCCTTTGATGCTTGATAATGATGATTGCTTGGAGAATCTTCACTATGACATTTCATCGAACACATTATTCATTCCATCGAACACCTTTCATTATCTTACATTGTCGCTTACTCCTCTCTTAAAAAATTTGAAGTCTTCGAGTTCTCCATATGTGTCATATAACTCACTTTTTGTCAACATCCAACCAAAATTCGTAACTTGAAAAACCTCAGGTACCTTTCCTGATACATTCTTTCGTTAATCTCATTTCATAATTAATACAAGTTTAAGTTCTGGTGTATTTTACATTTTCGGCCCCTCTCATTTGGGTTGCATTTGTGGGTTCTTTAGAGTTACTCTGTTTTTCATTTTTGTAATGTTAATGCAATATAGACTACTCTGTTAGTTGATAAAATTGAGTATTCTTAGTTCAGCATGCATAAGACATTGATTATGATGCTTTAATTCTAACTTAAGGCTATCTATGCTTCAGATAATGTAAATTGCGTCAGTAGAAACAACAGCAGTTACCTTTGAATGGGCCATGCCACTCTCAACAACCTTCCATACCTTCATAGTGTCATAAATGAGACGATGTCATTACATCCACCGGCACCACTTCTGTTGCCATATTTATCTACTAAGAAATGCATAGTATTTGGACACTTAGGCAATGCATCAGGATTCAATAGTGCAGGAGTAGCCTAACAAATTCAAACCTGATAGATTCGAAGCAATTTGTTGCCCAGGTGCAGCCCTGACTATCTGTGCAGGTTCTTTTTCTTTGGGTTCACTTATACAATGCTTTAGGTGGGAAAAGTTTGGGCAGAAGGTGAACATGATTGCATTTTAGATGGATTGTCAATAGACCTTGGTTGATTTCTTAACCAATGATCTAACCTTCCGTTTACCATGTGTTCGTAAACAAGTAGTTTCTTCTCATTAACAGAACAGTAACCAAGCAACTGCACAAGATTTTGGTACTTTACCTTGCCCAAGGTTTCCAATTCACAGTGGATTGTTCTCAGTGACCCTGTGTTTTATCCTTGCTTAACTTCTTGAATGCAACTGTCTTCCCCTCAAGTGAAAGTAGCTTGTACACAGCTCCAAACCCACCATCCCAATAATATCTATCTTGTGGAATTTAGAAATCGTTAGAGATGGTGGGTTTGGAGCTTTGACTAAGGTAAAACAGATACAAATAAAGAGGTTAAGCAAGGATAAAACACAGAGTTAACAGAATAAAGGATTTTGAGAGAATAAATTGATCTCATTTCCATTGATTGCAAGACTTTATGTACAGCAATATACATAACAACTTTGCTTATTTTAAAGAGATAATATAACAGAAAAATATACTTTATATTTGAATGAGTAAACTAGATAGTTCCCATATTATAAGAGGAGAATCTACTGTCATGGCCCCTCATGATGGACCTTGGGAGAGCAGTCCAATCTTTTCCTTGAGTTAAAGAAATCATGGTCTTGGCAGAGCTTTGGTAAGAGCATCCGCTAACTGCTTAGTCGAAGAAACATGTGCTACGCGAATGGTACCACTTTGAACCTACTCCCGAATGAAATGAAAATCGATTGCGACATGTTTCATTCTTGAATGAAACACTGGATTTGAACAAAGTTGCGTTGCTCCTATGTTGCCACAATAAATAACAGGGCAAGAAGACACCTTAATGTACAAATCTATCAATAAAGAACATATCCAATTCACTTCAGCAATAGTGTTTACAACTGATTTGTATTCGGCCTCAGTGCTGGATCTGGCCACAGTTCTTTACTTCTTGGAGCTCCAAGAAATAAGATTACGACCAAGATAGATTATATAGGCTCCTGTAGATGAAAAATCATCCTTGTTTACTCCCCAATCCGCATAAGAAAAAGCATGCAAATCAAAGCCAGAGTTGCAATATAGTTGTATCCATCATTAATGGTACCTGATAAGTAGTGCAGCAACCTTTTAACATATGTCCAGTGGTCTATAGTCGGTCGGTGCATGAACTGTGATAGGCGACTAAAAATAAAAGCAATATTCAGCCGACTGATAAGGAGATATTGAAGACTGCCTACCACGGTTCTGCATTCAGTAGCATCCGGTAATGTGGTACCACAGTGCAGATATAACTGAGCATTGGTGGGGAGAGGTGTGAGTACCGGCTTTGCTTCTAGCATTTTTGTCTTTTCTAGCAACTCCAGTATATACCGTCGTTGCGACATGATTAGGCCCTTTTCATTTGGAACTATCTCAATGCCCAAGAAGTATGATAACGAACCAAGATCTTTGAGTGAGAACTTCTTGGCATTGATGGCTACAAACTCATTAATCTTGTTAGGCTTATCACCTGTGATGATAAAATCATCCACATATACAATAAGATAAAAAACACAGTGGCCATCATTAAATACAAAAAAAGAGGTATCCGAAAAGGAATTTTTGAACCCAAACTGTAAGAGAAAAGTTTACCGTTCATGATACCACGCCCGCGAAACCTGTTGTAGTCCATAAATGGCTTTCCTGAGTTTGCAGACATGATCCGATTTGTCTTTGTTAATGAATCCTCTAGGCTGCACCATATACACATCTTCATACAAATGCCCTTGAAGAAAGGCATTATTCACATCTAGTTGTTGCAGTGGCCAGCCTTGACTAACAGCAATGCTTAAGACAATTCGTACTGTAGTTGGTTTGACTACAGGACGGAAGGTGTCATAGAAATCAACTCCTGGTCTCTGGTGAAATCCTTTTGCAACCAAACAGGCTTTGTACCTGTCAACAGAACTATCAAACTTTCTTTTTATTCTATAAATCCATTCACATCCAACAAGATTGTAATGTGGAGATGGAGGGATCAATTCCCAGGTGCCGTTTTGCACTAAAGCATTAAACTCATCTAACATGGCTTGGCGCCATTTGGGCTCTTTGAGAGCTTGATTGACTGTGGTAGGTTCAATTTTGTCAGATTTGGCTAGATGAGGATGGAGATTTATTTTCTGACAGGTTTGTGGATTTTTTTTTTTTTTTGGCTCTTGTTGTCATGGTATGGGAGGGTAGGTTTGTGGTTGTAGTTGTGGATAGAGTTAGGTTTGTCTCAAGATTTGCACAAAGAAGTTGATGAGGGCCTTCCACCGTAGATAGCATATTGAGTGACGATGGTGTAGGAGATGTCTGTCTTTGTATCGGTGAAGGAAACCATGTAGCAATCGTATTGGAGTGAGTTCTGGACTCTGCTGGGTTAAGATGCTTAAAAGGATAAAGATTTTCTACAAACTTTACATGTATAGGCACATAGACTCTTGAAGTGTTGGGATCGAGACAAAAATAAGCACTTTGAGTATTGGAATAGCCTAAGAACTCACATGATTTGGAGTTGGGCTCTAGCTTGTGAGAGTTATATGGTTTTAACCATGGATAACAGAGGCAGCCAAATATCTTGAGTTTGGTGTAATTGGGTGACGATTTAAAAAGTTTTCCGTATGGGGTTCGAAGTTGTCTAGTTAGTGTTGGCATTCTATTTATCAAGTAGACGGCTGTTACAAAAGCATGTGTCCAACAATATAATGGAATAGAAGCATAGGTTAAGAGTGCCAAACCAATTTATACAATGTGTAGATGCCTTCGTTCGGACATGCTGTTATGTTCAGGAGTATGTGGTGGAGTGGTAAGATGAGCTATGCCATTCATGGATTAAAAATTGGTGAGAGCCAAAAATTCACCGCCATTATCAGAATACAATATTTTGATTGTATGATCAAAGTGCTTTTCAACAATGGCTTTGAACTTGATAAATATTTCTTTCACATTAGATTTATGTTTTAGTGGATAAAACTATATGTACCTTGTATATTGATCCACAAATATGATACAGTATTTATAGTTATCAATGGAAACCACAGGCGATGTCCAAACATCACTGTAAATAACTTCAAGAGGATGAGACGATTTTATTGTTCACTGCGAAAAGGACAACTTGTGATTTTTATTTGTTAGACACGCATTACAATCAAAAAAAGAGGATACAGAAGATGTCAAACTCAATTTATTGGAAGAGATAATTTGCTTAAGAGTAGAAGCAGATAGGTGTCCTAGCCTGTGATGCCAATCATGAGAAGTATTTTCGATACTGGAAAAGGCAAGAATGGGACTGGATTGTGGCCACTCATATACATCATCTTTAGTTTGGCCTCTCAACAGTGTGTTCCATGTGCTGAGATCCTTCACAGAAAAAATATTAAGTAAGAACTCAATAGCAGCATTATTGGTATTGTAAAATTGATGAATTGAAATAAGATTTCGTTTCATGCTTAGTACACAGAGAACATTATTTAATTTAAAATTTTTATGAGGAGAGGTAAGAGTAGTTGAACCAGTGTGATTTATCTATAAGTGCCATCCCAATCATCATGTCATCATTTCCGTCATATGGATTGTGCAAAGAAAGGTTCTCCAGGTCAGACGTCACGTGGTGAGATGCACCACTGTCAAGAAGCCAGTTTTGACTGTTGTTTGTTGCTGCTGCATAATTGGCTTTGGGCTGCCATAGAGTAGTTGTGCTAGGGTTGGTAGGCTGGATTGGTTGCAACTTGTAAGATAGACACTTTTTGGCAGTGTGTCCTTAAATCTTACAGAGTTGGCAAAAGCCAAGGTAGGGACGTTGCTGTCTATTCGAATTGTTGTTTTGAGATTGTCCTGGATTCCAATTGGTGGTGGTTGAACTTTGGTTGGCATAGTTGTTGCTATTGCGCCAGTTGTTATTGGTGCGAGTTGAAACATGAGCAGTGATGGGGAAGACAGTTTGTGGAGTGGTGATGCTGAACGTGGCTTCAAAGTTGAGGAGTTTTTCATGGAGTTCTTCAAAGGAGATTGGAGTATCTCTTGCTTGAACAGCTCTGGCTAACTCTTTGTAGTCATCACTAAGTGTCTCTAGGATCTTATCGGTGACGTCATCATTATTAAATGGTGACCCAAGTAGAGCTAACTCATCAGCTCGTGCCTTTACATTTTGCAGAAATTCAGTGATTAATTCAGGCCCTTTAGTCATTTCTTTGAATTGATTTTTTACTTGCTTGATTCGACCACGTGAGGGTTTGGCATATCTGTTGGCAAGTGTGGTCCAAGCTTCTTGTGATGTTTTGGTATTAGTAATAAACGGGATTATACTGAGAGAGATTAATCCAATGATTGCATTTAAAATCAATTGGCCTTGTCGGATCCAGAGAGTATATGCATGATTTGGGGATGTGGTGTTGTTGGCTGTTAGAGTTGCAGAAGGACATGGTTTAGAGCCATTTATATATCCGAGGAGATCATAGCCAACGAAAAGTGTTTGGAACTGTAACTTCGAAGATAGGCAATTGGTGGTAGTTAATTTGAGAAGAGTTTGAGCTGTGACATTGATGGTGATGAGAGTGTTGTTGGAATCATTGGTGTTTCAAATAGTAGTGTTGAAATGATTGCTTACCATTGCAAGAATTCATTAGAAAGAGGGAGAAGAGAGAAGAAAAATGAAGAGCTTTAATGCTCTGATACCATTACAGAATAAAGGAGTTTGAGAGAATAAATTGATCTCTTTTCCATTGATTGTAAGACTTTATATACAGCAATATACATAACAGAAAAATATAATTTACAGAAAAATATAACAGAAAAATAACAGAAAAATATAATTTACATTTGAATGAGTTTGAATGAGTAAACTAGATAGTTCCCATATTCTAGGAGGAGAATTTGCTGCACCAAGAGTAATTCTTTTCTAAAATGGAAACATTGGGGAAGTTATAGCTCCAGAATCAAATAAACTATTTGGATTAGGGTCACATCAATTCTTTGCGTGGTTTGTATCATTTGGTATCAAAGCAAGGTTCTCATCAAGTTTTGCTTATCTTCACTTCAGATTTTGTTTCTTGGTAATCCGTGTCTTGTTTTATTCCAATTCATCCAAAAAAAATCACGAACAATGTCGCATGAATAGTGCCACCTCAATAATGCATATGAACTGTATTTTTTTTTTAGTTCCTTTCCCTAATTCATTCAAATTTCAGTTATTTATGGTTTACAAAAAAAAATCACTAGTTTTCCCTATTAGGTTTTGAATCCCTAGTTTGTGTTATTCCCAAAAAAAAAAAAAGGAAAAGAAGAAGGATATATATATATATATATTGCTCGAAGTTTTAGTATTTTGTGCTTCCAAAAACCTGATCATACGTCGTTGTATTCTCTCCTTTGAAACCCAATCTCTTTGGTATAATCTTCGTGAATTTCTGTTGGAATCTTGATATTGGTTTGATTAGTTTTATAAGAACTAAGAGAGAATTACTACGAGTGCAAAAAGTCAAGAGAGTGTGAGCATATAAGAGGGTAAAAACAAAAAAAATTTGAGTGAAACACAAGTAAAATTGAGTGAATCATTCTCTTGAGTAAAACACGTAAGAGAGTGGGTGAGGTCCTATTTTTTCATACTTTTGTAACCTCATTTTTTTGTAGCTTTTAGCTATGTTTTACAATCAAGAAAGCAATGAAAAAGAAGGAGTTCACCAACTAGACGTTCAGAACTTGCAAATTCTGAATTAGATAAATGATGAGGGCTGAATTAGAGCACATACATGAGCATTTGGAGTAGAAATCATGTGTACGGGGTAGCGACAACTTGTCTTCCAAACGCGTAGGAAGAAGAGATTTCCGGCTCAAGAAGCGATTGATGATTATTATGAGGATGAGTATAGTAAAGGGGAGGATTCTGTATGTAATTATAGGAGAGTTAGTCATCAATATGATGGTATAAGTTGTATAAAGATGAAGATCCCATCTTTTCAAGGTAAATCCGATCCGGAAGCATACCTTGAATGGGAAAAGAAGATGGAGTTTGTATTTGACCACAACTATTACAAGCTAAAAAAGGTAAAATTGGCTGTGATTGAGTTTTCTAATTATGTTTTACTTGGTGGGATCATTTTATTACAAATAGAAGGCAGAGTAGGGAGCATTCTGTTGAGACATGGATGAAATGAAGACGTTGATGAGGACGCGCTTTGTACCTAGCCACTACTACTGAGACTTGTACCAAAAACTACAAAGTCTTACCTAGGGTAGATGAAGCATGGAGAATTACTATAAAGAAATAGAGGTTGCCATGATTAGGGCAAATATAGAGGAGGATAGAGAAGCTACCATTGCACGATTCTTAAATGACATCAACCGGGAGATTGCAAATATGGTTGAGTTGCAACATTATGTGAAGATTGAGGAGATGGTATACAAGACCATCAAGATTGAGCAGTAACTCAAGAGGAGGGGTAACACCCATGTAACCCCAAGCTCGAATTTCACTCAATGGAAGCCAAACTATGTACAGTGAGATGAGAGGCCACAAACATTTACTGCACCTAAGCCAAGATCTGAGCTTTCCAAGCATAGTTCACAAGGTAATGCCATGACTTTTTATACTAAAAATCGCGACATTAAGTGTTTTAAATGTTAAGGTAAGGGATACATAGCAAGTGAATGTGTGAATAAGAGAGTTATAGTGATGCGAAATGATGGTGAGATTGTAACCGATGATCAAGCGGAAGATAATGAGTTGCTGCTATTAAAAGAAGTTGAAGATGAAAAGTATACAGCCCCTAGAGAATTAACTTTAGTAGCTTGGAGAGCTTTGAGTGTGCAAGTGAGAGAAGACGAAGCAGTGCAATTAGAATACTTCTTTCGTACTAGGTGCTATGTTTAGGACAAATTATGTAGTATGATTATTGATGAGGGAAGTTGTACTAGTGTTGCTAGTACTACCATGATGAAGAAATTAGGGCTTCTAACACTTAAGCATCCATGGCCATACAAACTATAATGGCTGAATGATAGTAGTAAGGTGAGAGTGAACAAGCGAGTAATAATGTCTTTTAGGATTGGTAAGTATGAAGACAAAGTGCTATGTGATGTGGTACCAATGCAGGCTAGACATTTGTTAACGGGGTGTCCTTGGCAATTTGACAGATGTGTGAAGCATGATGGCTACACCAACAATTATTCATTTGAGTTTAATCAACACAAAATTACTCTTGCTCTATTGACACTAAAGTAAGTTTATGAAGACCAAGTGAGCTTATAAAGCGAGAGTCAACAAAATAAAAAGAAAGCAAAAGAGAGTGAAAATCAGAGAGAGGCCAAAAAAATGAGAGAGAAAAAGAAAAGAACAATTTTTATGCAAGAGCAAGTGAGATAAAACGAGCATTGTTTTCAAATAAGCCAATGATTTTGCTTTTGTACAGAGAGGCATTTTTAAACACTAACGAACTTGACCATACCTTACCTAGTTCTATTGTTTCTCTTTTATAGGATTATGAGGATGTCTTTTCCAAGGAAACACCACATGGTTTACCTCTAATTCGAAGGATTAAGTATCCAATTGTTTTGGTGCCTGGTGCAACCATTTCGAACCGACCAGCCTATAAGAGTAACCCTAGAGGAAACAAAAGAGCTCTAAAGGTAGGTTAATGAATTAATGGAAAAAAGGGTACATCAGAGAAAACGTAAGTCCATATGCAGTTCCGGTTTTGCTAGTTCTCAAGAAGGACGGGACATGGAGGATGTGTGTTAATTGTAGAGCCATCAATAACATAACGGTGAGGTATCCAATATGCTTGATGAATTCCATGATTCTTGTGTATTTTCTACAATTGATTTGAAAAGTGGATATCATCATATTAGAATGAAAGGAGTTGAATGGAAAACTACATTTAAAATAATAGTTGTGCCTTTTGGTTTGATTAATGCTCTGAGTACTTTTATAAGCCTTATAAATAATGTTTTGCAAGCTTTCATTGGCAAGTTTTTTGTTGTTTATTTTGATGATATCCACATATATAACAAAAACTCGGACGATCATATAACACATTTAAAATCTATTTTAGATGTGCTTAGGAAAGAAAAGTTATTTGCTAATCTAAACAAGTGTACCTTTTGCACCGATAAACTTGTGTTTCTAGGATTTATTGTGAGTGCACAGGGTATACAGGGTGATAAAGAGAAGGTACGTGCAATCTAAGAATGGCTAAGTCCCACAAGCGCAAGTAACATAAGAAGCTTCCACGGACTTGCAATCTTCTATCGATAGTTTGTGAAAGACTTTAGTACATTGGCAAAAAACGTTTTATTCAAATGGGGAGAAGAATAAGATAAGGCGTTCCAAGTATTGGATTGGATCAACAATAATGCATACAAGTTGGATTTGCCTGGTGAGTGTAATGTAAGTGCTATTTTTAATGTTTCTAATTTGAGTCATTTTATATGTAGGTGATGATTTGAGGACAAATCCTTTTCAAGAGGAGGGGAATGTTGAAATTAAAGATAAGGATGGCACAAATGCGTGGAATAAGACTTATACATATCCTATTCAAGTTCTCGTCGAACCTTACAAGAGCTCATGCAAAGAACTTCAAAGAAGCACTTAATGGGCTGATTCAAGCAACTTGGGATCAATCAAATGCGTGAAGACCCATTAAAGGAATCTCACAAGATATTTAGACAAATAAATGCGTGATTCAAGCTTTTGAACTTTCTAAATATTTAATTTCATAAAATTGGCAAGTTAGGTTGCACAATATGGTGAGAAGATATGCTAGCATCTTTTCTAAATACTTTCTTGTTTTAAAAATGGCAGCAAATCCGCTATTTCCATTTTATTTAGTCATTTAAACTATGTAAGATTCTTTCTTTTTTGTTTAAGTTAGGATTTAATTCTAACTTTATTTTGGATTAGGATTTTTTTCCAATTTTGGATTAGGATAATTATGAAAAAATACTATATATATTATACCCAAAAAACACTTTATATATTATACCCGAAATTCACTAAAAAAATGTTCAATTTTCTTGAGAGTGTAATTCTCTTATCAGATTTTCATGGCATTATATCCTTGACTTATCAATCAGACCATCTATAACTGATTACGGCGTCTTCATATATGTTAGAGTGCATTTTATGCACTAGTTTTGAGTTGTTTATTCCCTTTAATATTGATGTTTTGCACTTAATAATAGTGATTTACTTGTGTTTTATTTTTGTAGGTGCAATTCTATTGATTGGTACTAAATTGAGTTACAAGATGATGTTTGAGGATGAATTGTCTTCCTGGAGAAAGTTTGAGCTTCAGAAAAAGTTTATTGATAAGGAGTGGGCGCGTGCTGTCAACTGAGAACCTACAGTTTTTATTTTGACATGTTTTATCTTTTTGGTTATTTTTATAATTTTGAATTAAATCTTTAGATAATATTTTAGATATTAGTATTTTCATTTTTTGGGAAACTATAAGAGAGGAAAGATGTGAATTACAAAAAAGGGGAGAATGCAATTAAAGAAACACCCTCGAAAAATCTTTTCTCTCTTCTCCATTAGTAACTAAACTCATTTTTCTGGTTGAGCATTAATGAAGCTTTGATTCATCATTATTGTGAGATCTTCTTATGCTTTAATTATTTTATTGCTTTTTGGGTATTTGTTTATTATCTGAATTACTGTCATGATTATGTTTGTTAATTACATATTTGGCCACTATTTAATTATCAACTTAATCTATTGCCAATTGAAAGATTCATCGTATAAAGATTTTGATGTTTGTGGCAAATAGCATAGCAGTGCGTTGTGTTATGAGAATGAGCAATCTAATTTAAATGAATCATCATATGTATTGATTAGGATTCGGGTCTCTCTAGTTTTTCAGGCTGTCAATTGATTAAATCCTATGATTATATCTAGGGTTGCCTATTGATTAAGGAAATAATCAACGGTGATACCTTGGTTATCGACTAGTTAAGGAGAGATTGGCTATTAGAGGATCTCAGTAGCTATAACCAGTCTATTCATAAGTAATAATGATTTATATTTGTATCAATGATCAGTAGTCGAATCAAAGCTGAATTAATTCCTTCAACTAGAGTTTTCCCATTTTGAATTACACTTTTAATTTGCAGTCTGATTACTTTCATTTTATTTTTATTATTATAAACAATCCCCCAATTTTACATTTTCTTTTTAAAAATTATTTAAATAATTACCGATCTCTGTGGACACGACCCTGCTCAATCACTATACACAATCTTGTTTATAATAGGTTTTTATATTTGCTGGCTTCGACACCTATCAAATTTTAGCGCCGTTGCCGGGGATTGGTGTCATTTATTTAATCCTTTTTACAATTTACTTGGTATATGGTTCGTTCTTCTCGCACAAGTACACTTTTGTTTGATCCTGAAATTGAGAAGAGAGCTCGCTAGCTGAGACAGCAGCCCAAGTGAGCCAAGCAACGATCCTCATCACATTTGCTTTCTGAAACAGATACAGCGCCTGATTTGGTTGAATCATCTAACGAATCAGAAGAACAAGTGATGGCTAGAGCTCCACCTGTAGAAAGAACTCTTAGAGAGTTAGCTGAACTTGACTTGAATCAGCAACCACTCTGCATTCAATATACAGACTTGGAGGTAAATTTTGAATTAAAGTCTGGTCTTATTCATTTATTACCCATGTTTCATGGTTTTGCAGGTGAAGATCCCCATAAACATCTCAAGGAATTTCATGTTGTGTGTTCAAGCATGAGGCCTTAAGGTGTGATTGAAGAGCAGATTAAGCTGCGTGCTTTTCCTTTCTCTTTAGATGGGCTAGCGAAAGATTGGTTGTACTACTTGCCTCTTGGACCAATTACAACATGGAATGATTTGAAGAAGCAGTTCCTCGAGAAGTACTTTCCTGTTTCAAGAGCTGCCAGCATCAGAAAAGACATTTGTGGGATCATACAACTTCCTGCGGAGTCATTGTATGAGTATTGGGAGCGATTTAAACAATTGTGTGCCAGCTGTCCTTAGCATCAGATTTCGGAACAACTTCTTATCTAATACTTTTAAGAAGGATTGTCATTTATGGATAGGAGTATGATAGATACTGCAAGTGGAGGCGTGTTGGTGAACAAGAACCCTACTCAAGCAAGGGAGTTAATCTCGAACATGGCTGCTAATGCGCAACAGTTTGGCAATAGACAAGATCCCACTTCGAGGAAAGTGAATGAGGTGAGTACTTCATCTATTGATCAACGTTTAGATAAGCTTACTTCTCTTGTGGAAAAGTTTGTTGTAGGCAATGTGCAACAGGTGAAAACTTATGGCATTCGTTCCATCCAACTGATATGTGTCATACACTTCAAGAAGAACCCTTTGAACAAGCCAATACCGTTGGAGGATTTCCTGGCATGCCTCAGAGGAGATATGATCCTTATGCATAAACGTACAACCCAGGATGGAAGGATCATCCCAACTTCAGTTATGGAATTAGACCATCCGGATTCCCACAACAATACCCATCCAGACAACCATCTCCTCCACAGTCAAACTCCAAGTCAGGTATATCTCTTGAAGAAATTGTTAAATCACTTGCAACTAACACTTAACAATTTCAGCAGGCAACTACAACTACAATTTCAGGGAGATTGCCTTCACAACCTGAAGTGAATCCAAAGCAAAACGTTAGTGTTGTCATCCTTTAGAAGTGGGAAGGAGTTGCAAGAGCCTAGCAAGAAAGTAACAAAGCATGTAGAAGAAGAGCTTGAAAAAGAGGAATTGATGCCTCAATCTCAAGATACGCCCCCCAGCAGAGCGAAACCCAAACCTGTGCTGATACCTCCTCCTTTTCCAAGCCGGTTTGTAAAATCCAAAAAGGAGGAACAAGAGAGAAATATCCTTGAGACATTTCACAAGGTTGAGGTAAATATTCCTTTATTAGATGCTATAAAACAAATACCTCATTATGCTAAATTTCTTAAGGAACTGTGCACTTCCAAGAGGAAGTTGAGCAGAGATGAAAGAATTTATATAGGGAGAATGTTTCAACAGTTCTCCAAAAGAAACTACCTCTTAAGTGCAAGGATCCAGGTATGTTTAATATCCCTTGCAAAATTGGTAGTGTTAGAGTTGAGAAAGCTATGTTAGATCTAGGAGCTTCTATTAATGTCATGCCTCGTTCTATTTATTCATCTTTGAATGTTGGTCCATTGAAAAAAACTGCCATGATAATTCAACTAGCTGATAGGTCTAATGCATATCATGATGGGGTATTAGAAGATGTCTTAGTACAAGTTAATGAGTTAGTTTTTCCTGCTGATTTTTATGAACTTGATATGGAAGAGGACAACTCCTCTAATTCTTTCCCAATTTTGTTAGGAAGACCATTTCTTAAGATTGCTCGCGCTAAAATGGATGTATATAAAGGGACTCTCAATATGGAGTTTGATAGAGAGGTTATAGAATTCAATATGAATGATGCCATGAAATATACTAGTGATGAACATTCGGTATTTTTTGTGGATGTTATTGACCTTTTAGTGCAGGAGGTTTTTGATTTAGATGTTGAAGATTCATTGGTAGCTGTTTTAAACAATAGCTTGGGCCTAAAAGGATTGCATAAGGATAAAAGGGAGTTTGTTTTAAATTCTACATTGCAAGAAACAATCTTTGAATTAAATTCTTTGAGAACTTTAACTCATAATGTGTCTTAAATTGAATTACCTTCATCTCATGCAAAACTTCTTCCATCTATTTTGCAGGCACCGAAAATAGAGCTTAAACCGTTGGTTCCGTTGCCGGGAGATTGAGGCATGAATATGTCTAGCCAAAGACATAAAACAAAGGCACTTTTTGGGAGGCGACCCAAATGATTTATGTTTATTTTAATTTTTGTTACATCTATTGTTTTTTGTTTTGATTCAGATTGTTTAAATAATATCTTTGCTTATTTTGACTAGAAGAAAATTTTTGGTTAGGCGTGCCCTCATTTTAGCTAATAAGTTCTTCTATGATTTTAAAGTAAAATGGTTTTAAGGCCTGCCCATGTGCTTATTGAAAAAAATTTTCTGCGATTTTTGGTGTCTCAAGTGTTTCAATTTTTTGTTAAGCGTGCCCATATTTTAACTAAAAAGTACTTCTATGATTTCTATTATCTCAAGTGCTCTTTTTGCATTTATTTTATAGTTTTTAATTTTAATTTTTATATTATTATTATTATTTTTCATATAATTTATTTACTTAAATTTTGACTTCTTTCATTATTTATTTATATATATATATAATAATTATAATAATGATAATAATAAATTAAATAAAAAAAATGAAAACTGAATTGGGCATTTACTATTTCAGAAACCCTAAGAGCAACCCCAAAAATTGTAGCCGCTTCTCCGATCCGTTCGCACGCCAACCGTTTGCCGGCGACAACCACCCGAGCCCCTGCAAGTCTTCTTCTCTCGCGCGAGCTGCACGTTTTCTTCCCAGCGTACCAGTCTTCTTCCTCGTTGCTGCGCCTGCGATCTCTACATATCTCGCTCTCGTTTTTGCACGTTTTCGTTGCCGCGATATCCGCACGTCATCCTTGCTCGTCGCCGCACGTCAGCCGCGCGTGATCTTATCCCTCCGCGATCTCCACGCCGGACCCAGCTCGCTGCACGATCCGCAACTTCACCAACCAGTCGCGTTTGAGGATCACCGGCCACGTGACGTCTTCAACGCTCCACGAGAATGCAACCAGCCATGCGACAGCACCATCCCACCGATGACTTCCGGCCAGCAAGCCCAGTGCACCACGTGACCTTCAGCAACCCAGCGCCACACGACATCTCCAGCCAGCAATGCATTTGAGTAAAACTCGTGAAGTCCATTCGGGTGGCACTTGTCTTTTTACTGCAACAATTCCGAAGAGGAAAGCAGAATTTGGCAGCGTACTTCGAGAGTGTGGGATTTATCCCACCATTTTCGCCAAGCCCATAGACGTTATGTGGATCAAAGCTCACAATTCAGGGTCATTTTCTTTGCCTTTAATCTTTTGTCCTTATGTTTTATTTCTTTATGTGAGCTTTGATTATTATACATTGGGGACAATGTATGTTATTGGTGTGGGGGAGGGATTAGTGTTATTTTGTTGCTTTTGTAAGGTCGTTTAGTTTCACTCTGCTAATCCTTGAATAATTTTTGAGTCAGTTTACTTTTGGATATGAGTTGAGATTCATGACTAGATTCGAGTTTTGTTTGTTTTCCAACAAATTGGTTGCTTAAATGAATAACTCACCACTATTGATAGTTGGTTTAATTTTTGAGTATACACGATTTGATGGCAAATTCACCATCTTTGTGAGGATTTGAGCCTATGAGCAATCGCTTTGCTCCAATTATTTTGTTGAGTGAATATCAATCTTAGTTTGTCTGTTCTAGAACTTACTTTGTTATGCATGTTGAAGCCGCATTACGGAATTTTTATGTATTAAAATGATACGGGCAAACCACTTTCCATTTTTCTATTTTTACATTTCTCTTCTTTTTCTCCACCCGAAGACCTTTATTTGTTATCTTTGTCTGAACCCTAACCATTCTCTTCACTTGTTTTGTTATTTTTGCCCATCTACTTACCCGTTTACCTTCTTTTTTAGCCTCAATTTAAGGAGATTTTTGAACTCATTGTTTAGATATATTTTGTTGCTTTTGCTACCTTGAATCAAAGTTTCTTAAATAGATCAAGTTGCATTTTGCTTGAATAAAATTGTGCAACGTTCATTTCTTTTGTTTGATTCATCATTACTGTGGGAAAAAAAAGAGAAAAAAAAAAAAGAACAGAAAACCATAAAAAAAATCCAACAAAATTTTTTTTTAAAATGTTTACATGCTTGGCAACTTGAGTAGCAATAAGCATTTTGATGTCACGTGGTTCATTCAATAGGTTCATTCTTCTTATGTTGATATCTTTCTCTTTCATAGACCTTCCTTTTCCATTCAACCCATTTAGGCCCGTTACAGCCTTATTAAGACCTTTGGATTTTTGCATTTAATTCATGTTTTGTGGATTGAGATGTGATATATGAGCAAGCTTATGGTAATAGCATTCTTTGATTTGATTTGAGTGCATAAATGATACCCTAAACACTTTGAGTGCATGGAGTGAATTCAATGAGAGGGCTATTGAATCTTGTTGCACTTGGATTTTGAATAGATTGTCTTGGTGGTTGAGTGACTTTTTGCTGGTTTTTGAGTTTAAATGCTTTAAAACCCTTGTCTCTTGAATGTTGATTAACTTAAATCCTTGAGATGTGCTTGCTTAAGATTATTCTTGGATGAGTTGAGATGAGAATTAAGTGAAGATTTGAGATTAGTCTTGAGTTATATGCTTGAGGACAAGCATTATTTTGGTGTGGGGGAATTTGTTGGAGTACATTTTATGCACTATTTTTGAGTTGTTTATTCCCTTTAATATCGATGTTTTGCACTTAATAATAGTGATTTACTTGTGTTTTATTTTTGTAGGTGCAATTCTGTTGATTGATGCTAAATTAAGTTACAAGATGATGTTTGAGGATGAATTGTCTTCCTGGAGAAATTTTGAGCTTCAGAAGAAGTTTGTTGATAAGGCGTAGGCGTGGGCGCGTGCTGTCAACTAAGAATCTACAGTTTTTATTTTGACGTGCTTTATCTTTTTGGTTATTTTTGTAATTTTGAATTAAATCTTTAGATAATATTTTAGATATTAGTATTTTTATTCTTTGGGAAACTATAAGAGAGGAAAGACATAAATTACAAAAAAGGGGAGAGCGCAATTGAAGAAAAACCCTAGAAAAATCTTCTTACTCTTCTCAATGAGTAACTAAACTCATTTTTCTAGTTGAGGATTAATGAAGCTTTGATTCATCATTACTGTGAGATCTTTCTTATCCTTTAATTGTTTTATTTCTTTTTGGGTATTTATTTATTGTCTGAATTACTGTCATGATTATGTTTGTTAATTAGATAATTGGCCACTATTTAATTATCAACTTAATCTATTGCCAATTAAAAGATTCATCGTATGAAGATTTTGATGTTTGTGGCAAATATCATAGCAGTGCGTTGTGTTATGAGAATAAGCAATCTAATTTAAATGAATCATCATATGTGTTGATTAGGATTTGGGTCTCTTTAGTTTTTCAGGCTGTCAATTGATTAAATCCTATGATTGTATCTAGGGTTGTCTATTGATTAGGGAAATAATCAACAGTGGTACCTTGGTTATCGACTAGTTAAAAAGAGATTGGCTATTAGAGGGTCTCAATAGCTATAACCGGTCTATTCATAAGTAATAATGATTTATATTTGTATCAATGATCAGTAATCGAATCAAAGCTGAGGTAATTCCTTCAATTAGAATTTTTCCATTTTGAATTACACTTTTAATTTGCACTCTCATTACTTTCATTTTATTTTTATTATTATAAACAATCCCCAATTTTACATTTTCTTTTTAAAAAAGATTTAATAATTACACAATCTTGTTTAGAGTAGGTTTTTATATTTACTGGCTTCGACACCCATCAGTATACCAAGATTTGTACTTCCATAAAACAATAGGTTGTGGTTCCTTACAATTCAGGGTAAATAAATCTTCGGTTAATAGAATTTAATATGAATAAAATACCTATAGGATAATATTATTCAAATATCTTTTTTAGTTCGAAAGAATTAAATTATTATAGCACATTTTTTTAATTATTTTGAAAATATCACTTTTTAGCTGCATAAATTAAAGAATGAAATGAGTGAGGAAAGATTCTCTCTTATAGAATCATCCTGAAAAAAAATCGATAACGCATAGCATAATTAAAGAACAACGAAACACAAAAGCAAGCTGAGGCAAAAAGTTTATAATCATAACTTGGAGTTTGATTTCTGGATAACGACATCAGCAAGATTGCCAAACTCTTGAAGAATTTCTCCAGTAAATTAATCAGCATGTGTAAACTGTATAATCCATCATATCCTAGCCTTTTGAATATTTTTCATAAATCATAATCATACGCCAAGATATAATATTTTGTATAATCCATCATATCCTAGCCTTGGAGTCAGTTATAGCCAAGATATAACTCCTTAACCTTGGTTAGGATGTTTGTAATTCTAATTTAGTTAGAATTTTAAATTATTTCTCTTATTTGAGAAGGATTAGGATTTAATAGCCATTAGTAAAAGGGTGAGGTTATTTGCACTCTAAAATATACTTTGAAAAGTCTAATTTTAATAAAATTTCATATTACTAAAATAGCCCTAATATAATTTACTATTAAGGACATTAATATAATATAAAAAAATTTTAGTACCCTTAAAACTCATCTATTACATGCTATTACAGATACAAGAATTAGATCTCAATTTTTTTCCTATTCATCATCTTATTTAATCCATTACAAAGATAAAAAAAACTTAGTTCTACAGGATCTGGGAAGTCATCAAGCGGGCTGCACACTCTTTACTTCAATATGACAAAAGAAAATGAAAAAAAAAACATGAAGAAATGAAGTTTCGTAGGGGAAGAACAAATTTGAATAAGATTAAGAAATTGCACCATTTATAGAGAGGCATCAAATACAAAGAAGAGTTGAGTCAATTGATTGTAAACATTTTTAGGCATTATGAGTTATGACTTAGAGAATGACGAAATATTCTATGGGTGTAAAAAAAATCAATAATTGATATTATAAGTTTAATAAAGTACTGTTTTGGTATTTGAAAGAGTGTGCGAGTAAAAATTATTTTTTAAAATATATTAAATGAGTGTGCAGAGTAATAAAGTGTTCAAAATAAATTTTAGAAATACAAATAAATTTCACCCTTAGTAAAAATATGATTGTTATCTTAGTTATTATTATAATTTTTTTACCTTTTATTATTAATATTTCAGATAATTCTTTTTTGGGTTTATATTTCTTATTAATTCGATACATAAGCTAGAATGATATCTATTATCACTTCCGTGTTGCATCATATTATAAAAAAGACATATTGAAAATAAAAGAAGGGAATGAGCCGAAGAGCTTATTTTCACAGAAACAACGTGTTTAAGTGTGTATATGCTGAAGATGAAAGAAGGAATCGAACCTGTAAACCAATTAAAACTGAGATCAAGTGTTTGAAAAGAAAAAGATTTTCAAGTTGAGAAGGAATGGTTCCGGTAAGATTTAGGCTAGAAATATTTGATTGTGGACATCACAAGTGACACCCGTCAAATTACAGACTGACTTAATTTGTTCCAGTTTTTGGCAAAGAAATTAGTTGATCATGAGTTATGTGAGTTGATGAACATAATTTATTTACATTTTTTGCCTTTTATTATATAATTACTAATTATTTTTATTTATTATATTTAGTTAATTAAATTATTTTATTGAACAGGGTAACAAATTGAAGATTGAGAATACACCGTGCTTAAAGGAATTAAATTAGAGAAAAGCTGAAGATTATTTGGATTTATTATTGGTGGACTTATGGCTAAATTACAAATTAAATTAATTGGCCAAATTTACAAGACAAGCACGTGACAAGCATTAACAATTAAATGGTTTGATTGTGGAGACCCCACGTGCTAGAGCAACAAGCTTGGAAAGCCAAGCCTTTTGGCTTTAGGATATGCAAGGTCGGTGGCTTAGGTTACCGTTATAAAAGGGAAACTTTGGCTTTTGCACAAGGGGCAGCCGCGAGAAGGAGAACAAGCGGAAAAGAGACGGAAGCCAAAATTGAAGAATTAGAGCAGCATCCGCATATGGTATCTATTAATTCTATTGTTTTTAATCTCTCTATGTCTAACTAAATCTTTTATACTAGGGTTGAGGACAAGAAAAGTACTTTTTATTCAATGAAATAAATTAATTTCCTATTTGTGCTTTAATGTTTATGGATTTTATTTCACATGTTTTATTGAATATTGTTAAATCTTTTCACCAATTCTGTCATGCATTATTGATTGTTAGGATAAATATTTGACTAAAACTATACTTAGATTTATAAAGTTTATAAGTGATTATCTTTGATTCTGTGTCTTTCATTAAATTATTTACATAGAGTGCTTAAGAAAATTTTGACTCTTTGTTATTCAATATGTTTACAAGGGGTGCTTAGATATCATACTATTAAGTAGAAAAAGAACCTACATAATATTAATTTTAATTGGGCTTAATTGTTATATCCATGAGTAGACATAGATTGATTTTGAGTTGTCACTCTAAAATTGGGAATTAATTGATAATTAGATAATTGTTAAGTTGAATAGTGGTGGATTCTGAAACCTTGGTAGCTTCAATTTCTTGAATTCTTACTTTGAATTACTCGTTTTAATTTTAATTGCATCTTTAGTTTTAATTTCTTTAAAAAAAATATTTTCTTTTTAATTAGGGTAGAGTGATAATTAGTTTAGATTAAATTTTACTTTCCCAAAAATTGACAGTCCCTGTGGGTTCGACCTCGTTACTGTTAATTTATATTACAATAGATTGGTGCGCTTGCGAGTATATTAAAATTTGCACAACAAGTTTTTGGCACCGTTGTCGGAGACTGTATAGGAAAGTTAGTTTAATTTAGGTTGATTTAATTTTACCTTTTTGTTATAGTTTAGGTCATTAAAAAAAAAATTCCGTTTGTTCAATTAGAGTGCATTTTAAACTTTAGTTTTGATTTTATTTAACTTATTATTTGTTTTAAGTGGTGAGTGTTAGATTAGGAATTTTTTTTTCTTTTAAGGGTCACGTGTATTAGGTTTTAATTAGTTATATTATTGTTTTTATTATTTAATTATCCGTTCCTTTCCATTTGTCTTTACTTTTATTATTGTTAGTATTATTTAATTTGTTTTCTTTTTACAGTTTAAGTAGTAATTAGCATAAATTAAATTGGGAGCAGCGCAAATCAAAGGTTCAAGTTTTCTAATTATCTCCTTAGTAATTAGTTAGCTTTTATAACAGCTCATCAGATTAGTTTCTCTTTATTTTTCTTTTTTTTTGCATTTTTTATTTTTTTATTTTATTTTATTTTAATTGTTCTTGTGTGATTGCATGCTTGGTCGTAGATCCCTATTGTGTGACTTAGAACCAATAGATAGTGAAATTGAGAGAATTTTCCATCAAAGAAAGATAGCTGCTTTAAAAGAAAAAGAAGTTGACCAAATTAAGGAAAATATAATTGAAGATAAAATGGCTAGAGAACCACAACAATGACCTTTTAAAGATTATTTTAGCCCATTACCTAATCTAAGCACCTCATGTATTCGATATCCAGATGTTGTTACTAAGAGTTTTGAAATAAAGCCTAATGTTCTTAATTGTCTCCCATCTTTTTATGGCTAGATAATTAAGATCCCTATAATCATTTGAATAATTTTGATGCTGTGTGCCAAACGTTTAAATATGAGAACTTTTCTGTTGATGATGTTAAGCTTCGTTTGTTTCCATTCTCATTAACAGATAGAGCTAGATCATGGTTTAATACATTGCCAGCTAATAGCATTCCATCTTGGGAGAGAATGGTTGAGAAACTTTTGAATAAATATTTTCCTGTCCACAAGACTAATGCTATTCGCAGGGAGATATCAGAGTTTACACAAAGAGAGGATGAACAATTCTTTGAAGCATGGGAGAGATTTAATAGCTTACTATTGAAGTGTCCTCATTATGGATTTGAAAACTGGCACCAGTGCTAATATTTTCTAGAAGGATTATTGCCACATATTCAAGAGTGGTTGATGGCCACTAGTGGAGGTGAACTTATGTCCAAGAGTGCGACAAAAATTTGGGACTTCTTCCAGAGACAAGCAGATAATTCCCAGCAGAGGAGTCGATCTTCAAGGAATAGTAAAAGAATAAAGGGATTGAATGAGATTCACAGCGGTGAATCTAGTTCCGATATTAAAGAACTTAAAACCTACATGGAGGGAATTTGTCATCAGTTTGCTTCACTTGTAGGTATTAATCCAATTGTACCACAAGCTTATAACCAATCTGAGCAAGATTCTTACCCTAGTCAAGTTAACTCCATTAACATGATGAGAAGACAGTCTGCCTATAATCCCTATTCCAACACCTATAATCCGGGATGAAGAGATCACCCCAACTTTTTATGGTCACAAGATTTTCAGCAGAATTAGATAACAGCTCAAGTTCCTCAAGCTCCTCAACCTAGCTTTAGACAATTTAACCAGAACTTCTCACAGCCTAAACCATGGGATGATGCAATCCAAATGCTATCTAAATCTACAGAGGATGCTATAGCAAAATTAAGAAATGAGGTAAGAACCACCCAGAATTCTCAAGCACAATCCATGTCTAACCTTGAGAGTATGATGGGACAACTAGCTTCATCAGTGCAAAATATAGCAGCATCCATAGAAAAAAGAAAATTCCCAAGTCAACCAGTTCCTAATCCTAAAGGAGTACATTAAGTTGGATCGAGTTCAAGTTATCAGCATGAAGAGGCAAAATCTATTATGACTTTGAGAAGAGGAAAATTGTTTGACAACAAAGTAGAGGTTCAAACAAGAAAAACATCTGAACCTGCCTCTTCAGATCTACTTCCATCAAACGACTCATCACTAAATGATCTAGAAGAAAGCAGCCCACCAGCTTACATCCCTAAGGCCCCTTTTTCTCATTGATTAGCAAAGGTAAAGAAAAGGTCTTCAACAGGTGAGATTATGGAAATCTTCAAGCAGATGAGTATAAACATCCCTTTACTTGAAGCAATTAAGCAAGTTCCCTCATATGCTAAGTTTTTGAAGGATTTATGCACTAAAAAGAGAAATTTGCATGTTACCAAGAAGGTATTTCTAACTAAACAAACAAACAATTTACTTCAATGTAAAATGCCACCAAAATTTAAGGATCTAGGTTCCCCTACTATATCATGTGTTATAGGGACCCAATTATTTGATAAAGCAATGTTGGATTTAAGAGCTAGTGTTAATATTTTTACATATTCTGTTTATAAGCAACTTAGGCTAGGTCAATTACATCCAACTTTTATTATTTTGTAACTTGCTGATAGGTCAATGAAAATGCCTCGTGGTATTATTTAGGATGTGTTGATACAGATTGATAAATTTTATTATCCTATTGATTTTATTGTTATTGATACTTAGCCAGTACAAGATCCTACAAAACACACTCCTGTTATTTTAGGTCGTCCTTTCTTGGCTACAGCTGATGCTCATATTAGTTGTAAGACTGGAAACATGCAATTATTTTTTGGTAACATGACTATGGAATTGAATATTTTTAGTGTTCCCAAGCAGGCACAAGAAGATGATGAAGTTGTTGAAGTAGATATGATAGAAGCAATAGTTGATGATTCATTTATTTCTAACCATTGTAATGATCTATTAAAGACATGCTTAACTCACTTTGGTTTATCTTTTGATGTTGATAATGCTATTTCAGAAGTTAATGGTTTACTTGATTCTGCACCTATCACGGATCTAACTAAGTGGAAGGAAAAGATTGATCCACTTCCTCCTGAATAGAAAATTGAACAATTCCAATTGGAGCTGCTTCCTAAAGAAATGCAATATAGGTCACATTATGACGTGAAAAAGGTGGTAAGATCTGAAGTGCTTAAATTGTTAAAATTTTATAGTATTTTAGATAGTTCTCAAATAAGCTTAAACCAGATGAGACCAAAGCAGTATGATATTAATGAGTATTACTAGATAAAATGCTCAAGAGCTTGACCAGTCATGCTTTCTATTATTTTCTTTATAATTGCTTTGATTATCACCACATTCTTATTAATCCTGGTTAATTTGTATTTTATATTAATTAGTTAGTTTAGTAGGATTTTATGTATTTTTCTTTATTTTATTTTATTATTTATATTTATTTTAACGTTTTCCCTAGATTTTTTTTCTCTAGAATATTTTACAGCCAGTTCAGGTGCTATCCCTCCTACTTATTTCTCTTACTATGGTATTTATGTTTTCCTTATATTTTCGCACATTGACATGCACATCTTTAGAATAGGGAACATTGAGGACAATGTTTAGAATAGGTTTGGGGGTGAGATATCTTAATAAAAAAATTAAAAAAATTAAAACTTTTAAGGCATTTTGTGTGATCTTTTGATATTAGATGACATGATGACTTTTAAATTTTAGTATTCGTATTATCTTTGGCTTTGAGTTATGTTACACCATGTTTGTTATTTTGCATGTTGATTTTGGTGATAAGTGTAAATTGAGAGATTTGATGAGTGAAATTAATTGAGTTATTTGAAGGAATGAGCATGTCATAATAAGATCCGAGTTTTTAAGCCTATTATTTTTCTTGAAGAGTAAACCTTTTTGTCCATTTTTTATTTATGTAGCTTAATAGTTTATTATTTTATACATGATCTCCATATTTTTCTTTGAGTCGACCATTGATTAAATTAAAAAATTTATGTGTTGTTGCATCTGAAGTCCATTGAACTAATAGATATGAAAGACTATTTAGTACTCTAAAAGATGACAGAGAGGCCATCTTTGATCTGTTTGAGCCTTTTATAGCCATCCCTATTGTAAAGTATCCATAGTTAGCCCTTTTGAGCCTATTTGAAAAAAAAAACTTTTTTCTTTGTTAACTTATTATCTTATCCCACTCTAATATTTGGAGTATTACCCTATGTTTTATATTTTCCATCATCGATTCATGTTTGAGAAAAATACAGATGATTATGTTATTCATAAAAGTGGTGCAATGAATCAAAGAAAAAAAAAAAAGAAAAATATAAGAAAAAGAAAGAAAAGTGTATGATTGGAAAAAAAGAAAAGACAAGAAAAGTACAAAAGCAAGAAAAGCAATATAAAAAGCACCTTGACTTTATTTTTTTTAAAAAAAATCTCTATTTTTTTCTCAAGCATATATTTTATTTTTTCTATTATTCTTTCTTTGTTAGCCATATCTCTAGCCTACGTTACGTCCTAGTAAAAGTCCTTCTTGATTTTAGGGAACTATAGTATGAAGTAGAAGCTGGTGATATGGACTGAAAGATGTGGTGATATATGAAAAAGAAGAAAAAAATAATATTATTGGTTTGACTAGTAATTTATTTAACTTGAGATCATTGTTTTTATTTCTAAGCTATGGGCATTATTCTTTCATCTTGGTGAGAGTGAGATATTATTTTCTATTATTTTCTCCCAATTTATGATTCTTTGGAGTGATTGTTTTTATTGGGCTTATTTTCTTTTGAGAGTGTCATTCCTAACCTATGAGATTTTGGAGTTTGACGTGTCATTCTTGAAAGTGGCTTGATTAATGTAGCTTTGATGATTGATCATTATGCATGAGTTTTCTTGACTGATTCTATGAGTGGTTGATGTGAATGTGATATCTCTTTAGGCTGGAGATAATGCTTATACTTTTATTTGATTGTTGTTATTAATCCGATTGAAAAAATGAATGCAAATGCCTTGAAAAAAAAAGAGAGTCAGTGTTTTTAGTATTTATTTATTATCTTCATGTTAATTTCAAAGATGTTTGTGGGCATCATTGCTGGAAACCCTCACGACACTATAACTCGTCCACTAGGACCGCCTAGGGGTTTAAAGGCTTGTTGCATACGCTAAATGCAATCGCAATTACCTGCGAAAGTGGTCTAATTATATTTTTATTTCTTTATTTTTAGTTTTTAATTTTGCTCGCGGATTAGCAAAATTTAGGTTTGAGGGTATTTGATGGGCATAATTTATCTACATATTTTACCCTTTATTATATAATTACTAGTTATTTTTATTTATTATTTTAATTAATTAAATTATCTTATTGAACAGAGTAACAAATTGAAGATTGAGAATAAACCGTGCTTAAAAGAATTAAATTGGTGAAAAGCTTAAGATTATTTGGATTTATTATTGGTGGACTTATGGCTGAATTATAAATTAAATTAATTGGCCAAATTTGCAAGACAAGCACGTGACGAGCATTAGCAATTAAATGGTTTGATTGTGGAGACCCCACGTGCAAGAGCAACAAGCTTGGAAAGCCAAGCCTTTTGGCTTTAGGATATGCAAGGTCAGTGGCTTAGGTTAGCGTTATAAAAGGGAAACTTTGGCTTTTGCACAAGGGCCAGCCGCGAGAAGGAGAACAAGCAGAAAAGAGACGGAAGCCAAAATTGAAGAATTAGAGCAGCATCCGCATGTGGGTTCTATTAATTCTATTTTTTTTAATCTCTCTATGTCTAACTAAATCTTTTATACTGGGGTTAAGGATGAAGTCCTGTTCAATGAAATAAATTATCTTTTATTCAGTTAATTTCCTACTTGTGCTTTAATGTTTATGGTTTTTATTTCACATGTTTGGTTGAATATTATTAAATCATTTCACCAATTCTGTCATGCATTATTGATTGTTAGGATAAATATTTGACTAAAACTATGCTTGGATTTATAAAGTTTATATATGATTATCTTTGATTCTGTATCTTTCATTAAATTGTTTACACAAAGTACTTAGGAAAACTTTGACTATTTGTTATTCAATATGTTTACAAGGGATGCTTAGATATCACACTATTAAGCAGAAAAAGAACCTACATAAGATTAATTTTAATTTGGCTTAATTATTATATCCATGAGTAGACATAGATTGATTTTGAGTTATCACTCTAAAATTGGGAATTAATTGATAATTTATAATTGTTAAGTTGAGCAGTGGTGGATTCCGAAATCTTAATAGTTTCAATCTCTTGAATTCTTACTTTAAATTACTCGTTTTAATTTTAGTTGCATCTTTAGTTTTAATTTCTTTAAACAAAATATTTTCTTTTTAATTAGGGTAGAGTTATAATTAGTTTAGATTAAATTTTACTTTTCTAAAAATTGACAGTCCCTGTGGGTTCGACCTCGTTAATCTTAATTTATATTACAGTAGATTCGTGCGCTTGCGAGTACATTAAAATTTGCACAACATGAGCTTTCAGGGCAAGAAGAGCATCTTGGTCTGTGGTAATAGAACTTGTGTTGGCTGCTGCAGCTGCGATAAATAAGAAAATAAAAGTCAAACAATAAGTAAGAGAAATCTGCCATCATACTGGGAGAATGAACTCTTTCCATAAGATGAGAGTATTTAGATTGTAAGTGCGTGCTTTATTGGATTGTTAATGCTACCAATTATCTATAATGAAAGCGAAATTTCTATGAAAATAGAGGAGAAAAGGATCCGCATGCGTTAAGCCAAACCTTCGATCACCACTAGCCTATACTTATAATCGTAATGACTTGAGAATTTATTTAATTATTGGCAAATGGAAAGTAAATTTTTTTTAAGACAATTAGCCCGCAAGTTTTGTTTTCCTTTATAATCATTTTTGGATTAGGTAGGGATTTATTAATTTCCTATAATCAAACTTCTATTCTCATAGCTTTTATACAAATTTCCAGTAATGCATTTCATAATTCTATTTGAAATTTTGTTCTCATGAGTTTTGGAGTAAATATGTTAGAAATTTCTAATATATATATATATATAACATAAATTTTTGGATAAACTCAAATAATATTTTCGTATCTTTTTCTTTTAAATTTGATATAATTTACTAGTCCTGAAAATTATACAAACGAACCAAATCAATATTTTTGGATCAAAACAGAGGAGGAAAAAAAATAGTGCAATCTCGCTGCAAAAGTTACGTTTTAAGAAGAAGAAATTATGGTGTAACACCAAACCGATTAATTAATTATGCATGCTTTATGTATTATAACATTTTTGTCAATCCTCAACCCGAGTCAGAAAATCACGGGTTGCAAAGGCAATGAAAGTGGAGACAATTGGACAATGACTAATTAATAATACGGTGTGACACTAAAGTCATTTATTAATGTCGCAATTGTCTTATTTTATTTCATAAGTTATTTTGCGAGTGTGATTAAACCACCCTTGCAAATTTGATAAAAAACTGAGATGATAAAATGGGTTGCAGTGAGTGTCTCAATGAACAGTAAATTAGTCCGACCGATTGACTTGGCTGGACTGAAATGCAAACTTTAGCATCTGAATTCATATTTTTGTGTTTTTTTTTAAGTAAATGTTTTTTAATCTCTACAATTTGAATAAACAACAGTACAATTTATATCGCACAGGCAAAAATAATCTAAGAAAAAAATAATATAAAATATAAGACAATTAATGATAAAATATGCTTATATTAGTTTGTATGAGAAAAATATTTTTGTGTAAAAATTCCAATCTCATGCAATTTATACCACAGAAGGCAAAAATATATAATTAATTCAATCCAATTTATTTTTATTATTATAATTTGATTGAAAAGTAAAATAATTATTAACGTGTCTAATGGGTGCTTTCCACTTTAGTGAAGGAAGGAATGCTCTTTAATTAGCATCGAAATGAGGAGACCACCGGTCAAATTACATTGTTTCTTACTCTAGAAAATCAAGGGTTCGTTTGATTTGGGAAAATGGAATAGAAAGTAAAAGAAAAAAGGACAAAGAAAATCTTTATTAGAAAGTAACAAAAACGAAAAATATAAGTTATAGGCTCTAAGCTCAAATGAGCTATTTATAGATAGAAGAAATCAAAACACTCTAGACTAATGAGAAGCTATCAAGTGAGCCTAGCAGTAGCTTTTCACTGCACGAGTTGTGCAACGGAACTATTGTTTTTCCAATGAGAGGCTGCCGCACGGCGCGTCGCACATCATAAGCTGCCGCGCTTATCTGAACAGAACCCCTAGAATTATTACTAATTAAACTAATTACTAATTGATAATTTAATATACAATCTTTGGTGCCAACTCAGCAATCTGTTATAGCACACTTGCCAGCATGGCATACAGCTACATAGCAACGGCGTTGCATCTTGAACAACCTTCGTACAGCCTTGACTCTTGAATCCAAATATCCTGCTACGCTTGAGTGCAGCCAATAAACCGTGGTCCTTCCTCAGCTATAATATGATCCCCTGATGAACTTGACACTCCAACATATGCAACTTTTATAAATGAGAGACAAGATGAATCTAAGTGAAGTGAAAGTATTAAAAAAAATAAAAAAAATAACTACATAAATGAATCCCTTCACGATGTATTCAGAACAGAGTTTTAAACTATTAATTTTAGGGATATTATCAATTTACCACTTAAGTTATCTGACATATCATATCAATACCATAGTTTGGAGAAAAGTATATCTTACTACCAAACGTTTATGATATTATTAATTTACCACCATTCCGTCAGTTCAGTTAAAAATTTACTGATGTGGCATTTAAAACATTCTCCATAGAACCCAAAATGCTGCATTTGACAAGGAATTAAACAAGAAAATTTGCTGTTGTTACGAGGGCATTTAAGACATTTACTTGAAATGGCATGCATCCACTTCACTAAATTTCTTCATTAACCATGAGAGATTATCACGGACATGTCAAAAGAGTTGCAGAGCACCAACTAATGAAGTAATAACATTCATAAAGTTAACATGTCAAACAACCCACTTCACAAAATCGAGTAATAATAACAAAAACAAAGAGAGTAAAGGCGTAAAATTTAACACACAAGAAGCAAAATGAACTGTGAAGTAGCTAAGAAACAGTTAAAATTCAGATAGTTAGTAGCTATAATAAAATACATACAGAAATGACAGAACAACAAAGTAATTAAAAATGACAAAAATAATTAAAAACAAACTGCGACAGGATGAATTGATGATGATGATGAACTCGAGATAATGATGCTTGGGGATTAATTGAATATTGACGATGATGATGACAAATTGAAGATGGTGAATTTGGGCTTTGTGGAATTGATGATGATGATGAACTCGAGATGATGATGCTTGTGGATTAATTGAATTTTGACGATGATTATGACAAATTGAAGATGCTGAATTTGGGCTTTGTGGGATGAAGATTGAAGAAGGTGAGGGATGAGGAGAAACGGCGGCTGCAGTATGATCAGGCTTTTAGGGTTTCTTTTTTTTTTTTTATTTTTTGCTTTTATATTTAAAATTAATAACTTAAAATTAATTATTTTATAATTATTTCTTTATTTTTCAAGGGTAAAATCATCTTTTATGATCTAGAGGTAAAATTGACTTACAATACATTTTCTGTTAAATATTAATGTTTTCTTAATGGAATGGTGGTAAATTGATAAAATCATAAATATTTGATAATAAAAAGTACTTTTCTCCAAACAATGGTATTGACATGATATGTCAGAATAACTTAGGTGGTAAATTGATAATATCCCTTGATTTTATATAAGAACTTGTGTTAGTGAATTTATAAACACATTACAACCAGAGATAGATTTTCAATATTAATCAAGTTTTGAAAGACTAATTTATTAGTTAGTGTAATAAATTAGGTGTAAGATTTATCTATGTACTTCTGGTAAATGACAGCTTTGTGGATCAATAATCCTCTTTTTCTTTTTTAATTTTAGGGAAAAAGACACCCACACTCCCAAGGTTTGCTTAATGATCACACAAATCCCCTTAGTTTCATAAATAATCACACATACCCTTTTTTAACTATTTTACCCATAATTACAATAACTCGATACAATTGATTTTAAATAAATTTCTAGAATAAATTTAAATATAAATTAAAATAATATAATATAATAAATAAAATAAAATTTATAAATTATTTTGAATATTAGAAAAGTTATTTTTAATATTATTAATCTATCATATTCTTCTAATAATAATAAAATATATTTGACATATTAATAATATTAAAAAAATTATACCTAACATTCAAATAATTTATAAAATTTATATTATTTTATTTACAATGTATTTTTTAATTATCTCTACATTAGTATAAATCTTAAAGTCAATTTTTGGATTAATAGATTTTAGTATTAATAACTTAATAATAACTTTACTATTAAAAATAATAAATTAATATTAAAAATAATTTTCATTATATATGTTATTTTATTAATTATAGTTATTGTAATATTTTATTTGTATCATATGATATTTATTTATTATTTTTATCTTATTATTATATTTATATTTATTTGGGTTGTTATAATCAAAGGATATAATAGTCATTTATAAAATTAAAGGGGTTTGTGTGACCATTTATGAAACCAAGGGAGTTTGTGTAACCATTTAAACAAACCTTGGGGGTGTAGGTGGCTTTTCCCCTTAATTTTATTGCAAGTAAAAGTCGTTTTAAAAGAACTGTAAATGCTTGCCTAGCTATTTAGGCCATTTTGACATGTAGTAAGGTCCATTTCTCAATCTACCAGCTGTGGTATTCATAAATTGCATTATATAGATGAACTGATGGGTAGAAAACTAAACGCACCGAAACATTCAATCTTTTAAAATCCTACGAAGTATTCATAATTTTCCCGACATAAAGCAAAAGAATACTAATTAAATCATATTGACTTGATTATAGTAAATGGAAGTCTAGATTTTCCCTATAGAAAAATCTAATAAATTAATTAAACCTAAACAAGTCGGCATAATTCTCCATAGAAAATTAAAGGGACTAAAATTGCACAGTAACAAATCACCTTAGAAATTGAATAAGATACAGCAAATTGACCAAGTAGCAATTCCGTTCCAATCCGAACCATGGCTAATTTAGAATGAATATTTGGAAGTGAGAGAAGGCAGGATCACATGAGGGCAAAATCAAGGAAAACAGAATTATAGCATTGAGGCAGGAATTGAAAGTTAGATAATACTCTCATACACTGTTATTGAGGGTGTTCATTGCAAAGATTACAATTTGATTGTCTCATACTCTACCCCCTAACATTTTTACGCAACTAGTCTCTAATTTTTAAGAGTCTTGTTAGTCTAGGGATGGTAATTTTAGGATCCGGATCCAGATTTAGGTACATCCGGTTCCGGATCCGGATTAATTATTTTATATCCGCATCCGGATCCGCAAAATAATATGCGGATCCGAATGCGGATAATATCCACCTGGATTGCGGGCGGTTATTCCGAATATTCGGATCCGCAATTTTGAAATTAAATAATTTAAAATTTAATTTAAAAATTCAATATTTTAACTAATAATAATAAATAAAATCCAATTATAAATTTATAATTCAACAATTAACAATTAACAATTAACAATTCAACATAACCTACAACATCATAAATCTACAATTAAAAATACTACAACATAAATTAAAAATTAAAAAAATCAACATAAATTCAATAATTTACCTAATAATATTAAATAAAATCGAAATATAAATTCATAATTCAAGAATTAACAATTTAACATGAATGACATACAATAATATCATAAATCCATAATACCACAATATAAGTAATATATTTTTTAATTTAATATACATATTATATAATTTATAGTAATATATATTTTTTAATTTAATATATATATTATATAATTTATCCGCATCCCCGGATATCCGATTTTCCAGATGCCATTGCATCCGAATCTGGATCTTTTTGGATGTGGGCTGGATCCGGATTATATTGCCATCTCTACCTGTTACAATACACTTCATATCCAAATTGAAGACAAATGACACGCATTACTCTTTGGTCAAAACATGTTTGTCCTCCCGGCTTAATAGATTTGCATCACCAACTTCCATAATCGAAATGGGTAGCAAATCATTAACCCTATACTTTAATGTCATTTCTTCAAGAAAATTTCCTCTCGTGGGTTTGTTCCCGAGAAATAAGTTACAGTGAGTGTATCGATAAACACTGAATTAGTCCGATCAATTGACTTCACTGGACTGGGATACAAACATTAGCATGTGGATTCATACTTTTGTGTTTTTTTCAAGTAAATGTTTTTCAATCTCTACAATTTGAGTAAACAACATTACAATTTATATCACACAGGCAAAAATAATCTAAGAAAAAATTAATATAAAATATAAGACAATTAATGATAAAATATGGTCAAATTAGTTTGACTGAGAAAAATATTTTTGAGTAAAAATGTCAATCTTATGCAATTTATAACACAGGACAAAAATATATAATTAACTCAATCCAACTATTCTGATTATTATAATCTTGATTGAAAAGTAAAATAATTATAAACGTGTCTAATGGGTACTTTCCAATTTCATAAAGGAATGTGTTAGGCAGTCTTGGGCCTTTCTTAACCCCAAAAGCTAGTTCAAGTGGTGAGGCTTTCCCTCACACTTATAAAGTCACCTTTAGCCCCTTTCACAACCAATGTGGAATAGCCTCAACAATCTCCCATCACACATTAGTGCCTTGGGTCATAAGTATAGACACTTGTTCTCCTTACTAGACTGTTAGGGCTAAGATTGTTCATGAACATGAGTTCTGATACCAGTGTTATGGGGGTTAGGCCTAGGATTTCTACATATATCTAACTCAAAAGACTAGAATATTAGGTGGAATGACCTATCCTACTTATAAACCCAAGTAACTCCCTATTACTAGTCAATATGGGTCACGACTGAATAATCCTCCCGCCTTGGGATGAAACCATTGTTAGTTTCTAGTCCTTTTGTCAGACACACGTGGGTTGTTTTACCACCACATTCTAGTTATGAGGGTCTAGTTGTCGTACCACTTGTTAGATGAGTTAGGCCTCTCTCAAATCCAAAAACTAGCTCAAGAGATAAGGCTTTCACTCACACTTATAAAGTCACTCCTTACCCCTTCAACAACTGATGTGGGATAACCTCAACAAAATAAATGCCCTTTAATTAGCAAAGAAATGATGAGACTGCAGGACATAGTACATTGTTTCTTACTCTAGAAAATTAATCATTTGATTTAGGAAAAAGGAAGAGAAAGTGAAAGAAAAAAGGACAAAAAAATCTTAATTAGAATGTAACAGAAAAGTAAAATATAAGTTATATGTTCTAAGCTCAAATGAGATATTTATAGATAGAAGAAATCAAAACACTCTAGACTAATGAGAAGCTATCAAGTGAGCCTAATAGTACGTAGCTTCTCATTGGACAAGATGTGCAACGAAACCCATAGTTTTGCCAATGAGAGATTGCCACGTGGCATGTCGCTCACTAGTAGTGAGTGCGCTTACCTGAACAAACCCCCTAAACTAATTACTAATCAAACTAATTACATATTGATAATTTAATATATAATCTTCAGTGCCAGCTCAACAAACTGTTATAGTACACTTGCTAGCATGGCATATAGCTATACAGCAATGGCCTTGTATCTTGAACAACCTTCAGACAGCCTTGACTCTTGAATCCAAATATTCTACTGCACTTGAGTGCAGCCAATAAACTATGGTACTTCCTTAGCTATATGATCCTTGTGATGAACATGATACTCCAACGTATATAACTTTATAGAAGAGAGAGAAGTTGAATCAAGTGAAGCGAAAGCATAAAAAAACATAACTAGATAAATAAATGTTGAGAATTTTGCGTTTGATTGCTCAAGATTTAGAGAAACATCGAAATAGAAAATATTTACACATACAACAGAGATATGGATTCAACGAAGTTGTTCGTGATGATGCAAGTTATGAAGATAATGTTATTGAGGAAATAATGACTTTGCTTCCCTTTTTAATGTTTCTCCATCAAAGGAGAATATTGATTGGCCATTCACATCACCTTCAATGTCTCAAGATCCTCTAATTGATTTAGATAAACCATCAAAATTTGATGATTATGTCGTTATTGTTCAGCAAGTAGAGGTAACTATTGATACATCATTTGATCTTGTGTAGCAAAGAGAGCTACTTATTGATCCAAGCTCTCTTGATTTGCTTAAAGAAGACAAAGAAGGTTGTGTGCTATTTTCCAATGGTTAACAGATTATGAGAAGAAAACAATTTTCTTCAATTATTTCCAAATTCGACATGAATTTGGAGTGATTGGATGGAAGAATAATGTTAGAGAAATTGTTGATGGAAGAATTTATTTTATGCTATTGGAGTGATTGGATGGACATTATTACAAAAATTAGAAAATTCAAAGTTCATTGTCTATATCGAAGCTCTACTTTAAATATTACTCCTTATACTAGCGAAGATGTCTTGGAGACTACAACAGGCAAAATTCGAGAACGAATTTTCTCTACCTTAGCTGAAATGATGCAGAACAAGAAATTGAAGCAATCCTAATTAGATTGAGATTTGTATAAAATTTAGGAATATTTTAATTAATTTTTATTCCAGTTTACTTTGGTTTCCTATTTAGAGTTTCATTATTTAGGTATAGCTTATTTGATTTGTATTCTTATTTTAGGTATAGCCTTATTAAAATAGGTTTTTTAGTTAATTAGAACAAGTCATAATTAGTATAAGTAAGTGTCTTTTGTAGTTTTTACAAGCAGATGCCTTCATTAATTGTTATTGATTATTTACTGGAATAAACTCTTGGTTAGAGTTCTATTCTTATTATTTCTTAGTGTTATGTGAAATTAATAAGTTTTAACACTTAGATTTGCAAGTATTCTTAGAATCAATATGGATTTAGCTTATTTCTTTATTCCAAAGATTCTCAAGAATCAATAGAGTATTGAAAATATCCTTATTTATCATTCATCTTGCATATTTTATCCTCTCGTTTGCATCGGTTTCACTACAGAGCATTATTTTGTTGAACTACAATGCATCAATTTGTCAATCTACCAAAGACTAGTATTCATAAAATGCGATATACGAATAAACTGATGGGCATAAAACTATATGAATTGAAACTTACAATCGTTCTAAATCCTACAAAGTATTCATAATTTTCCAGATATCAAACAAAAAATAATAATAAATCAGACTGACCTAAATATAGTAATTGAAAGTCTAGATTTCCCAGTAGAAAAAAAAATTAACTAAACTTAAACAATTTGACATAATTTTGTATAGAAAATTAAAGGGACTCAAATTGCACAGTAAAAAATCATCTTAGAAATAGAATAAGATGCGAAGTAAATTAACAAAGTGACAAATTTGTTCCCATCCGAACCAAAGCACATTTAGAATAAATATTTAAAAGTGAGAAAAGGCAAGATCACATGAGGGCACAACCAAGGAAAACAAACCTAACAGTGAAAAGTTAGATAATACTCTTACACACTATTATCGAAGGAATGCATATCAAACATTATAATTCATAACCAGTGAAAAAAAAGAAAATCAATCTGATTGTCTCATACATCCAGCTCCTTTAACATTTTTAAGCAACGAGTCTCTAATTTTTAAGAGTCTCGTTACAATTTCCTTTGCATTGATTCTCTGCTCTGGTGATTCTACACTACACTCCATAGCCAAATTGAAGGCAAATGACATGCATTGCTCTTTGTTCATAAAATGTTGGTCATCCCGTCTTAGTAGATTTGCATCAACAACTTCCATAACTGAAATGGGTAGCAAATCATTAACCCAACGCCTTAGTGTCATTTCTCCGACAAAAATGTTGTCTGTGGGTTTTGTCCCAGTAAATATTTCCATTATCATAATCCCAAAGCTGTAAACATCCCCATTTGTGGATGCTCGTCCTTCTCTTCCATACTCTATGGATTGCAACAATTACATAGTAAGATAAAATAATTTACAATAATATGCTCAAATGAAGATCATAAGAAATGTATTAAAGAAATAAAAAATATTTAATAGATATCTAGAACAAACCTGGTGCCATATAGCCTATGGTGGCAAGTGTTTGTGTTTGAGTGAAAGATCGATCTTCTCCGAGTAAGAGCTTTGCCATGCCAAAATCACTCAAATGAGCAACCATATTATCGTCTAGCAATACATTGCTAGGCTTTAAGTCACAGTGAGTTATAGGTGCTGAATAACCAAAGTGCAAATATTCCAAAGCTGATGCAACATCTATCATTATGTTCAATCTTTGAAAAATATCCAAAATGTAGCTGCTGGAATACAAACACCTCTCTAGACTTCCAAGAGGCATGTATTCTAATACCAATGCTTTAAAATCATCATTTGAACAACTACTAATGATTTTGATGAGGTTTCGGTGGCGAATACTTTTCATCATGTCACATTCAACATCAAAACTCTTAAATGCTCCTTCATATTGTAGGTCAAAAACCTTTACTGCAACCTCCATCCCATCATGAATTCTTGCCTTATAAATAGAGCTAAAACAACCTCTGCCAATTAGATTGTTTTCATTAAATCCGTTTGTAGCTCGAAAAAGTTCTAGGTATGAAAACCTTCTCCAAGTTGCTATTGGTGGCATATTAGCATCATTTGGTAGCTCTTTTCCTCTCTTTCGATATCTTAAGATCAACAAAATGACTACTATCATAACTATAATACTCAATGGCAAGACAATCCTTAGGAAAAGATCATTTTTCCTTAAAGTGTGGTGGATCCTATTTCTACATGGTGGGACTTGCAAATTGAGTGTACCACACAATAATTCATTTCCCTCAAATGATTCAAATTAGGAAATTTCTAAAAGGTCCTCCTCTAGGAATCTCTCCTTCTAGCTTATTGAAAGAAAGATTTATTTCTTTGAGATCTAACAGCTTCTCTAAAGATGCAGGAATAGTCCCAGAGAGATTATTATTGGATAATTTCAAGGATTTCAAGCTTATCAAATCACCAATGGAATCAGGAATTGAACCTTGCAATCTATTATATTGTAAAAAGAGATATTGTAGAAATTTTAGACCTCCAATTGTAGTAGGGATAACACCTGAAAAATTATTCATGGACAAATCTATTCCTACCGAAACCTTCAAGTTTCCAATCTCTAATGGCAGTGGGCCAGAGAAAAAATTTGAAGACAAGTTAAGGTTTAAGATGTCTTTAAGGTTCCATAAAGCTGAAGGAATAGAAGTTAACTCATTGGAGCCCAAATAGAGGATCCTTATAGTAGAGAGATTGCCAAGGCATGGAGGGATGGATCCAGAAAGCTTATTGCCACGTAAGCCCAAATTGAAATAATGCAGTCAAACGACAAAGAATGTCTGGGATTGATCCTTCCAATTTATTATCTTGAAAACTCAATGACTGAAGCTTTTGTAATTTTCCGAGAGTAGTCGGAATTGATCCATTCAATTTATTACCTCCCAAATAAATTGTTATCAAGCTTGTCAAGTTGCCGATCTCTTCAGGAATTCTGCCACTAATATTGCAATTGAACATCCAAAATTCTTCCAAAGACTGAGAAAGATTGCCAATAGCGCTTGGAAGAATGCCATCTAGTGGATTATTGGAGAGGCTAAAAGAATCTAAATACTCGCAATTTGACAACGAGGATAGAAAGCTCAATTCTGGAGTTGATGATGTCAAATAATTATCATCTAAAGTAAGCCACTTGAGGTTTCTTAAGTTTCCAAATGTGTTGGGAATAAAACCGAAGAAGGAGTTCATTTCCAACGCTAGTATGCAAAGCTTAGAAGCATTGAAGATGAAACTAGGAATTGTGTCACTAAAATTATTACTCCACAAGAGAAGCTCCTCAAGATTTGGATGTTGGACATCTGTGCTTGATGGAAGTCTTCCCGAGAGAGAATTATTTTGAAGCCTTAGTATTCTGAGTGTTGACACATTGAAGATTGTTGCTGGGACATCACCAACTAATTTGTTATGAGAAAGCAACAGCCACTCCAGATTACGAAGATTACCGACTTCATGTGCTATCTTACCTGTGTTTTGAAAGAATTATATTTAAATTTATTTTAGATAAAAAATAATGCACAAAAAGAAACACACTTTTGTTGATAAAAAGTCACCAATACAGTACACAATTACAAGTACTAACATACAAGAAAACCAGTCGTGAAATGCTTCAAACCATCAATGCTTTACTAGTTAAACAAATCATGAGGTCTATGTATCCTTTTCCCTTTCAATTTATCACCCACCTCTGAAGAGGCGAAGAGGGGAAGAATATTTAAGAATTTCACTGACACAATGTAAAAGTGAAATAGATGCTTTAGTTATAAAAGTGAAGGTCTACGCACCGTCAATGCTTTAGTTATGTATATACATATTGCTAGTATTTGTAGTAAAATATATCGACTAATAGCTGTAAAAATTAAAAAGGAATAGGACGAGTAAGCATTAGGTAGTAGATAGATTGTATGTGTGGTTAAAACTAAAAGATGAAATGTGTAGTATGCTGGATTACAGGAAGAATGCAAGAGATTCACATTTGGTATGTTGGATTAAACTAAATATATGATTAGATAACATTGTGTTAGACTAAATTAGATAGGATTGGACTAAGTTATTTATAGAGCAGTGGATTGGACTAATTGATAATTTATAAATAAAATTAGATAATTGAAAATATTAATATAAATTTAATTATTTATCTCGAAACATTTTATTAACAATTGTAAATTAGTATAGATATACACTTTTACATCATGAAAATTCATAATTAAAAATAATAAATATGAATTTAAGATTAATTATTATACATAGATAAATTATTAATAAAGTAATAAATTTTTATTCATATTAATTAAATATAAATATTAATAATCCCAGTATTCACGTCATTAATTATTAGATAAAATAACATATTGAAAGAAACTACTTATTTTAATATTAATTTGAATTAGTAATGTAATATTTATATGAACATAAGAATTTATTTTCAAACTAGATTTTTTAGTTTATTTTTATATGTGCCGCTACAGTGAATATATGAATTTATATCATGGTAGAAGAATATTGATTTCATGAGGTATCTCACTTGTATTTTGAAATAATTATATTTAGATTTGTTTGAGAGAATAAATAATACATAAAACAAAACCACTTTTGTCACCACTCATCCTTCTATGCATTAGTTTGTTTGAAGGCTTATTTGGTATTAAGATTGGGCAGCTGTAATTTTTAAGTTATAATACTAAAATGTTAAATAAACACTAACGTATGCTAATTGCGAAGGTTGTGTACACTTCTGACAAATTATGAGAGAAAATGTTACTGAAAGATCAAATGTGTGGTACTAGAAAGTAAAAGGCTAATTCCGGGAACGCTATTATTAATTATAGGCGTAATAATAATGTGTAATGTACTTCTCCATTTTTAACTATTATTTCAGTAAAATAACTTCATCTATCCTACTTTTCATATTTATCCATTAAAATACTAAAGAGGGCCAGTTCTCAAAATTTAGTTCAAGTTATTCAGTTGAGATGCTTAAACTAAATTAACTTTTTAGCAAATACAAAAATTTCTAATTTTCCTAGCTACTGAGGTTCAAGATTCAGTAAAATACCACACCTGTCGATATACAATAAACCATAATAAGACGCACCTTGAAGTCTGTTAGAGTGAAGATGTAACTCCTTAAGCTTCGTCAAGTTACCGATTTCTTTTGGTATGGCCCCCGAAAAATCATTGAACCCAAAATATAAAATTCGCAAATATTTGCAATTTGATAGAGTGGAGGGTATTTTGCCGTAAAACAAGTTTTGGGTCAAATAAAATTCTTCCAAAAATGAAAGATTGTTGCAAAAATTTGCAGGAGTTCAAAGAGATAGTCTATTGACGCTGAAATCAAGAACTTGTAAAGAAGACATCTCGAATTTGAAAGAAGACAAAGAACCGGAGAGTTGGTTATCACTGAGATCAAGTTGTTGTAGTTGAAATAGATGTCCAACGTGAGGAATGGTGCCTGTTTAGGAAATTGTTCGTTAATAGACTATCTCGCTATAGTATAATTTACAAAGTTTTGCATAATCTCACAAATTTCTAGCAAATAACAGGGATAATGTTAAATAGTGGAAACAATACATCCCCATAAGAGAATTTATAATGGGAGATGTAAAATTACGAAGAAGAGGAAGATTTCACATATATACGTCGTTAGAGCTTACCTATCAAGTTATTACGTGACAAATCCAAATTTAGTAGAGAAGAGTGTTTTAAGATAGATGAAGGAATGGTTCCAGTTAAGAAATTATCGTATAGTATCAACATCTCCAATTCTCCAAGATTCCCCAACTCCTCTGGAATTTCTCTTAAAAATTATGAAATTATTATGCGTAAACATTTTAAAGTTATTACCTGACTTTGAAGAATTAAAAAAGATGAAATAAATAAAATTATTGCCTGAAAAGAGATAAAAAAACAATTTACTCTCGAATTAATGAATTATAGGTCGACAGATTAGTTAAAGTGAGACAAATTTTTTCATCGCTTAATTAAACGTTTTGAAAAGAGTTTATAGAGTTAAATAAGTACTTTTGACTATTAGATAAGTCATACCAAACATGTAGTAAGGCTAGATTTAATTTATTTTAGACTTTTCCTTCTAAAATCAAAACACATGTTTTCATGCCTAAATAAGCGTCTAAATTTAACCAACGTTGTCACAAACTATTGCGTCTTTCTGGCTTCTTCTCTCTACTACTTGTTATATCTAGGGGCAGGCATAAAACCTATAACCTATGGTTCAACTCAAACTCAAATTAAATTAAATGATTTTGGGTTGGGTAAATAGTCAAATGGATTGGTTTGGGTTTTGTTATATTTTAAACCATCTAAATATGGTTTGGTTTGGTTAATCCATTTGAAATTTATTAATTTTTTAATGGTGCGGCTATTTGAAACCACAAAATTTATTTTTACACCCACTTTCTTAATGAACCCATATTAAAATTTAGTATTAATTATTTTTGTTCTATACACCTCTCAAAATACCAAAATTGCCCTAATATTTCATATTCAATATAAATTTTCATCTATTCTTCTTCGTTCTCATTTTCTTCTCCAACACTAATTATTTGAAATGACAAATTCATATATAGCATTATTAATATTCAAAATGCCATTAACTTGGCGTTGCAAAATGAATACTATGAAATGAAGGAAATTATGGTATATATGATCTCTTCAAAATAAATGACCCTTCTTTGGTGGTGTTCTCTACAATTGGTTGCTTTAGTTAAGAATAAGTAAGTTTTATGTCCATGTTTATATATATATATATATATATCTTGATATTTCATAAATTTTGCTACATACTTGATGATTCATGAAATAAGATAAAATTTTTAATATTAATAAATTTGGATATCAACATAAATCATGCTTCAAAAGATGTTTAAATTTGATATAGAAAAGAAAGAGGAACAAAGAATTAGCAGATTGATTCAACGTGTAAATTATTTTTTAATTTATTAAAATTATAATAATATTGTACTTTTTACATATTAGTAATTTTTCTTTATGGGTCTTTTTGTAATATTAAATTTACAAATAAATGGGTATAAAAAGTATTTTTTTGTGTTTAAATATCCCCACCCATATTTTAAACTCCAAAAATCCTAACATAAAACTATATATTTCCCAAAATACTCTTATAACAAATTTATTTAAAATTAAGATTTTATAAATTAAATAATTAAATTAGATTATTTCTTTTCTGTTTTCAACAACGGCCCCCCTTGTAGCTATCGCTACCACCGCCGCTAATGGAGATGTGGTCTTATATCGACAAGTTACATATTATCAGATTTTAAATTTATTGATTTATTCAAATATAGTACCATTATCAAAAATGAGACCTTGTAGATATAGAGGTGGTGGCACCATGACTTTGCCAAATTTTTCAACTTTTTCGATCATTTTTTTCTACAAATGTCTTACCATAGCATAGACTGGAAATTTCTAATAATGATGATCCCAAACTTACCTTGGTCATGGTTCATTCATCGCTGCCGGTAATAGTGATGACTCTATTGATGGTGGAGGAATAGTGGCACCGGTGGATTAAAATTTGAAATAAAATTTAAGTGTTATTTATTTAAGAAAGAAATATAAAAATCATTTTTTATCATTTCCGTATACATCACAATTAGATGAGTAATTATGAACTATATCTTAAAAGCCTATTATTTGATTTTATTATATTATTTGATTTAGGATGAAGTTTTTGTAAAATTTATTATTTAAAATTTTTATCCATTACATTTTTTTAAAAAATATTTTTTGATATTCTAATATTTATTTAATAATTAATATGTATTTAGTAAATAATATACATAATAATTAATAATTATTATAATTTTGTTATAATTGAATTTACTAAAATAAAAGATATTTGGATCATGAAACTCAAACCAACAAAAATGAGTTGCTTTGGGTTGTGTTAAAAATCGTTCGGGTTAAGATCCAACTTTTTTTGGTTTGGTTTGAGTTAACCTAAAACCCAATACAAACCAACCCATGCCCATTCTAATTATATTATTAACTTTAAACTTTCGGTATAAACTTGAGCAAAGAAGTAACATTGCCAATTAATTCTTATTTCTTTTACGAATTTATGTCATGGATTTAGATTAAAATTGAATGCATTACTGTTATTAGTATTCTGCAATAACATGTGACACTTGAAGTGGACAAAATCAATTGAACACAATTTCTATTTGCAATCGTCTGCAATAAATTTAACTTTACATATATAAATATTGTTCTACCTTTCTAAATTCTCCATTTAATTTTGGATTCTAGAAAGACAATTTAAAAAAAAAAACAAAAAAAAGAAAGAAAAGAAAAACATCTACTTTGCTTGATTGATTATCAAAGCTTTGTTGGGTGAACACGAAATAGAAGAAAATGCGATAGGAACGAGAAAGAGGAAAAAGAACAAAGTGAAATAAATAAAAGGTTAACACTTGTTAGAAATCCGTTAAAATCCGTGCCGTTAATCTTAGATTTTTAATTAGGCAATAAAACGATGTGTTTTAATTTTAATAAGAAAAGTCTAAAAGTAAATTAAATCTTAGCCTTAGAAAGACATAAATGACATGTATAATGATCTTATACAAAATTTAAGAAAGATTAGATTAGAAGAGGATCCAAATCCTTCTAAAAAAAAAATGAAAAGGATCCAAATCCCTTTATCTATTATATTTATAAGGAGATTCAAAGTTACTGTAACATTTATTTCAAGGTTTCCAATTGAAATGCTTAAACACAATTAATTTTCGAGCAAAAAACATTTTCTAGTTTTTCTATCAACCTTCCTGTTATTCTAGGAATGAGCACATTGGTCAAGGTAAAATACTACGAGTGATGATTAAAAAAAAGACATAAATTTAAAGTCTGTTATCATACACACCTTGGAGTCTGTTTTGGTCAAGATATAATTCCTTAAGCTTGATCAAATTACTAATTTCCTTTGGTATGGCTCCTGAGAAATCGTTGACCGACAAAGATATTGTTTGTAGGAAAGGAAAGTTGTTGCAAATATTTGCTGGAAGTTCACCTGGGAGTTCACCAAATAAGCTATTATATTCAAAATGAAGATTAGCTAGTAAAGAAGGCTTCTTAAGATGAAGGAAGGGAAAGAACCGGAGAGCTGGTTATAGCTAAGATAAAGTTTTTGAAGTTTTTGAAGTGAAGATAGATTCTCAAGTTGAGACGGAATGATGCCTGTTAAAACAATTATTTGTTAGCGGTGGTAGCTTCAATTATATAAAGATAAGAAGTGATTACTTGTCAAATATTTTATGTAGGTATCACACATGCATGTTGTCAGTGAAGGCTACCTGTCAAGTTATTAAGTGACAAATCCAAATTCAATCGAGAGGAAAGATTGAAGATTGATGAAGGAATGGTTCCGGTCAAGAAATTATTTTGTAGCCATAACATCTTTAATTTTGCAAGATTCCCCAGCTCCTCTGGAATTTCTCCTAAAAATTATGAGTAACATATGCGTAAGCCTTTTTAATTTATTACCCAGCTTTCAAAAAGAAAAAAAGAAATAAAAAAATTATTCCTTGTAGAGAGATAAAAAAATAATTTACTCATAGAATTAAAGAATTCTAGGTAGACATGATTAATAAAAGTGAGACTTTATTAACTTTCATCAATTAATTAAACTCTTCGATCATACCTTGGAGTTTGTTGTGTAGAAGATATAACCTCGTAAGCTTTGTCATGTTACCAATTTCTTTCGGTATGGTCCCAAAAAAATCATTAAACGATAAAGATAGCTCTCGCAGCTGTTTGCAATTTGATAAAGTGGATGGTATTTTGCCTTGAAACATGTTATTTTTAAGAAATAGAGATTCCAAATTGGAAATGTGATTGCAAAAATTTGGTGGGAGTTCGCCAGATAATGAATTGTTTGTAAAATAAATAGAAAGTAAAGAAGACATGTTGAAGATAGTGGAGGGAAGGGAACCAGAGAACCAGTTAAAACTGAGATTAAGTGTTTGAAGAGAAGAAAGATTCCCAAGTTCAGAAGGGATTGTGCCTATGAGATTTAACCCAGAAATATTCAAGGCTATGACTTTATGACTACGGGCATCACAAGTGACCCCCATCCAATTACAGATAGAGCTACTTGTGTTCCAATTTTTGGCTAGGAAATTAGTTGGATCATCAGTTATATGAGCTTTCAGGGCAAGAAGGGCTTGTCGGTCTGTGGTAATACTAATAGCATTGGCTGATGTAATCATGAAGGAAAGAATCAAGCAATGAAGTAAGAGAAATTTGATCATCATTCGGAGAGAAGGAATTCTTTCCATGAGACGAGAGATTTAGATTGTAAGTGTGTGCTTAATTGGATTGATAATGCAAGAACACTCATAAGTGCTTCTAAGTATTTATAATGAACCCGAAATTTCGAAGAAGCTGCCAAAAAAATAGAGAGAGTGAAAAGGCTACTCATAACTTATAAGTGTTCTCATTCTTGAAAGAAAAAAAAAAAAAAAAACGAAGAGGAGTGAAAGACTACTGGTGACTTTATCGAAAGGTGCAATAATTTTACGTGGGCTCCTTTCTTTTATCTGAATCCAGCTACAGGTGATGGTACCTAAACTTTGTCCTTTTGTGGTTAAGCCATCCGATTTAGTGAAAAAACTGTTCAATTGCAAGAGATGTGTTTAATTGGTTTTTATCATAGTCCATTTGTTTGATAAAAAATCATAAAAGTTGAGAATTCCAAAATTTTGACACCCAAGACTTATCTATTAAAGGAGGTCATGAGAATAAAAACTTCGGTGAAATAATTCCACAACATCATCTCATCATCATCATCATACGGACATGATGAGATTTTCTGATTTTCAAGTTAAAATTTGATAAGCATGACTGCATGAGAGATAATGATGGTGGAACTGACCACTTGAAATTTAAATTTAATTGGATTCGTCCCATCCCTCTCTTGCATTTGTCAAAATTTAATTGAACACTTTAACGTAAATTTTTCTCAACAACAGGATTGTGTTTGCTTTAATGTAAAGTGAATGTGTCAAGTCAAAAAGGGGAAGGGAAATTACTGGCCTATTAATTAATCAATTATTTGCTTTACGAGTTAGACTATTGGCACCTTTCAATATCCTCATAAAACCCCCTTTTCTAATTATTTTTGTTTAATTTTAAAAACGTCCTTTTTTTTCTTTTAAATACTCTTTTATTTTTTAATTTAATTTTTTTATTATTAAAACTCAAAGTAATAGTATACTAATTTTCTTTTTTTTTTACAATTTTGTTGTTATTGAACAAATAAATTAAATTTTTTTTAGTGATACCTTTTTAAATGTCAATCATTAAGTTAAAATAATCATATTTTAAATTATATTTTGAAAACAATCTTAGGTATAAAAATTCTCTATTAGTAAGAAATAATTAAAAAATAAAATATTCTAAATTTTTATAATTTGTATTAGTTAGATAGGAGTGACAAGCTGAAAATAAAAAGAAAAAATATTATGAATGTAAGTAATTTGTTGTAAAAATCCTTAAGTGTGTTTAATTTTTATTTATTTTTAAATATAATTTTATTTAAAATGAGATTTTATAAGGATAACAAAGATGTGCCAATAGCTTCGCTCATGCTTTAATGCAAAAGTTTTAAGTCGTAAAGAGAAAGGAGAAATTGGTGGCCCATTCATTAATCAATTCTCTTTCGAAAGGAAGAAATTAGTGGCCCACTAATCAATCAATTATGCGTGCTTCATGGGTTAAACAGTTTTGTCAATCCTTGACCTGACTTAGAAATTACAGGCTTCAAAGTTAATGAAGGAGGAGACAATCGGATAGACAATTAATAATTGTGACGCTAAACCGATTTATTAATGTGGCAATAATCTTATTTTATTTAATAAATTATTTTGCGAGTGTGATTAAATCGATTAAATTGGTTCAGTTTAATTTAATTTAGTTTAACGCGCGCGCGCGCGCACGCGCGCGCACACACACACACACACACACACACACACACACATATATATATATATATATATATATATTGATAATATATTTTTAGATTGATCGGCCAAACTCTTGCAAATTTGTTCAAAAACTAAAGTGGTAGAACTGGTTTTAGTGAGTGTCTCAATAAAGAATGAATTAGTCCAATCCATTGACTTAACTGGCCGGAATGCAAACATTAGCATCTGAATTCATATTCTTGTGTTTCTTGTTTTTATGGTTTTTTAATCTCTACAATTTGAGTAAACAACAGTACAATTTATACAAAGACAGCAAAAGTTATCTAAGAAAATAAGTAATCCAAAATATAAGACAATTAATGATAAAGTATGGTCATATTAGTCTGAATGGGAAAAATATTTTTGTGTCAAAATTCCAATCTTATGCAATTTATTCCAGTGAAAATAGGGTTGTTCAAAATTCATTCAAATCTACTCAAATCTGTCTGATCTACAAAAATTCGATCCGTAAAAATCGCATCTGTGGATTGATGAATCGGATTAGATTGAAATTTTGAAAATCCGCATTTAGTTGATTGGATATGGATTTACTTCGTAAATCCTAAAAAATCCACAAATCATAGAAAATAAAACTTCTAAATGTGGCATTACTACTTACTAATAAATAAATAAGTTAAACTGTAGATACATTAACACCACATTATATCTTATCCGATGATAATATAAAATAAAAAATAATTAATAATTGAATAATTAAAAAATAGATATAGCTTCCTAAATAGTTAATTTTAATAATTTTACGTATTGATCTAAATAAATGATTTGTTTTTCTCAGTGTGCTATATTTTGAAACTTTGAATGCATTATTCTAGTTTTATTTAAACAATTAATTTATTTAAATCATACTCAATTTTGAATTTAATCAAGTAAATTTTTTTATTGTATTAAAATTTTTTATTTAATTAGTTCTAGAATTGGACATAATTAAAAATTTTTAAACCTCAAATCAATCCGTGAAATGGTAGATTAGATTAAATCCGCATCCGATCAGCAAACTTATGGATTAGATTTGGATTAAATTTCACCAATCTATAGATTGGATTAGATTAAAAATTTATAATATGCAAAATTATGGATCGAATATGGATTGATGTCCAGCCTACAAAATCTAATCCGAGAACACCCCTAGTGAAAAGTAAAATAATTCTTACGTGTGTAATGGATAATACTTTCACTTTCATGAAGGAAGGAATGTGCCTTATTTAGCAAAGAAATGAAGAGACCACATGATAGAGTACGTTGTTTCTTACTCTACAAAACCAAGGATTGGTGGTGTTTGGGAGTCGGGAAAATGGAAGAGAAAGTTAAATAAAAAAAAAAAGAAAATCTTTATTAGAAAGTAAAAGAAAACTAAAATACAAGTTTTAGGTTCTAAGCTCAAATAAGCGATTTATAGATAGAAGAAATTACAACGCTCTAAGACTAATGATAAACCATCAGGTGAGTCATGTGGCAGTTTATCACTGGACAAGTTGTGAAATAGGATCCCTAATGAGTGACTACCATGTGGCGCATCGCTCCCCAACAAACCCTCTTAGACTAATTCTTTCCCCAAGCATTACTCTTACTAATTAATAATTTAATACGCAGTCTTGGTGCCAGCTCAGCAATCTGTTGTAGCATACTTGCCAGCATGGCATACAGTTATAAAGCAACAGCCTTACATCTTCAACAAGCTTCGAACAATCTTGACTATTGAATCCAAATCGGGTTTAGCTAATGCTTTTTTTTTTTAACTTTTTATAATAATAATAATAAATATAACTTTAATTTAATATAATATAATATTATATAATATCAATTTTAATTTTCTTTTTATTTTTACATTAAATTGTTAATATAAATTAATGATTTATAATTTATTATTCAATAATGTTATATTATATTTTAATTTTTATTATAATTAAAAATATAACTAAATAATGTATTATTTAATTATATTATAATAATTTATATGCAAAATTGATTGATATTTTATAATTTAATATAACTAATAATAAATAATTAAATAGTATAAAAAATAAAATATATAATATAATATTGTATTATTTAATTATATTATAGAAATTAATATATAAAAATTGATTATTATATAACAATTTAATAAAGCCGATAATAAATACTCTAAATAATATTTTAATATAGGGCTAATGAATAAATATTTAAATATGAATAAATTTGAATAATATTAATTTAAATTAATAGTAATAATAAATAATGATATAAAATATTGTTACAAATACTATAAAACTTTTTACTTAGATTATTTAGTATAATTCTATTTAGTTATGCATATGTTATAACTGATGCCAGATCAGCCTCATTATTTTGTATTTAGTCTTGTGGGTAGATAGAATTTATATTCTATCATCCTACAATGCAATTTTGAACCAACTTTATAGGGTTTTAATCATTTATTTATAATCTAGATATTATTTAGAGATTATTTGATTAAATTTTTACTTTGA